>CAUYUJ010019891.1:118159-138907 GCA_963575745.1 Prorocentrum cordatum | reverse complement strand
CACCGAAGGCCCCAGTGGGGGTGTTCGCATGCGGTTCCCCCACCCAGGGCAGCGCTTCGTGGCCCCATAGGGAGCTCCACCGAAGGCCCCAGTGGGGGTGTTCGCATGCGTTTCCCCCACCCAGGGCAGCGTTTCGTAGCCCCATAGGGAGCTCCACCGAAGGCCCCAGTGGGGGTGTTCGCATGCGGTTCCCCCACCCAGGGCAGCGTTTCGTGGCCCCATAGGGAGCTCCACCGAAGGCCCCAGTGGGGGTGTTCGCATGCGGTTCCCCCGCCCAGGGAAGCGTTTCGTGGCCCCATAGGGAGCTCCACCGAAGGCCCCAGTGGGGGGTTCGCATGCGGTTCCCCCACCCAGGGCAGCGTTTCGTAGCCCCATAGGGAGCTCCACCGAAGGCCCCAGTGGGGGTGTTCGCATGCGGTTCCCCCACCCAGGGCAGCGTTTCGTGGCCCCATAGGGAGCTCCACCGAAGGCCCCAGTGGGGGTGTTCGCATGCGGTTCCCTCACCCAGGGCAGCGTTTCGTGGCCCCATAGGGAGCTCCACCGGAGGCCCCAGTGGCTGCTCTCGCATGCGGTTCCCCCACCCAGGGCAGCGCTTCGTGGCCCCATGGGGAGCTCCACCGAAAGCCCCCGTGGCACAGTTCGCATGCGCTTCCCCCACCCAGGGCAGCGTTTCGTGGCACCATAGGGAGCTCCACCGAAGGCCCCAGTGGCGCAGTTCGGATGCGGTTCCCCCACCCAGGGCAGCGTTTCGATCCCCATAGGGAGCTCCACCGAAGGCCCGCCCCGGTGGCGCAGTCCGCATGCGGTTCCCCCATCCAAGGCAGCGCTTCGTGGCCCCATATGGAGCCCCACCGAAAGCGGCACCCACAACGCGTTATCAACAATTGCTTATGGTTGGGTCTTTCGCCAGGATAATTGTCGGTGGTTCTGGGACCCAACAATCAAAAACAATATTATGTCAGAAGCACCGCCGAAAACAAAAACCCAACTCGGGGGGTTGTCGGTGTGTTTTTTTCGGGGGTTCCCGGGTATTTTTCATGTGTTTTCCCAGGGGAATAACCATCGAAAAACCACCCAACTCGGAGGTGTTTCGAGTTTGTCTTATGTGGTTCTGGGGCCCACACTTAAGAACAATGTGAGACAACCTCCCAGGAAACATCAGGAAAAAAACAAACAAATCTGGGGTCTTTCGGGTGTTATCCAGGGGAGGGAATGCCGCGAATAACTATACCTCCCAACTCAGAGGTTTTTTCGGTTGGTTTTTCTGGAGTTCCCAGGAGGGGGGAGGAACCTTCGAAAAACATTCTATTCGGGTGCGTTTCGGGTTTTTCCCCAATCAGAGCTTGCCTCTGTAGGGGCTTCATTCCCCAATCAGAGCTTGCCTCTGTAGGGGTCCTAGCAGATGCATATGGTTAAGTTAGGTTTGTCGCCGATTTTCGCTGCACGCCCGGGTGCCCGGGTGCCCGGGGTGCCCGGGGGGGGCCCAGGGGTGCCCGGGTGCCCAGGTGCCCGGGTGCCCGGGCGTGCCAGGGGGTGCCCGTGTGCCCTGGGGTGCCCTATAGCTTTATAGCCCTATAGCCCTATAGCCCAATAGCCCTATAGCCCTATAGTAGCTCAATAGCCCTATACCCCTATACCATATAGTCCTATAGCCCTACAGTCCTATAGCCCTGTAGCTCTATTATCCTATAGCACTATAGCCCATATAGCCCTATAGCCCTACAGCCCTTAAAAGATTATGATTGGGTTTTTTCTACGGTATCAGATTTTGGGGTTTGGGGCCCAACAATTTCAAACTTACATTATTGTAGTGGCCTTCGGCCAGTGCCGCCGATCCGGGGCGCTCCGACTGATGTGATCCTTCTTCGCCCTCGTCCCTCCTCTCTTTTTCCCTCCCCTCCTCTCACTCAGCATTTATCCAGCGGCCGTCGGCCTATCCCGCCACCGTGCGTGGGTGGTGGGTCAGAGGCCTCATGGATGCTGGTTGGGATCTCGTGGTTGGCTGGGACTTCTGGGGGCCTCTTGGGCGCCTCTTGGGGCTTCTTGGGGGCCTCTTGGGCCTCTTGGAGGCCTCCTCGGGGCCTCCTGGTGCGGAAGGGGTGGTACTCGAGTTCGGAACCCCTTCGGAGGCCACGATCCTTGTGAGGGGTGTCAAAAAGCGCATCCGCCAGAAACTCGCACCCCCCCCACACCCCCACCCCCCCTTCCCCGGCAGAGCCACCCCGGCAACCCCCCCAGAGGCTGAGGCTCAGCCTCGAGGCTGTAGCTGAGACTCCTTGAAACTCACACGCCGGATCGGCGGATTTAGTCGGACAACACCCCGGGAAACCCCAGAAAAAAAATTATCCTGGCGAAAGACCCAACCATAAGCAATTGTTGATAACGCGTTGTGGGTGCCGCTTTCGGTGGGGCTCCATATGGGGCCACGAAGCGCTGCCTTGGATGGGGGAACCGCATGCGGACTGCGCCACCGGGGCGGGCCTTCGGTGGAGCTCCCTATGGGGCTACGAAACGCTGCCCTGGTGGGGGACCCCGCAAATCCGAACTGCGCCACTGGGGCCTTCGGTGGAGCTCCCTATGGTGCCCTAAAGCTGCCGTGGTGGTGGAAGCGCAGATGCGAACTGCGCACGGGGGCTTTCGGTGGCTCTCCCATGGCCACGAGCGCTGGCCCTGGGTTCGGGGAACCGCATGCGAGAGCAGCCACTGGGCCGGTCCGGTGGGAGCTCCCTATGGGGCCCCGAACGCTGGCCCAGGGTGGGGGAACCGCATGCGAACACCCCCACTGGGGCCTTCGGTGGAGCTCCCTATGGGGCCACGAAGCGCTGCCCTGGTTGGGGGAACCGCATGCGAACACCCCCACTGGGGCCTTCGGTGGAGCTCCCTATGGGGCTACGAAACGCTGCCCTGGGTGGGGGAACCGCATGCGAACACCCCCACTGGGGCCTTCGGTGGAGCTCCCTATGGGGCCACGAAACGCTGCCCTGGGTGTGGGAACCGCATGCGAACACCCCCACTGGGGCCTTCGGTGGAGCTCCCTATGGGGCCACGAAACGCTGCCCTGGGTGGGGGAACCGCATGCGAACACCCCCACTGGGGCCTTCGGTGGAGCTCCCTATGGGGCTACGAAACGCTGCCCTGGGTGGGTGAACCGCATGCGAACACCCCCACTGGGGCCTTCGGTGGAGCTCCCTATGGGGCTACGAAACGCTGCCCTGGGTGGGGGAACCGCATTCGAACACCCCCACTGGGGCCTTCGGTGGAGCTCCCTATGGGGCCACGAAACGCTGCCCTGGTGGTGAACCGCATTCGGAAACCCCCACTGGGGGCCTCGTGGAAGCCCCTATGGGGCTGCGAAACTCTGCCCTGGGTTGGGAACCGCATGCGAACACCCCCCTGGGGGCCTTTCGGTGGAGCTCCCTATGGGGCTACAACAAACCAAACAAACCAAAAAACCGCTGCCCTTGGTGGGGGACCGCATGAACCGCATGTGGACACCCCCACTGGGGCCTTCGGTGGAGCTCCCTATGGGGCCACGAAACGCTGCCCTTGGTGGGGGAACCGCATGTGGACACCCCCACTGGGGCCTTCGGTGGAGCTCCCTATGGGGCCACGAAACGCTGCCCTGGGTGGGGGAACCGCATGCGAACACCCCCACTGGGCCTTCGGTGGAGCTCCCTATGGGGCTACGAAACGCTGCCCTGGGTGGGGGAACCGCATGCGAACACCCCCACTGGGGCCTTCGGTGGAGCTCCCTATGGGGCCACGAAACGCTTCCCTGGGTGGGGGAACCGCATGCGAACACCCCCACTGGGGCCTTCGGTGGAGCTCCCTATGGGGCTACGAAACGCTGCCCTGGGTGGGGGAACCGCATGCGAACACCCCCACTGGGGCCTTCGGTGGAGCTCCCTATGGGACCACGAAACGCTGCCCTGGGTGGGGGAACCGCATGCGAACACCCCCACTGGGGCCTTCGGTGGAGCTCCCTATGGGGCTACGAAACGCTGCCCTGGGTGGGGGAACCGCATGCGAACACCCCCACTGGGGCCTTCGGTGGAGCTCCCTATGGGGCTACAAAACGCTGCCCTGGGTGGGGGAACCGCATGCGAACACCCCCACTGGGGCCTTCGGTGGAGCTCCCTATGGGGCTACGAAACGCTGCCCTGGGTGGGGGAACCGCATGCGAACACCCCCACTGGGGCCTTCGGTGGAGCTCCCTATGGGGCAACGAAACGCTGCCCTGGTTGGGGGAACCGCATGCGAACACCCCCACTGGGGCCTTCGGTGGAGCTCCCTATGGGGCCACGAAACGCTGCCCTGGGTGGGGGAACCGCATGCGAACACACCCCCACTGGGCCTCTTCGGTGGAGCTCCCTATGGGGCCACGAACGCTTGCCTGGGTGGGGGAACCGCATGCGAACACCCCCACTGGGGCCTTCGGTGGATCTCCCTATGGGGCTACGAAACGCGTGAGAGGTGTGCCGAGAGCAGAGGCAAGGAGGGGGAGGAGGGAGGAGGGGGAAGAGGAGGAGGAGGAGAGGACGCGGGGCACCGTCTCTTCAAAACGAGGACCCAACACCACAGGATGGTTGGGAACAACAACAAGAACAAACACATCTTTTCGTGACTTGTTCAGGTGCCAAAATAAAGAGGTCGGGGCGGAGAGGGCGCAATGGCTGGTGGGTGGGGGGATGCGGAGGGGGTGCGCGGGATGGGGGGGCGGTGCCGTGGCCGAAATACGACAACATCGGGGGTGCGGAGGGAGCGCTGCCTGCTGGTGGGTGGGGGTGGGGGCGTGGGGGGGGGCGCGCGGGATGGGGGGGGGTCGGTGCCGAATTTGTTTTTTTTTTCGAAAACAAAAAAAAGTCGGGGCGGACGGAGCGCGCCCTTGGCTGGCTGGTGGGGGGGGGGGAATGGGGGGGGGCGCCCGGGACAGGGGCGGGGGGGGTCTATGTTGCTCCACTAAAACAGGTCAGCGCGCTGCTGAGTGGGTGGGGATGCGACGGCCGGCGCGCGGGATGGGGGGGGGGCGGTGCCGTGCCGACAGAAAGATGTCGGGGCGGAGGGGGCGCGCTGGCTGGTGGGTGGGGGGATGCGGAGGGGGCGCTCGGGATGGGGCCCGTGCCGAAATAAAAAGGGTCGGGGCGGAGGGAGCGCGCTGGCTGGTGGGTGGGGGGATGCGGGGGGGGCGCGCTTGAGGACGGGGGACGACGAAGACGACGATTGACGGAGACGACGAGGAGACGACGGAGACGATGATTCGAACGGAAAACCCCTTCACACACGCCGACAGGGTCGGCGGATTTTTGCATCTTGGGGTCCTCTGAGGAGGCCGAGGCCATCTTGGGCGTCTGAGAGCGATGGTTCGGCCATTCGGGGCCCTCTGGGAGCGTCTGGGGGGCCTCTTGGGGCTGTCTTGGCCCGTCTTGGCGACCTTTTTGTAGTCTCCGGGGGCCCCCAGGGTGCGTTGACGAGCTCGCCCCCCCCCCCCAGGCACCTCCCTGGGCACCACCCCTCGAATCGGATTTTGAAGCCCCAGGGAGGGGGAAAGGGGGAGGGGGACAGCCAAATGTCTCATACGCCTTTTCACCCCTGGCAAGCGGAGGTCGGCGGATCTAGCTCCGCTCTCTTTCCTCGGCCTCTTCTTTTCTCGAAGGTCAGAACGACCAGTTTATCCGCACCGTGCTGGTTTTGCCAACCTTGGCAGCTATTCTCTGGCTCATACCCCTCGAGTGTCTCCTACCTTCCTCCAAGGCGCGTTTTTCTGCCAGAGCGCGCCACTGCAGGACCCGCTGTCTCGATGTCCGCTGTTCCCTCCAATGCCCAGGCCTTCCCCCTCCCCTCTTGGTAATATCCCCTTGATTTTCCTCGGGCCAAGGGCAAGACAGCCCTGCCCCCCGGAGTGGTCGGTCGCTCGCCACTTCGCCGCGCCACCCGTCGCACAGAGAGTTCGGCTCGCCGCCCATGCCGCATCGGCCCAGCCCTCCTCCTCCGTCAGCCCTTCCTCCTTTACCCACCTTCCTGCCCGGCGGGGCTGCGGGCCCAGGCCTCCTCACGCTGTGAAGAGAAAGCGCGACGGGAGGGTTTTCGCAGTTTTCGGCCTCCAGGAGCCCTTGCCGGGGCCTCGGGGCCCTCAGGAAACGACTCGGGATGAAAAGCCGGCCCCGTGGAAGGGGTCCAGACCTCTGGAGGTCGACGCTGTGAAAAAATCAGGGCGCCGGGGGTCTGGGGGGCAGGTGCAAGCTGGCGGCGAGGACTGGAGCCGCTGCCCTCCCCCGTCCCCGGGGAGGCGCGCGCGCCGACGGGGGAGAGGCTCGGGGCCATGCCTCTCTTCCCGCGGGGCTGCGAGCCTTCCCCGGCGCGCGCTCTGCCGACATGCCTCCCCAGACGTGCGACGTCCTGATGCTTTCAGGGCGAGGTTTACCAGCCTGGAACCGTTCCCTATCCCTATGTTGGGCATCGCCTCATCACGATGGCGATCTCAGGGATTCCCTCAGTTTCTGAGGGTGCATCCCTAAGATTTCTCCACCCACCAAACCACCCCAACCCAACCCGAAGGGTAGGATTTACCCTCGATTTCTAGTGGGGGGGGGGTCCGGGAACGTCGAAAAAACACATATGGAGCCCATACCCCCCCCAACCCGAAATTCGGGTCTTCGGGTTGGGTTGGGGTGGTCTGGTAGGTAGTCAAGATTGTCATCGCCTTTGGCGTGTCAATCTCAGGGATAGGGATAAGTTCGAGGCTGGTTAGAGGTGCCTGGAAGTCCCGACCCCCTCCCCCGGGGCCGCTTCCTCCTCCCGCGACTCTTCGGGGCGGCCCCGATCGCCCGGCGGGGCCCCCCCCCCGAGGCCGAACGGCGCCCGAAGCCTTCCGTCCCGATGCTGTCACGACGCGAGCCGCGAGCACGCGCTTGGGTCTCCTTCCCCGGCCGGCCGTCCGGTGCTCCGTCCCCCCCCGCGGGGACCGCGCGCCAGGCAGGTGCCCCGTCCCCCACGACGAGCCCCCGCGCGCCGGCCAGGCTCCATGGGCGGGGCGCACGCGCGGGCCCGGCGGGACCCTCGCCGCCGCCGTCGCCGTCGTCGTCGCCGTCGTCGTCGCCGTCGTCGTCGCCGCCGCCATCGTCGCCGCCGTCGTCGTCGTCGTCGTCGTCGTCGGTGTTGGTATCCGACGAGTTCCGAAGATCCTCGAAGGTGCTCGCAGATTTTATCGGATGCTTCGAGGTCTCTCGGAGGTCCTCGGTGGCTATCTGAGGTTCTAGGAGGTAGGCTTTCTGAGGTTCTAGGAGGTAGTCGTCGCCGTCGTCGTCGTCGTCATCGTCGTCGGTCGAGTCACCATCTGCCGTTTGCTGCTGTTGTCCCCGCGTTGTCATCATCATCCTCGTCGTCGTCCGTTTTGCTCATTTCCCCGTGCTCTCCATCTTTCCCTTCTCGTCCCGCCTTTCGCTTGTGCTCCTTCCTCCACCTCCTTCTCCCTGAGGGCATCGCCCCTTCCCATGGGGCCCGAGTTCTGGCTCTGGGTGACAGTTGGCCCTTCGAGCAGGGAGGGCACGCCCACCGTCAACGCGCCTGTTTGCCTTACGTGCGCGTGCCCCTTTCGCCCGTCTCGAGCGCCAGGCCACAGGACATGCAGGAAACCGCCGGTGCAGACGCGCCTTGGGCGCGCAACGCCCAGACCGCCGTCCGCAGTTGGGATTCGAATTGGGTGGTCGCATCGATGCTCATTCGCTCTTGCTCGTCCTGACCAGGCCGCTGGCGTCGCCAACCGCTCGCCGTCCGTGTGCCTGTAGCCGCCAGGGAAACGTCGATGTCCTCACTTTTGAGCGTTGGGCCCGCCGGGAAGGGGCAGAGGGGGGAGGGATACAGAGAGAGGAAGGAGGAGGAGGAGGAGGAGGAGCAGGAGGAGGAGGAGCAGGAGGAGGAGGAGCAGGAGGAGGAGGAGGAGGAGGAGGAGGAGGAGGAGGGGGTTGAGGGGGGAGGAGGAGGAGGAGGAGGAGGGAGGAGGAGGAGGAGGAGGAGGAGGAGGAGAGGAGGAGGAGGAGGAGAAGAGAAGGAGGAGGAGGATGAGGAGGAGGATGAGGAATGAGGAATGAGGAGAGGAGGAGAAGGAGGCGGAGGAGGGGAGGCGGAGAGAGGAGGAGTAGGAGGAGGAGGTGGAGGAGGATGAGGAGGAGGAGGAGGAGGAGGAGGAGGAGAGGAGGGGGAGAGGAGGAAGGAGGAGGCGGAGGAGCAGGAGCAGGAGCAGGAGCAGGAAGAAGTAGCAAGGAGCAAGGAGCAGGAGCAGGAGCAGGAGCAGGGAGCAGGAGGACGAGGAAGAGGACGAGGAGAGCAGGAGTAGAGGAGGGAGAGGAGAAGGAGGAGCAGGAGCAGGAGGAGGAAGGAGGAGGAGCAGGAGAAGGAGTCAGGAGCAGGAGCAGGAGCAGGAGCAGGAGGCAGGAGGAGGGAGGAGGAGGAGACGAGGCGGAGCAGGAGGAGGAGGAGGAGGAGGAGGAGAGGAGGAGGAGGAGGAGAGGCGGAGGAGGAGGAGGGAGGGGAGGCGGAGGAGGAGGAGGAGGAGGAGGAGGAGGGGGGGGGGTCGGGAGGAGTTTTTTTTTTTTTTTTCTTTTTGAGGAGGAGGAGGAGGAGGAGGAGGAGGAGGAGGAGGAGGAGGAGGAGGGGGAGGGAGGAGGAGGGGGAGGGGGTGAGGAGGAGGAGGAGAAGGAGGAGGAGGAGGAGGAGGAGGAGGAGGAGGAGGAGGAGGAGGAGGAGGAGCTAGGAGGAGGCTGAGGAGGAGGAGGAGGGGGCGGAGGAGGAGGAGGAGGAGGAGGAGGAGGAGGCGGAGGAGGAGGAGGAGGAGGAGGAGGAGGAGGAGGAGGAGGAGGGGCCACGGCCAGTGCAGCTGGCGGCGACCATGGGGAAACCAAAACGCACCGATGCCGCCACTCCCCGGACCCCTCACGGGGCGCGTCCTGACCAGGATCTCGAGGCGAATCCAGCGGTGGCGACGAGGGGTTTACCAGGAGGCCCCCAAAAGGGCCAACATGGGCAAATTGGTCGGAGGTACGGGTGCCTTTTTCCTCCACTGAGAGCGCACACGGCCGCAGTGGGCAAGGCACGTGCCGAGTAGAGCATAGCTTTAGGTCGGGCATGTCCTCCTACAGGCGGGTTTTGGGCGAAAAACGGAACTATGCAACAAACATTCAAACATAGGCCAAGAGATCGTCCCCAGACTATTGTTGGACCATCTTCGAATCTTTCTCCTGTAGAGGGACACGCCCGACTGAAGCATGGCTTCATGCCAATGGCCCCGACCACGTTAAAGACGGCAGGCGAGGCTTGGAAGCTGAGTGGCCGCTAAAACGGTCTTCCCGGAAGAAACAACATATTCCCGGAAGCAAGCTCAGCGCACGAAATAATAAACGGGCTGCTCCCCGGAAGAAAAAACACACATCCGCACCCCCGATCCACTTTTGATGGGCCTGTTTTCCACCACCACCACCACCACAACTTGGAGGGGGGAAGGAGGTGGAGGACGAGGAGGAGGACTCGGGGGCGCGCAAGCATGGATTAGCGATCCATGGATTTGGCGCGAGGTCGCCAAATCCATGGATCGGGGGAGGTGCCCTCCCCCAAATGCGGCCGGTGCCGCCTCGCTCGGCGGCGTAAATCGCGATGTCCCATGGAAACGGGGCCCGTCGCTAATCCACGCCCCCTTGATCCATGTTTGCGAACGCCTGAAGGACGAGGAGGAGGAGGAGGAGAAGGAGGAGGAGGCAGAGGGGGAGGAGGGGGAGGAGGCGGAGAGGAGGAGGAGGAGGAGGAGGAGGAGGAGGAGGAGGAGGAGGGGTTAGTTGGTTGGTTGGTAAGGCCCCCAGGTGGGCAGGCATGTTGAGGCCTCGGGCAGGCCTCGACAGCGGAGTGGCCACCCAGCCTAGCTGGCTACCGACGGCGGCCTCCGCAGCTCCCTCCCGGGAGGAGGGGGTGCCCCCCCGGTGCGCGGGGGTGAGAAGACTCGCCACCCTGCGCTCTGGAGACGGGCACCCGACTCCACCCAGGGACAAGCGCGAGGAGTGGGAAGGCCTGGGAGGGGGACCCAAAGGGAACCCACCTCGACAGGGACCCCCGCCCGACCCCCATGCCGCCTCATGTCGGCGCAGCGCGCAGCTGCGAGACCTCTGGAGGACGGAGGGGAAGGGGGTCAGCCAGGGAGAAGGGAAGCTGCAGTCCTGTCTCAGCACGGTCGGGTGGCCCAGAACTCGGTCTCACAACTCTCGATGTGGGCTCCCAGGAGGCTTGCCTCTGCGTAGCCGGCGCCCCCCAGACGCACAGTCAGGAGAGCTCGCGCGCACGCTTCCCGCGACTCAGGGGGGGATGCGTTCCTCGCCTGCCAGAACCTACGCCTCTGCCTCCCTCCTGAGCTGCAGCTGCTGGCGCAGCGGGAAGAGGAGGAGGGGGAGCAGGAGAAGGAGGAGGAGGAGGAGGAGGAGGAGGAGGAGGGGAGGAGGGGGAGGAGGAGGGAGAGGGGGAGCAGGAGGAGGAGGACGAGGAGGAGGAAGAGGAGGAAGAGGAGGCCAGAAGCTTTCTTGGGACAGCCTGGGGCTCTCTTGAGGCCGTCTTGGGCCGTCCAGGGCTCCTCTCGCGCCGTCTCAAGGCATTCTTGGAGGCCTCCTGGGCAATTTTGGGTTCTCCTGGGCTGTCTTGGGGCAATATTGGAGGCTTCTTGGGCCGTCTTGAGCTGACGGAAGCCCGAAGCAAAAATGTTTCAATAACTTGAGGAGATTGCTGATGTTTGTCTTTTCGGGTACTCCAGAGGGTACTTTGTCTTGGGCCATCTTGGCGGTCTTGGTGGCCTTCCTGGGCCGTCTTGGATTCCTCCGATGGCCCTCGTGGGCTAGCTTGGGGCTCTTTTGGTGCGGTTCTGGGTCATCTAAGGCCCCTCTCGCACCGTCTTGATGCCGTCTTGGAGGCCTCTTGGGTCACTTCGGGGGTATTTGGGGCCGTTTTGAAGTAATATTAGAGGCTTCTAGGGCCGTCTTGAGCGGACGGATGTTCGCAGCGAGAATCGTTCAAGCACTGTTTAGGTAATCGGTGTTTGTGTTCTTCTTCGGGCCTTCTGGAGGATCCTTCTGGAGCTCTCTTGGGCGGTTTTGATGGCTTCTTGGGCCGCCTTGAGGTCCTCTTGGGCCGTCGTGCCGTCTCGGAGCCATCGCTCTTTTGGGGCCATCGCGTCCCTCTTGGGGGACTCTTTGAAAGCCAGTTTGGGGGGATCTTGGCCGGCTTGGCGGCCAGCTGGCAGGACTTGGAGCCGTCTTATGGCCGTCTTGGGGCCCTCTCGGGCTGTCTTGGGGCCATCGTGGAGGCGTCTTGGGCGCTCCTGAAGCGATCTCGGGGGCTTCTTGAGCCGTCTCGGGCCGTCTGCAGGCCAACAAGGAGCGAATCTCGAGAAGCATAGAAAAACAAAAGAATTCTATGTTCGGGGGAGGACAGAACCCCCAACAGTGACACGTCGATTAGTGAATTGCCCGTTTTCGGTTTTCGGGAGGGCGCCGTGGCCGTTATTTTCCAGGCTTGCGCCCGCCAGGTTTGGGCCCGAAGTCGTTTTCACTAAACCACGTTTTACTAAAGGGAGGTCTGTCTATCCCCGATATGTGCTTCGTTTCTTCGGGCCTCCCAGGAAATGTCCTTGGAAGCTTTTATGGCCGTCTGGGAAGACTCTGGCGTGGGTGAGAGTCCTGAGGAATGCGTGTTGGGGTGTGCCCCGAACGCTCTCGTGGGCCGCTGGGGGGCAGTGTGGGGCCTCTTCGAGGCTTGAGGGCCTTGAAGCTGGGGGCGGTGTGGCCCGTAATGGGGCCCTCGTGGACCGTCTTAGGACTCTGTTGGAGGCTTCTTTGGGCGTCTCGGGGCGATCTTGGGGGCCTGTGGGGTTGTCTGAGAGCCTAAGGCTTTTGCTTGTTTGGGCCTTCGTGGGATTGCGCCTGGAAGCAGTTTGCGCCGTCTTGCAGGCCTGTGGGGCCGTCCAGAGGCTGCGAAGGCGTCTTGCACAGACCGCTGGCGATTCGACGTTTTCTTGAACTGCCTTGAAGGCGTCTCGGGGCAATCTTCGCTCGTCCAGAGGCCTTTTCTGAGCTCCGGGACCCGTCCCTGAAGGGGAACGACGACGGCAGCGGCGGCGGTAGCGACGAAGACGCTGATGTGGGTTGAGTCCTCAGGGGTGCTTCTTGGGGTCTCTTCCGAGCGCTCTCGAAGGCCTCTGGGCCCCGGGACCCCTCCCGTGAACCCCCCCCCGGCGGGGAAGGGATCGAAGGGAAGGGGTTTCCCTTCGACTCAATTACGACGTTGCTCAACTTCGCTTTGGCTGGCGCACTGAGGAGGTCCCTGGGAAAGGGGGGGAGCTTCGACGAGCCCAGGGAAAGGGGGAGGCAGGGAAAGGGGACGACGGAGACGACGACCAAAGAATGACGGAGATGACGACTTGAACGGACAAGCCCCTCACACACGCCGACAGGGTCGGCGGATTTTTTCGAGTGAAGCGGCTCCTGGGCGGCTCCCATGACCCGTTTCTTTTTATTGTTTCTGGTGAAGCGGCCCACGGGCCCAAGACGGCCCAAGAGGGCCCCAGGACGGCCCCAAGAGAGCTTCAGATGGCCGCTAGACGTTCCAAGAGAGTCTCGAGACGGCTTCAACGGGCCCTCAAGAGGGCCCCCGAGAGGGTCTCAGGAGACCAAAAAGTTTGATTTCTCTAAGGTTTTTGCATGTTTTTCGGGTTCTCACCTTTTCCGTCCCAGAAGGGTCCCAGACGGCCCAAGAGGCCCCAAACATCGTCCCAAGACGGCCCAGAGGCGCCCCAAAGGGGCCCAAAACGATCCAAGAGGGCCCCCAGACGGGCACAAGACGGCCCAAGAGGCCCCAAAGATCGTCCCAGGATTGTCCCAGAGGCGCCCCAAAGGGGCCCAAGACGGCCCAAGATGGCCTCCAGACGGCCCAAGAGGGCCCCAGTACGGCCAAGAGGGCCCCCAGGGCCCTGGAGCAAGGTTCTCAATTGAGAGCGGCGACGTAACACGCGCTTACCAGCAAGGCTCTCCAGAGCGATCGATGACGCAACAAGCTCTTGCCATCAAGACTCCCAAGAGCGAGCGGCAATGCGAACATCTTTGGGCACGAGGACTCTGAACAGAGAGTTGTGACGCGACAAGCTCTTCCCAGCAATGCTCTCAACAAAGAGCGGTGACGTAACACGTGCTTACCAGCAAGGCTCCTAAGCACGAACCGTGACGCAACAAGCCCTTCCCAACAAGGTTCTCAACAGAGAGCGGTAACGTAACACGCGCTTACCAGCAAGGCTCCCAAGCACGAGCCGTGACGCAACCGACCCAGTAGCAACACAGGGGATCTGCGGGGAGGAGGAAGAGAGGGAAGAAGAAGGAAGAGGTGGAGGACGGAGTAAAAGTGCGATATGACCACCATTATGTTGCTATTTGGTCCGCAAGAGGTAGTGGAGGAGGAGGAGGAGGAGGAGGAGGAGGAGGATGACCATGAGAAGTTGTCCGTCCCAGTAGCAACAAAGGGGGCACAGCGACACAAGCGTACGCAGTATCAACACAGTGAGGCGTGACACCTCGAAATAAAAGTGCGATATGACCACCACTGCGCTGCTACTGGGTCTAAAGCCGGCGGAGGAGGAGGAGGAGGAGGAGGAGCATGATGGCCATGACAGGTTGCACTCGGGAACAGCCTGCCGACCAACACAGAGAGATCTGGGGGGAGGGTGAGGAGGAGGAGGAGGAGCAGGAGCAGGAGCAGGAGGAGGAGGATGAGAAGGAGGGAGGAGGGAGGAGGGAGGAGGAGGAGGAGGAGGAGGAGGAGGAGGAGGAGGAGGAGGAGGAGTCAGGAGGAGGAGGACGAGGAGACGTAAGAAGCTCTTCACACCCAAGCTCCCAAGCGCGAAGGTGACGTAAAATGCTCGTCACACCAAGGCTCCCAAGAGCGAGCGGCAACGGAAACATCTCTGAACACCACGGCTCCCAACAGAGAGTGGTGACGTAACAAGCTCTTCCCACCAAGGCTCCCAAGAGCGAACGGTGACGTGACAAATTCGTGCACACCAAGGCTCCCAAGAGCGAACGGTGACGTAAACAACTCTCAATACCAAGGTTCCCAAGAGCGAGCGGCAACGTAGAAGTCTGGGAGCACCAAAGCTGCCAAGAGCGAGCGGTGACGTAACAAACTCTTACCACCAAGGTTCCCATGAGCCCAGCCCTCTCGGGCAGGTTGCTGCATCGCTTTTTCCGTTCCCGTGCCGGCCCAGGTTCACTATTGGGAGCCCATCGCAGGTCTATCGGCCACCTATCTTTGGTTCACGCTCGATGCTCCCCCCCTGCTTTGCATCGCTCGGACGTGCGCATTTCTTATCGGCGGGCTCCATCGGGGAGCGTCGTGGAACGCCTTGCGAACAAGTGACCGCACGAAGTCGAGAAATGCACTGGGAATGGACGTCCGAGCGTTGGCAAGCCTGAGTTCGTAGCCCCCTAACGTTGCCCCTTGGGGGTGGGGGGACGGGGAGATCGCTGCGCGACCGCGCGGGCGGGAGGAGGAGGAGGAACAGGAACAGGAACAGGAATAGGAACAGGAACAGGAACAGGAACAGCAACAGGAACATGAACATTAACAGGAACAGGAGGAGGAGGAACAGAAGAAGGAGGAGAAGGATGAGGAGGAGGGGATGGGGAGGAGGAGGGGGAGGAGGAGGAGGAGCAGGAGGAGAGGAGAAGCGAGGAACGGGGAACGGGGAGCGAGGAGCGAGGAGCGAGGAGCGAGGAGGAGAGGGAAGAGGAGGAGGGAAGAAGGAGGGAGGAATGAGGAAGGAGGAGGGAGGAGGGAGTAGGAAGGGAGAAGGAGGAAGGAGGAGAGAGGAAGGAGGACAAGGACGAGGACGAGCACGACGACGAGGAGGAGGAGAAGGAGGAGGAAGAGTGGATGCGCCCCAACATACCCCGGTCCCCCATCATCAGTTACTTTTCCCTCCTCCTCTCTCTCCTCCTCCTCCTCCTCCCAACGCCTCCTCCTCCTCCCTCATCTCCTCCCTCCTCCTCCTCCTTCCTCCTCCTACATCCTTGGGGAGGGGGGTGCGGGGAGCGCCGCCCGCCCGCGCGAGGGGGTGGCCGCGGGCGGCCCAAGGGCGGCTCACGCCGCAGCCGCTGGGCGAGGCGCCGACACGCGCCCGCGCCCCGAGGAGGGAGGCGGAGACGAGGAGGGACTGGAGGACGAGGAGGAGGAGGAGGCGGAGGCGGAGGGAGGAGGAGGAGGAGGAGGAGGCGGGAGGAGGAGGCGGAGGCGGAGGAGGAGGAGGAGCTAGGGGGAGGAGCGAGAGGAGGAGGGAGGAGGAGGGACTAAGAGGTCGACGAGGAGGAGGAGGGGAGGAGGAGGAGGAGGAGGAGGGACGAGGGACGGAGGAGGACCGAGGTCCAACCCGGGACGAGGGATGAGGAGGGAGGAGGCAGGAGGAGGCGGAGGAGGAGAGGCGGACGAGGAGCACGAGGAGAAGAAGAGGGGCGATGCGCGGAGGCGAGGGGGCGACGTCTGCGAGGGGCGAGGGCTGCGGGGGCGGGGGGCTGCGGCCGCCAGCGAGGCGCCTCGCGGGGCGGGGGGGGCGGAGGGGCGAGGGCGGAGGGGGCAAGCCGGATGCCGCTGGCTCGCAGGTGGGGTGGAGTCCAGAGGGAGGGGGCGGTCCCAAGGACGATGCGCCTTTTATTTGCATTTTTTCTCTTATTTTTTCTTCTTTGTGTGTTTTCGCTTTTGTTTTTATTTTATTTTTCATATTACTCTTTTAATACCTATTATTACTATTGATGCATTTTTTTTTTTTTTCTTTATATATCACTCTAGGCCTCCTGGATGGGAGCAGAGTAGGCGGGGGTCGGAGGATCGCGCCGCATTGCCGAGGCGGCTCGATGCGAGGCCCGATTTGCTTCACGCCGACGTCGCGGATGCGTCGCCGACGTCGCCGGTGCATCGCCGATGCGGCGCGATCCTCCGACACCATCTACTCCGACCCCGTCCAGGAGACCTCTACTAAACCAACGCAAGTCCACCCTTCGATCCCTTCCAAACCTCATCCTTGAACCACCGAAGGTGTGCTCGCGCCGTAGCCGACATCCTACCCCTTCCACCCATCACCTCCCATTGCTCTGAGTCTTACATTTACCCCTGTCCGCCGACGGGTCTCATAGCGGACTTGCGGGGGTGGAGTGGCGAGAGAGAGGGATGGGGTTTCGTGCGGTGCGGTGAGGGGTGGCCAGAGGAGGGGCGAGGAAGGGCGAGAGGCAGGGCGAAGAAGAGGGAGGACAGCGAGGAGGCGGAGGCGAAGAGGAGGAGAAGGATGAGTAGGTCCAGAGAGTCAGCTCAAGATGCATCAGCGATGCTGCAGTACACTCTCCCGTCCGAAGCCCCTCCCCACAAGTCCTCGCAGGCCTTCCAGATCTCCTTCTCCCTAGCTGTGCCGTATCCGATTCAACGACCTATACGGTCTTCCGCGTTGTCGACCTAGCGATTTGCTAGTTGTTACGCTACAGCGGACGCCGAGAATCGCGCGAAAGCTCCCAGACGCACGAACTTCCATAGCATTGGAACGTCCACCCGCTATCTTACACCAGGTGACTGTGGCGTCGATGGCTGAGGTGTCGATGGCGCAGACGACGATGCCGATGATTTATCTGTCTCGTCCCCCCGAATCTGTTCAGTTCAGCGCCGCGCGACAAGGGGTGGGCGGCTGTCTGGGCGGCGGCAAGCTAGTCGCTAAACGCAAAGTAATTATCCAGCCGAGCGGACGGACACGTGCTGCGCACTAGCGAAAGAAAGCGGCGTAGAAGCCTATAAGCGAACAACCCTCGTCAAAAATAAACTGAGGGATTCTGTTTTCGGTGATTGCATGGTCAGCGCTACTCCAATGCTGACGCTAGATATCTGACGTGGACGCAAGGGCTTCAAAAATCCGACGACCCCTCCGCAGCATTGAAGAACGCAATTTCTAGCGAGTGCCCGAGAAGATCGATCGCTGTGCTTTCCATCTGCGTTTCTGTTTATTTTTGGCGAGGCTTGGCCGCTGTAAAAATCAGTGTTCACCCCAAACAATAGGTTCTTATATTATCTTGGCACCATATGCGCGGCGCAATGTACATCGCGCTAAACTGCCACGCGCGGCGCCCAAGAAACTCCAGCGCGGCAGCCGCGGAAGACGCGCGGGGCCGGCGGCGGCGGCGCGGCCGACGGCGGGGGGGAGGCACCCATCTACTTGGTCCTATCAAGGAGATATACTTCTGGACCCCCCCGCGGCAACCTGGCAGCCGCCCCTGGACCCCCCCGCGGCAACCTGGGGGCCGCCCACTCGGCATGCGCTTTGATGCAACGCGACGACACCGCAGTAACTTCGGCATATTATTTGTACAACAACTACCCACCCTTGCCCACCAGAGTGTATTTTTTGCAAAGGATTATGGCCGGGTAGTTGTTGGTACTAACCAACAACTACCCGGCCGCCGCCCACTCGGATTGCATTTTTATATAGCACGGCGGTCACCGACGTCACTTCGACCTATTATGTGTACAACAAGTACCCACCCATGTCCACCGGAGTGTATATTTTGTCACTGATTATTGCCGGGTACTTGGGTAGTTGTATTTTTCTAAAAGAATAAGATGCCCCCCCTTTCCTTTCTTTTAAAATTTGCAACTACCCAAGTACCCGGCAATCATACGTGACAAAAAATACACTCCGGTGGACATGGGTGGGTAGTTGGTGCACAAATAATATTTTTCGAAGTGACGTCGGTGACCGCCGTACTATACAAAAATGCAACCCGAGTGGGCGGCGGTCGGGTAGTTGTTGGTTAGTACCAACAACTACCCGGCCATAATCCTTTGCAAAAAAATACACTCTGGTGGGCAAGGGTGGGTAGTTGTTGTACAAATAATACGTCGAAGTGACTGCAGTGTCCGCGGCGCTAAATCAAAGCGCATGCCGAGTGGGCGGCGGCGGGGTAGTTGGACAAATACCCGCCATCATCCTTTGTAACAACCCTCCTTTGGGCGGCGGCGGCGCGAAA
This sequence comes from Prorocentrum cordatum, assembly GCA_963575745.1. NCBI lineage: Eukaryota > Dinophyceae > Prorocentrales > Prorocentraceae > Prorocentrum > Prorocentrum cordatum. The sequence continues at coordinate 120,836 of CAUYUJ010019891.1, read as the reverse complement.
GCTCCCAGCCGCGCAAATTTCCATAACATTGGAACGTCTACCTGTGATTTTGCACCGCCCCTTCTTCTTAGCTGCGCCGGTTCTGACACAACGACCTAAACGCGTCTTCCGTGTTGTTGACCTAGCGATTTGCTACTGTTACGCTGCCGCGGACGCCGAGAATCGTGCGAAAGCTCCCAGACGCAAGAATTTCCATAAGATTGGAACGTCTACCCGTGATTTTGCACGAACTCCTTCTCCCTAGCTGTGCCGTATCCGATTCAACGACCTATACGGTCTTCCGCGTTGTCGACCTAGCGATTTGCTAGTTGTTGCGCTACAGCGGACGCCGAGAATCGCGCGAAAGCTCCCAGACGCACGAACTTCCATAGCATTGGAACGTCCACCCGCTATCTTACACCGGGTGATTGTGGCGTCGATGGCTGAGGTGTCGACGGCGCAGACGACGATGCCGATGATTTATCTGTCTCGCCCCCCCGAATCTGTTCAGTTCAGCGCCGCGCGACAAGGGGTGGGCGGCTGTCTGGGCGGCGGCAAGCTAGTCGCTAAACGCAAACTAATTATCCAGCCGAGCGGACGGACACGTGCTGCGCATTAGCGAAAGAAAGCGGCATATAAGCCTATAAGCGAACAACCCTCGTCAAAAATAAACTGAGGGATTCTGTTTTCGGTGATTGTATGGTCAGCGCTACTCCAATGCTGACGCTAGATATCTGACGTGGGCGCAAGGGCTTCAAAAATCCGACGACCCCTCCGCAGCATTGAAGAACGCAATTTCTAGCGAGTGCCCGAGAAGATCGATCGTCGTGCTTTCCATCGGCGTTTCTGTTTATTTTTGACGAGGCTTGGCCGCTGTAAAAATCAGTGTTCACCCCAAACACTAGGTTCTTATATTATCTTGGCACCATATGTGCGGTGCAATGTACATCGCGCTAAACTGCCACGCGCGGCACCCAAGAAACTCGAGCGCGGCAGCCGCGGAAGACGCGCGGGGCCGGCGGCGGCGGCGCGGCCGACGGCGGGGGGGAGGCACCCATCTACTTGGTCCTATCAAGGAGATATACTTCTGGACCCCCCCGCGGCAACCTGGCAGCCGCCCCTGGGCCCCCCCGCGGCAACCTGGGGGCCGCCCACTCGGCATGCGCTTTGATGCAGCGCGGCGAACACCGTAGTAACTTCGGCATATTATTTGTATAACAACTACCCACCCTTGCCCACCAGAGTGTATTTTTTGCAAAGGATTATGGCCGGGTAGTTGTTGGTACTAACCAACAACTACCCGGCCGCCGCCCACTCGGATTGCATTTTTATATAGCGCGGCGATCACCGACGTCACTTCGACATACTATTTGTACAACAACTACCCACCCATGTCCACCGGAGTGTATTTTTTGTTACTGATTATTGCCGGGTACTTGGGTAGTTGCATTTTTCTAAAAGGATCAAATGCCCCCCTTTTCGTTTCTTTTAAAAATTTGCAACTACCCAAGTACCCGGCAATCGCACGTGACAAAAAATACACTCCGGTGGACATGGGTGGGTAGTTGTTGTACAAATAATATGTCGAAGTGACGTCGGTGACCGCCGTACTATATAAAAATGCAACCCGAGTGGGCGGCGGTCGGGTAGTTGTTGGTTAGTATCGACAACTACCCGGCCATAATCCTTTTGCAAAAAATACACCTCTGGTTGGGGCCAAGGTGGTAGTTGTTGTACAAATAATACGTCGAAGTGACTGCAGTGCCCGCCGCGCTAAATCAAAGCGCATGCCGAGTGGGCGGCGGCGGGGTAGTTGGACAAATACCCGCCACCATCCTTTGTAACAGCCCTCCTTTGGGCGGCGGAGGCGCGAAAGCTCCCAGCCGCGCAAATTTCCATAACATTGTAACGTCTTCCTGCGATTTTGCCACAGATCCTTCTCCTTACTGCAGCCGGTTCCGACCAACGACCTAAACGCGTCGTCCGTGTTGTTGACCTGAGCTCCTTAAAAGAAGCGATTTGCTAACTGTACGCTACCACGGACCCGAGAAATCGTGCGATGAGCTTCTCTAGAACGCATGATTTCTATTAGAGTGGAACGTCCCCTACCTCGAAGTTTGCACGACCTCCTGTCCCTAGCGGTCCCCGTATCAGTTACACCTTTACGGTCTTCCGCGCTGTCGATCTAGCGTTTGCTAATTGTTACGCTACAGACGACGCCGAGAACGCGCGAAGCTCCCTACACAACTTCCATTACAATTGGAACGGCTTACCCCGCTATCTTGCTCCGGGGATTGTGGCGTCGATGGCTGAGGTGTCGATGGCGCAGACGACGATGCCGATGATTTATCTGTCTCGTCCCCCCGAATCTGTTCAGATCAGCGCCGCGCGACAAGGGGTGGGCGGCTGTCTGGGCGGCGGCAAGCTAGTCGCTAAACGCAAACTAATTATCCAGCCGAGCGGACGGACACGTGCTGCGCATTAGCGAGAGAAAGCGGCTTAGAAGCCTATAAGCGAACAACCCTCGTCAAAAATAAACTGAGGGATTCCGTTTTCGGTGATTGCATGGTCAGCGCTACTCCAATGCTGACGCTAGATATCTGACGTGGACGCAAGGGCTTCAAAAATCCGACGACCCCTCCGCAGCATTGAAGAACGCAATTTCTAGCGAGTGCCCGAGAAGATCGATCGCTGTGCT
>CAUYUJ010019891.1:75000-118059 GCA_963575745.1 Prorocentrum cordatum | reverse complement strand
CCTCCTCCTCCTCCTCCTCCTCCTCCTCCTCCTCCTCCTCCTCCTCCTCCTCGGCACCTGTGCCACTCCTGTTTGCCCGTAGTGGCCAGGAGGAAAACAGGCGGGTAGCAGCCCGGTCGTCACCCCTGCTTGCCCGTAGGGGCCAGGGGGAGAGAAAAATGCATCTCGTCGCCAGCTCCCTCCTTGCGGTGGCCCGGCACGTACACCGCGTGCGCCTGGGCGGGGGAGCGGGTCCCCTGCGGGGGGCTCATCGGTGGACCCCGCACCCCTCCCCCCCACGGCCAGGGTGCCCCGCCCTGGCGTGCGTGGGGGTGCGGAGTCGCCCGTGGGGAGTGGCGCCCCCTCGGGCGGCTTGGGGCGGCACGATGGTGTCGTTATCTGAGCCCTACGGGGCGGACGCAGCTCGGAAAACCGTGAGGTAGGTGGCGAGCTTGCTGGCCCTGCGAGGTGGGGGGGAGGTAGGAGTTTTGCTGCTGCGGTGGGCTGAAGACCCCCGTGACGGCACAGTGGCATGTGGCTGCAGTTGCTTCTCTTCTTCTCCCTTCCTCCTCCTTGGCCCGTTTTGTGGAGGCCGCCTGGGGACCGTGCCTGGTGGGAGGCATGGGGCGGCACCCAACGCGGTGTCGTTTTGTGGAGAGCTCGCGTGCAGTCGGCGTCACCTGCCGCTTGCTTGCGCTCCTTTGCCCCTGGATGAACTGGCCACGTGTGTGGCATCGCAGCATGATCCAGCATGATCCTCCTCCTCCTCCTCCTCCGCCTCCCCCTCCTCCTCCTCCTCCTCCTCCTCCTCCTCCTCCTCCTCCTCCTCCTCCTCCTCCCTCATCCGCCTCCTCCTCTCCCTCCCTCCTCCGCCTCCTCCTCCTCCTCCACCTCCTCGTTCTCCTCCTCGGGTCGCCCCGGGGGAAACCATGCAGGCCCCCCATCGTGAGCGATGCAAAGCTGCTCATGGTTCAGGGTCTTCTGACGCAAAGGTATATAGTTGTTTCCGTTATTTCCGATGTTTCTTTGGGAAGGCGCCACGGTTGGGTTTCCCTCGAAGTTCGGCCCGGAACGCACCAAGGCATGTGGTCGGGGGCGGTGTTGTTTCGATTGCCGAGGCAAGACTTCTGGAGGTTTGGGCGACGAAACGAACTAGTTCCATTGTGCCGACATTCGCGCGCAAGTTGCCCGCGTGAGGGCGAGCGTAAGTACCATTCGCGTAAGTCGCGGCGTAAGGTCGCTATGCCATCTTGCGTAAGTGCCGTTGTTCGTCGTTGCTTATTCTGTGTTTTTTCTGTGCACTCGGTTTCTGGATGTTGTTTACGGGTCCCGACGCCGTCGGAGTGCAGCTCGGGTTGAGTTTGGTTTTGTTCGGAGCTGTGTTTTTCTTCTCGGGGGGGCTTGGAGGAGCATCCTATTGGGTCATCTTACGAAAAGACAAGCGCACGAAATCGAAAAACGCACGGGGAATGGACGTCCGAGCGATGGCGAGTGAAGAGGCGGTCCTATCGGAAAGGAGTCGGGAGGTCCAGGGGGCCGACAAGCTCGACACAGTCGGCCGTAGACGGGCTAACGGCGATGTCGGTAACCGCGATATTGGTTTCGGTAGTGTGGGAACGCGTGGCTCGCGCTTTCTTGCGATTCGCTCTGTCATGTTCGCTCGAGCCATTCGTAGAGAGGATCTGTAGGAACGTGTGGTTCGCGATGTTCTACAATTTGGTTCCCAACATCACCGTTAAGCCACATCGCCGTGAGCCCGGCTTGGCTTTGGGAGAAGCGAAGCTCGAGAGCGTCGGGGTCGTCGGAGGTCATGTGGTCGCCGACGAGGTCGTGGCCGCCGCACGAGCGACGAGCGCGCTCTCCGGATGGCGCAGCAGAGTGGGGGGGTCACGCGCACACGGGGGGGATATGGAGAGGGGGGAAGGTTCCTTAGATTGTCCAGGCCTCCTAGATGGGGTCGGAGCAAACGGGGTCGGTGGATCGCGCCGCATCGGCGATGCATCGGCGATGCGTCGACGATGCGTCGGCGATGCGGCTCGACGTGGGGCCCAAATTTCTCCACGCTGACGTCGGCGATGCATCGCCGACGCCGCCAGCGCATCGCCGATGCATCGGCGATGCGGCGAGATCCTCCGACCCCATCTGTTCGGACCCCATCTAGGAGGCCTCTGGATTGGAAACTTGAACATCTGTGGGCGCTCTGTTTTCAATGGCCAGGACTTTTTGAGGGTCGGGGACGACGTCGGGGTGGTGTGGCGTGTACTGTTTCCCCCCGCTTTCCCGGGGAAGCGCAGACGGTCATCCGCCTCGTCCTCCTCTTGCTTTTCCAGTCTTGGGCTCAGGTCTCGAGGGCGTCGAGCCTTCCGCCAGGCGTCCCTAGGCATTCGACCACGCGCAAAGGGGGGTAGCAGTGGTGATGATGATGATGATGATGATGATGATGATGAGGATGATGATGATGATGATGACGACGACGAATATGACGTTGATGCATTATTATTCTTATTTTTTATGATCTGTATCATTAAGTACATTACTATGGTGGGATCCTAGGATACTGGCGATTCAATTTTGTTCGAGCCCGGCGTGGTCGCCCAATGTCGGCCCGCCCAGGACCCCCGCAGATCGATCTGGCTTGAGAAATGACAGAAAGTTTGCGTCCAGGGTTCCAGTCGTGATTTCCACATATATACATGCATACATATAGAGACAGACAGAGACAGACAGACAGACAGACAGACAGACAGACAGACAGACAGACAGACAGACATACATGCATACATACATGCATACATGCATACATACATGCACACATACACACACATACACACATACAAACATACAAACATACATACAGAGCCAAGCGTCTGGAGAGACGCGTCGGCAGAAGGGCACCCGACTGTGAAGCAGAAAAAAGAGGAGCGCCCGACGGTGAAGCAGAAGACGGGCAGCGCGGCAGGAGCAGGAGGAGGAAGGAGGGAGAGAGGACATGGCACAAACTGCAATCGTCAGAGCGTGAATTACCTACCCCGCTTTTGCTTCCAGGCTAAACGAAGCCATACCATGCGCCTCCTCGTCAAGCGTCCTGACCAGTACAGGCTGCAATTTGGCATCGTGTGGTATCTCTTGGAAGCGAGGGTGGTCAAAAGCGAGGTAGGTCTGTTTTTCCTCTAAATCGGACCGTCGGATCTCAGTGAAGGCTTTCTTAGAAGCACCCCTGCCTCTTCGAAGGCGCGGATCTTGGCTGCAGATGTAGGGCCGGCGCCTTCTAAGAAGCAGCCTCCTTTCTAAGAAGCGTTCCCCCCTCCTCCTAGCCCCTTGTGCGCGCCGCCGAGGGAGGGCGGGGGGGGGTCACATCTGGGGGGGTTTGGCTTGGAGGGTTCCATTGGGGTCTGGGCAAAAGACCGCCCTTTCATGTTTGTTTTGGGGGGGTCTGAAGCTGTCTGGCGGGCATGAGGCCCCCCCTTCATTAACGGAGTCTAGAGTACAGTCAACCCGCGTAATGAGGATGGGCATCCTTCCCAAGGGCACCCTTGCATCCTTGCCAACTCGGTGCATCCTTGGCCACTTTCGTTGACCGCGCCCCGCTCGGCAAGCTTCGAAATGGGCGTCCACGGCCCTCACATCCGCATCGCGCATCCTTACGACACGGGCCGACTGTAGCGGAGTCGAGAGTATCCATATCCATGCCCTCCAGTCTGGACACCGCGGCGCGATCTCACTCAGGCCGCGTCCCACGGCCACGGCCCGCGCGGGGCAGCTCCGCGAACAGCCGCCCTGGATATCCACGCGGCCGGGGCCAATGAGTCCAGACCGTGAGGCACCAGATGCAGATGTGTTTCCTGCCCACGACCGCCAGCGAGGTCACAGCCCCCATCGTCGTCGTCGTCCTCGTTCGCGTCGTCGTCGTCGTCGTCGTTGGCATCAATCGCCGTGGGGCACTGCGCTGCGCCGGGGGCCCAGCGGCGCTGGATATCGAGCTGCTCGGCCGCGAACGTTCGGGGCCCCCTTGGCGGAACAGCAAACGCCGTAACCCCGTCCCTTCCCTCCCGTCGCCCGTCCTTTCGACCTCTCGCCCTGCCTCCTCCAGAGCGTCTCGCGGGCTGGGTCGACGGCTGATCTTGTCGAGGTCGGCTCCGGCATCGCGGGTATGTTTGCGTGGGCGCTTGAGCCAAGGCGACGACGGAGGTGAGGCGGCGGCGGCGGCACCGAGCGCCGAGCGGCGGCGGCAATCCTTTTGACGTCGCCGCCAGCGTGAAGCAGGAGGAGGAGGAGGAACAGGAGGAGGAGGAGAGGGAGGAGGAGGACGACGACGAGGACTGATGCTTCAGGCATAGGCCCTGAGTCCGTGCAACTTCAAAAAAGTAGGAGGAGGAGGAGGAGGAGGAGAAGGGCGGGTGGCGAGGGCAGGGAAGGGGAGGAAGGCCCCGAACGCCACGTGCACATAACGTAAACACGACGTACACAGAATGCCGCTCGGCTGCGCGAGGCTTGCAGGACCCTCCGCATGGTGCAGCCAAGGAGGCCATGCGGGCCAGCTCTCTGTGGGTATGAGCTGGGACTCCCATAGGCAAGTTTGCATGGAGAGAGAAAACACCGGATCGCGTGGCCGTGCCTTCCCCCCCCCGGGTCACGCCCGAGGCTCCTCGTAGGACCGCGCTTTCCCTCGCGGGCCGCGCGCTCTCCCGAGCCGCCTCTTCACCCTTGGTGCTATGTGGAGCCTCTGCTGGGGTACACGCCGGTCGTTGAGAGAGGTAGCCCAATCTGCTTCCAACGCCTTCCCACTTTACGTTTCTACCCACTTCTTCCGACCGACGGGTAATTGTTTCCCCAGGCGTGGTCGCCGTCGACTTCGCCGCCACCGACCGCGACGGCGCCGGCGCCGGCGACGGCGACGACGACGACGACGACACGGCGACGACTTCGACTTCGAAAACGACGACGACCGCCGACGACAACACGACGACGGTTTCGACTTCGACGACCGCCGACGACAACACGACGACGACGACGACTTCGACGACGACGACGACGACGACGACGACGACGACGACGACGACGACGGCCCCGGCGGGCCAGCTCGGCGCGCGCGGGACTCGACCGCCGCGGGGAGGCGTGGCAGAGGCGAGCGGCACCTGCCAGAGGCCGCGGGCAGGCTGGCGCTGCGGGCCGCGGCCCTGGGGACGCCGCGCCCCTCCTCGTCCCTCCTCCTCTTCCTCGTCCTCGTCCTCGTCCTCATCCCTCCTCCTCGTCCCTCCTCCTCCTCCTCCTCCTCTTCCTCCTCCTCCTCTTCCTCCTCCTCCTCCTCCTCCTCCTCCTCGTCTCTCCTCGTCCCTCCTCCTCCTCCTCCTCCTCCTCCTCCTCCTCCTCCTCCTCCTCCTCCTCCTCCTCGTCTCGTCCCTCCTCCTCGTCCCTCCACATTTTGGCTCAAGCGACCGCACGGCTTTGCTCGCTGGCGCCCGCCGCTCGCGATGGCGAAGCCTAGAGGGGTTCTGGAGGCGCAGGACGGCGCGGCGCTCGTGGCCGCCGCGGTCCGTGCCGCTTCGGAGGTCAAGATGCCTCGCCGCACGGTGGCGGCGGTGGCGCCCGCAGCGTGCGCGGCCGTGGCGCAAGCCATGGCTGGGCAGCCCGCGCCGCCGCCCGTTGCCGACGCTGTGGGAGTTCATGGAGATGCTGCCGCCGCACCTGCTCGCGTGCCTTCCGAGGCCAAGCTGGCGCGGCGCAGGCGCCGCCGACAGGCCCTCGCGGCCAGAAAGCGCGCGATGGCGGTTGGGGCAACTGGAGCCGCGCCTGCGGTGGAGGCTGCCGAAGACGCCAAGGAGGAGGTGACGGAGGATATCGTCGACGATGAGTGGGCTGATGGCGTGCGCCGTCCCGCCGCACCGTCGAGCGCGCGCGGCGCCGACGTGGCGCTGGCGCTCGCGCCTGGGCCTGCGGCCGCGGCGCCTGCTCGCGGTGCTGGTGGAGCGGAGCCTGCTGCTGCTGCTCCTCCCACGGTGCGCCCTCCGGAGCCGGTGCAGGGCGGCGCGCCTGGCGAGAACGACGAGCGCGCGGCCCTCGTCGCGCAGCTCGTCGCGACTGGCAAATTCGACCCGCAGTTTGTGCACGTGTTCGAGGCCTACGGCGTGGACGCGCTCCGCCTCTTCGTGGAAAAGCTCACGCTGAAGTGAGATGCCTGGCCCTCCTGGGCCCTGGTACCACCTCTTGGTTGGGCCGCTGCTTGCATACCCCAGGTGCGCAGTAGGTGATCCCAGGAGGGGCCTTCCCCTTCGGTCGGCTGCACGCGTGAGCCTCTCATGGAAGCTCTGTTGCAGTTCGGCCGTCGGGGCTCCCTATCTCCGAGGCTGGTTCGTGATTCACTCCTCCTGCTCCTCCTTCTCCTCCTCCTCCTCCTCGTCCCTCCTCCTCTTCCTCCTCATCCTCCTCATCCGCCTCATCCTCCTCATCCTCCTCATCCTCATCCTCGTCCTCATCCTCATCCTCGTCCTCGTCCTCGTCCTCGTCCCTCCTCCTCGTCTCTTCTCCTCCTCCTCTTCCTCTCTCCTCCTCTTCCTCCTCCTCCTCCGCCTCATCCTCCTCCCCCTCCTCCTCGTCTCTCCTCCACCTCCTCCTCCCCTCCTCGTCCCTCCTCCTCCTCCCTCCTCCTCCTCCTCGACCCTCCTCCTCCTCCTCCTTCTCCTCCTCCTTCTCCTCCTCCTCCTCCCTCCTCATCCTCCTCCTCTTCCTCCTCTTCCCCTCCTCATCCTCATCCTTGTCCCTCCTCCTCGTCCCTTCTCCTCCTCCTCCCTTCTCCTCCTCGTCCTCCTTCTCCTCCTCCTCTCCTCATCCATCTCCTCCTCCTCCTCCTCCTCCTCCTCCTCGTCCCTCCTTCTCTTCCTTACCCCCCGTTCCCGCGTGTTCACGGTCCAGGGATCAACCTTCGGGGGCCCCGGCAGACGCGGTGAATCTGGATGGACTGGTTCGGGCCCCAGGCAGTGGGAAACATGCAGTGGAGACCCATGCCAAGAAACACTCCGCTGGGCGATCGCAAACATGGATCAAGGGGGAGTGGATTAGCGACGGGTCCCGCTTCCATGGAAAATCGCGGGTTTCCACCGCCGAGCGAGGCGGCACCGGCCGCAGTTTGGGGAGGGCACCTCCCCAGATCCATGGATCTGGCGACCGCGCGCCAAGTCCATGGATCGCTAATGCATGTTTGCGCGCCCCCGAAACCTGCCTGCTTCCAGGGTGCCCTGGGTTTCTTTATTGTCGATGGTTTTTCGAAGGACAGCGTGACGACCCCATGCCGCAAATCAATGCACGTCCCGGGGTCTTGTGGCTGGGCCCCTGTTGAGGGGCAGCTACCATCCTCGACGCAGTGCAGCCGAGGCGCCAGAAACGCAAACTTTTTATGCGTTCCGCGCGGATTCCTTGGGTCCGCGCGGGGCCCCCGCGGCAGCGCCCCCCGGCGCGTTCCGCGCGCCTCCGCGAGGGAGGGCTGCGCAGATCCAAGACATCCGCGCGGGCCGTCGAAAGATTATGTTCGCGCCGTCTTCTGTCCTGGACTCGCGCCTCGGAGGTCCCAGCCGGAGTTTTCCTCAAGGGTGCACTCGAGGGCGCGAAGTTATTCGCGCTTCGCGGTTCGGCTCCGATTCCTCCTCATCCTCCTCCTCTCCCCTGGGAGGCGGCGCGAGAGCGCGAAGTTATTCGCACTTCGCGCAGCGAAGCGCGAAGCGCGAAGTTGGGAGCCCTTGTTTCCTGGACAGCAGCTCTCCGGGATAATTCGAGCGTCCAACCCTCCCGAATCATGAGGGCCGAGGGCAGTCAGGGACAGCTACAGAGTCGCGCCTCGGGAGCCCCAATTGTCGGGGAAGCGTCAGACTCGAGTAAACGGCAACTCGGGTTTGCTCATTTTTTTTTGACGCGTGGATTTTGACGGTCCCGTTTTCGTGGGATGTCTGCAGCGGGAGCCCGCGTCAAATTTCAGATTGGGTCTCGTCATTTTTATGATGGCCCCCATCAGGCCAACCCGAGTCCCCCGTACCCGAGTCTTACGTCTTCCCAAAAGTGGAGTTACCCCAGACCGCATTCACCCCAGATGCTTCGGGCGTTCAACAATGGTCATGCACCCTTACTGAGGGATCCAATGTAATGATTTGTTCCATACGGGGTCCCCAAAAGTCCCGATCGTTTCCCCAGGACTGGCTTTTCATCCCGAGTAATCTTGGGTGCCCCAGAGGCAGAAAGTTGTAACGAACCACATCGTTTGTTACACTACGTTGGATTCATGGTTGCATTACGTCCTTATGCTGCGCAGAGACTGTGGGTCTACCGCAGCTGCGCGGTGATGGCCGTGCTTCGCTGTCCGCCTCTCTTCAAGGACTGGGCGCGGGAGCACGCAGCCTTTCAAGTGCCCTGCGCGTCGCAGAGCGCGAACACATGCGACATGTGCATCGCGCATTCTCTCCTGCCCCATCCTCTCTGTTCATCCGCTTCCCTGTCCTCGCAGGGTTGAAGATCCACCCGACCGCTCCGATTCGATATCGATTCTGGCAGTTTCGATCCGATTCGATGATGATGCCCCGACGATCCAGTGCGGCCCGACGCTTGCCTGGCGTTGATGTACAGCTCAGCGCTCGGCGCACCCGACCCGATGCGGATCCGACGCCATGCCGGCGCGGCCCAGTCCAGCGCACGCTCCGAGTCGATCCGAGTTCCCGACGCGGTATTGATTGATCCGGCCTCCTCCGCAGGAGAGATAGGGTGGGAGGAGAAGGAGGAGGAGGAGGAGGAGAAGGCGGAGGAAGAGGAGGGTTGCGGGAGGAGGGGGAGGAGGAGGAGGAGGAGGAGGAGGAGGAGGAGGAGGAGGGAGGAGGAAGAGGAAGAGGAGGAGGAGGAGGAGGAGGAGGAGGAGGAGGAGGAGGAGGAGGAGCAGGATCAGGATCAGGAGGATGGGGGACCGAACCAGAGTCAATCTAGCATGCGCCAGCGATGCTGCAACACGCCCTCCTGTCTCCAGTCGCCTCCTCATCAGTCCTTCAAGCATCCTGTTTCACTACACAGCGTTCCCCCTGAAAGACAAGCGACCCATGGGCCCGCCACTCAGGCTGGAGCTCTGTTTCGAAGGACACCGCCCTCCATTTTTGAAGCTTTTTAGGACATGCAACAAGGCGGGCTTCAGAGTTCAAGGAGGTGCCCAGCGACGGCTCTTCCTTGCAAAGGAGCTGCCTTGCATCCGTCTAATTGTTTAGGGTGCCACATGCGAACCCTACCCCTACCCCCCACGATCACAGAAGGGGGAGGGTGGGGTTCCCTCCGCTCGGGAGCTCCCGAGCGAAGTGAACCCCACCCTCCCCCTTCAGAAGTCGTGGGGGGTAGGGGGAGGAGGAGGAGGAGGAGGAGGAGGAGGAGGAGGAGGAGGAGGAGGAATCCGTAGCCATTTGGCTCAAGCCGTTGCCTGGGGCCTTCGCCTTCCCTGGGGTCGGGGCTCGAGCTGGTCACAGGGACCCGCACGATCCTCGTTCAGGAGCCCTGCCAAGGGTGAGGTTCCTTCTCACTTACTGCTACTCTTTCGCTCCATAGTCTCATCTGAGTTTGCAGTCGCGGCATGTCAAATGGTTGGCGTGACGCGACTTGGAAATGCGCTCATTGCGGATGTGGAAAGACCCCAATGCACGAGGCGCATTGCAAGCATTGCGGGAAGCACTGGCAGACGGGAAAGGACAAGAAACCCAAGACGAAGTCTAAGGGCAAGGGGGCTGATGATGTGGAACATCCTCCTGGCCTGCCTGCTCGTGGCGCTGAAGCCGCTGCAAGACAAGGCATGGCACCGCTCCCTGTGGGGCTGCTGCAGGCAGGAACTGACCCTGCTCCCAACGTCTCGGTGACGGAGCTCAAGGCTGGCAACGAGCAGGTGTCAGAGTACTACCAGCAGGTGCTGGCCGTCAAGGACAAACACGAGGTCCCGCCCCAGACGCGGGCGGACCAGGCTCACAAGAACACGAAGAAGCTGGAGGTCGACCTGGAGCGGGAGACGTCGGTGCTGGACGACTTGCACGCTCGCGTGGCCTTCCAGCAGACGAAGGTGTCAGGCATCCTTCAGCGGTTGGAGGAGCAGGAGCAGATCTACAAGGAGGCGATCACGGAGCTGCACGCCACGATGGCTCCCGCGGTCGCAGGTCCCCCGCCCGTGCCGCAGGTTTCTCTGGCAGCGCTGCTGGAGGGCAAGCAGGGCGAGTGGGAGTTGTCGTGCGGAGACGACCTCTTCGGCCTGGCGGACTACGTCGACGTCGAGGACAGCGACAAGCAGGAGGCGAAAAGGCGCGAGCAGGAGCTTAAGACCAAGTTCATCGAGCTGGCGCGCACCATGTTCGGGGAGCTCAAGCAGAAGGCGGAGCAGTGCAAGGCGGACCACGAGCAGCTCAATAAGCGGCTCGAAGGGAAGCGTCGGCGTCAGGAACCTCCAGACGCTGCCGAACCTGGAGGTGGTGCCGGAGCGGCTGCTTCAGCTGCTGCTGATCAGGGAGCTCAGGCGCCAGCGGCCGCCGCGGCTGCTCCAGCTGGTGGTGGTGCAGGCGTCGCCGAGCCCATCGTGCCGCAGCCGTCGGCCTTCGGCAAGAGCGGCATGGGCGAGGGCAAGACGGCCGCCCAGGTCCGCGCCCACGCCCAGCGGCTCGTGGGCAAGGGGCCAGGCTCGGGCAAGAGGGCAGCGGACCCGCAGCAGGGCCTTTAGCACGTGCCGCCTTGCCTGTGCCAGTCAGCGCCCTGAGGCAGCCAAGAGTACCCCTTCGAGTGCATCGTGGCATCTGGTCACGGCGAATGTTTCAGGATGGAAAGGAGCTCAGTCTATTTTGACGGACAGCAAGCTTAGTGACGTCTCTGTTTTCTGCCTCCAAGAGTGCAGGGTTTTGCGCGAGAATGTCAGTCAGCAGGGGCAGTCCATGAGTAGTGAGGGCTTCAAATTGCGATTATCTTCAGCGGATGCGACTGACCAGAAAGGCATCTCCTCGGGCGTCGGCATCGCGGTCCGCCAGCACATCGGGGTTGGGGAGCCGCTGCAGGTGCACAGACATCTCCTCCACTCGCGGTGCTCGATCGTGTGGGTGAACGGGTGCGTGAAGGGGGGCTGCTATGTCGTCAGTGTGTACATGCCAGATAGTGAGGAGGCTTCAGGAGCTAAAGGGCAGCAAATCATGAACCAGTTGGGAGAATTCTTGTTTGGGGCCCAGAAGCCGTTCGTCATATCTGGGGATGTCAACAGTTTACCTTCGGAGGCGCAGCGTCTTCGGAGCGTTCAGAAGATGAGGGGTGCAGCGGTGAGTTGCAATAGGCCGACTTGTCGAGTAGGCAAAGTTTGGCGTGAACTCGATTTCTTCGTGGTTTCTCATGAGCTCGTCGGAGTCGTCAGATCGTGTGAACGTTTGTCCGACTCGGCGAATAAGGTTCATTTCCCTGTCAGGCTGTCTTTGGGAACCGATGCGCACCTCCAACTTAAGTCGCGCGTCAAGATGCCCATGCCGCTTCCGACAGAGAGGCCTATAGGACCAGTCCCACCGCCGCAGGGTTGGTCGGACATCGGTACTTTATTCGAGGTGCTCGACGGGGCGCCGACTGCAGATGGTTTCAAGCAATTTTATGGGCAGCTATGCGATCGCATGGAGGCTGAGCTCTGCGACACTTTGAGCATTCCAGCTTCGGATCGACCTAGGTATTGTGGGAGGAGTTTGGTTTTTTTTTTCGGGCGGTGGAAAAGCCGACTCTGGAATACGTCAAGGGGCCGTTTCCGAAGCGTTCGAAGCAGACGAGGAGTACGAGGAGGTATCAGGTTTGGCTGGAGGAGCTGAGCTACCTGGTGGGCAAGGTGCATTCCTGGGATCCCAAGGGTGTTCGAGACTTACTCTGGGGGCTTAACTGGTCGAATCCGATGTTGGCAGATGTCCCAGGCTGGAAGCAGTTTCACTCTTCTCTGCAGCTGTCCGCGGACGTCGGCTTGGACGGCATCACCGCGGGGCTGCAGGCGCTGCGCAGCCTGGCGGATCAGGAAGAGGCGGAGTTCAGGAGCAAGAGGACCAAGGAGTGGAGGAGCCGGGTATCCCAATCTCTGGAGTCTGGAGGGGGCGCGGTCTACAAGTGGACCAAGGAGCCTCAAGGATGGGCCCCTGATACTTTGATTGCTGGAGCCCCTGCGGGGCCAGTGGATACCGTTGCACAGCTGCTTGGCGAATGGCGTGAGATTTGGCATGAGGGTGAACCTTCTCGGCTTCTGGCTTCTGACCTGGGCCTTCCCCTAGGTGAACCTCCCCCTCCACCAGCGGCCGAACAGCTTCGGGAGGTTCTCAAGAGGTTCAAAAAGGGCACGGCGGTCGGCATAGACGGTTGGAACCCTTGTGTTTTGAAGATGTTGAGTGACAAGGCTCTGACGGCCCACTGCTTGTTCCTCGGCTTTATAGAAGAGCACATATTGATACCTGAACAATGCGATTTATCTTTGGCGGTCTTTCTTCAGAAGCCAGACGGAGGTCGTCGGCCCATAGGGGCGCCGGCAACTTGCATCCGCATCCTTGGCCGACTCAGGCGAGAGCAGGCCAATCAATGGGGGCGGGACCATGCCCTGAGCAATGTGCACGGCGGCAAGGGCAAGAGTTGCGAGCGCGCAGTGTGGCAGCAGGCGGCGCGTGCCGAAGCTGCAGAATCTATCGCGGCTAGTTCGGGGTCAGGGTTGATAGATCTAGAGAAGTGCTATGAGAAGATTCCCCACGATGCTATTTGGAGGTCCTTGCCAGAAGCACAGTTTCGACTTAAGACGGGCTCGGCTATTGTTGAAGGTGTACGGGGGGCGGTGGATGATCAAAGTGAGGGAGGTCGTCTCGTCGGGTATCATTTTGACTCGGTCGATGATCGCCAGCTGCTCTTTTGCGGCGACGCTGCTGCGTGTGGTATTGTACGACTCTTTAGTGTACATGCGTGATAGGTGGCCGAGTGTATCCGTATATGTCATGGTAGACGACATAACGTTAGAATCGATCGGTTCGGCACGTTTCGTTCGACAGACTTTAGTTGCTGCGGTCCCCGACTCGCGCAAGCAGCTGCAGCAACTGGAGCAAGTGGTTTCACGCAGGAAATGTCAGGTGCTGGCTTCTACCAAGGAGTTAGCGGTGCAACTTGGCAAAGATCTGCGTGCGTATCGTTTCAAGGCCTGTACCAGCGTCAAGAATTTAGGTCGCGACTTTGGCATGCAGGCTCGCGCAGGTAAACCAGTGCAGAAGTCCAGGATCAGTAAACTCAGGAAGCGTGCACATCGTTTTCGGGCCCTCAAACATCATCGTAAAGGTCTAACACGCGTTTACCGAGCAGGGTGTAGCCTCGGCCACGTACGGAGTGCGGGTCATGGGCATGTCAGATAGCGAATTGCAGAAGTTAATGGCAGTCTCGGCCTTCGCGCTCTTCGGCAAGGCCAAGGGCCGCTCGCGAGCCGTGCAGTTTCTGCTGACGGACCCTCCAGATGCAGATCCGTCCTTCCAGGTGAACTCGCCCCCGCTGCTCACTTAGTCGTTGGCGCTGCACCAGGAATGGGCCCCCACAACTATGGTGGAACAAATATTCCATGGGGCCTTATCAAGGGCCCAGCAGGGTTGGGGATATGTGCGACGGCCTGCAGGGGCCGTCGTCCATGCCCTTTGGCGTCTCGGGTGGACGGCAAGGTCGTACCATGTGCGGATAGATCCCCGTGGGCTCCACGTTGACCTCCATCAGACTGGGACCCCCACTCGCAAAGCTGTTGTTTATATGGGTATCAAGCGGCAGCTCGAGCAGGCGGCCGCCAAGCACCTTGGTTGGGAAGGTTCTGCTTTTCTGGATCCTGTGAAAGCGGAGCTCAGGCAGCTTCGGGGACGTGAACTGTCGGTTCAGGCTGATTTGGTGGCCATTCATATGGCTGGGGGCCATTCATATGGCTGGAGAAGCTTCTTCCAGGATCGGTACAGTATCGTTCGTGACTGCAGGTGGTGCTTGGGCGCCCCAGGCACCATATCGCACCGTCTGTACAGGTGCGACGGGCTCGCTAGCTGGAGGCGCGAGCAGGGTTTCAATGAGTTGATTTCCATAGGTAAAGATTTCCCCGACAACCAGCTGGTTGACTTCGGCTGCTTGGATTGCAAGCGCGATGATCTTTCCCCTCCGCTGCAGGTCGGTGAGAGCCAAACGAGGCGGCACCCTCGGGGAGGTCATCTTGGGTGACTCATATTTATTGATGGGTCAGGGCTAAATCCTGATATTGATTGGATGACGAGGGCGGGGTGGTCGGCATGCTCACTCAGACCTGGCACGGAGGAGGTCCAAGCTGTCGCTTACGGCCCCGTTCCAGGCATGGTTCAGTCCTCAGGTCTTGCCGAACACTACGCGTTCCTGATGGCCTTGACCCTCATGCCCGCCAGAGCGACGATCGTGACAGTTCACAGGGACTTGCTGCTGGCCCTCGAGAAGGGCCCAGAGGTAAAGTGTAACCCGGCCCAGCCACACTGGGAGATCTGGAGGCAGATTTTCTGGAAAATCGAAGACATCGGGAGCGAACACGTCGATTTGGTTCGGATGCCTTCCCATCGGTCCAGGACCTGGCATAGGAACCATGGGTATCCCGATGAGTGGTTTCCTGGGAATGCCGCGGCCGACAAATATGCTAAGCTAGGAGCTATGGGGCACCCTTCCGTGGCCCATGTAGATCAGCGGTTAGCAACAGCCGTGCATGTAGGTAGGCAGTTTGTTCGTTTGCTTGGAGGCACTTTGAGCAAGCTAAGCGAAAGCGTTTTTCCTGATGTGGCTAAACTTCCCAAGACGAGTAACTATAAGCCTGTAGCCCTCCCAGCCAGTGGTCACCTTCAAGATTGATAGGTCTGATAATGATCACCTCCTCCACCTTAAGGATGGGGTCTGGGGGCGTAGAGTATGCGACAGGGCCTCCAGGAAGAGAAGCGCTGTCGCGCAGGACCCTTGTCCAGGCAAGCCCCGTGTCTTGGCCAGGTGTCACGATACCCACAGAATGTGGAGTATAAATGGTAAACTGTTCTTCTGCATGGCTTGTGGTTGTCACGCGCGGAGGCAGGTCAAAGACTTGGCTCTGCGATGCAATCAAGGGCCATCCAGTGGTGCGGAGCGCTCACTCAAGCTGCTGCGCAACGGTGTGGACCCAACCAGCAAGAAGGAGGTTGGTGTGCCATTCCCCGCCCACTAATTTATTTTGTCTGTGTGTGTCTTGCGCTGCGGGACACGCGCTCCGAGGCTCCAGAGGCTCCAGAGGAGGAGGAGAAAGACGAGGACGAGGACGAGGACGAGGACGAGGAGGAGGGGGAGAGGGGGGGGGGGGGGGGAGGGGAGGGGGGGGGAGGGGGGAGGGGGGAGGGGGAGGAGGAGGAGGGGGAGGAGGAGGAGGAGGAGGAGGAGGAGGAGAGGAGGAGGAGGGAGGAGGATGAGGAGGAGGAGGAGGAGGAGGGAGAGGAGGAGGAGGAGGAGGAGGAGGGAGGAGGGAGGAGGAGGAGGAGGGGGAGGAGGAGGAGGAGGAGGAGGAGGAGGAGGAGGGGAAGGAGGAGGAGGAGGGGGAGGGGGAAGAGGAGGGGGTGGGGGAGGCGGAGGAGGAGGAGGAGGAGGAGGAACAGCTCCGCTCTTGGGAAAGGACCGTGCTCCTCCCGTGCAGCCGCCCCTGCGAGGGTGTACCTCCGTGGCAGTGTGCTGTGAGGAGGCCCCGTGCGGCGGCCACATCTGGAAAGCGTGCCAACCGCCATCCGTGTGACCGCTGGAAGTTTGTATGACGAATGCGCGCGGCACCATGGCGAGGGACACCTTTTTGAAAACGATCGGCCTTCAAAAGCGTGATTGAGAACGATCGGCCTTCCATCCGCGTGACCGCTGGAAGTTTGTATGACGAATGCGCGCGGCACCATGGCGAGGGACACCTTTTTGAAAACGATCGGCCTTCTATAGCGTGATTGAGAACGATCGGCCTTCCATCCGCGTGACCGCTGGAAGTTTGTATGACGAATACGCGCGGCACCAGGGCGAGGGTCACATTTTGAAGACGATCGGCCTTCCAGCAGTGTGATTGAGAACGATCGGCCTTCCATCCGCGTGACCGCTGGAAGTTTGTATGACGATTGCGCGCGGCACCCAGGCGAGGGACACATTTTCCCTCTCCCTCCTCTTCGTCTTTCTTCTTCGGGTCCTGGTGTTTTTTTCGGGGGCGCGCTGCACGGCGTCAACCGCGACCTCTCAGATTGCCACTGCGTTGCTCCCATCGTGGTCTTGGTCGCGTTATTGGGAAAGCCCTCTTGAGGGGCAGCGGAGTTCTAATGTCCGAGCAGACAACAGTTAAGGCGAGGGACACATTTTGAAAACGATCGGCCTTCCATCAGTGTAATTGTTGGCAGTTTGTCTGACGATTGCGCGCGGCGCGAAGTTGAGATCCGCATCATGAAAACTCTGAGAACCACCGGCCCTCCATCCGCGTATCTGGGGGATGCTTCAAACGACGATTGTGCGTAGGGGTCAGGCGACAGCCACGTTCTGAAGCATAACTCCACACTTGTAGCTACTGGGATTCTCAAGCTTCGGAGTAGTAAGCTTCAACGAAGTCTTAAGCGAAAAGCGTTGCCCAGCCTACGGAATGCGAGCTTTCCTGTGAGGAAGAGGGATGGAGGAGGAGAAGGAGGAGGTGGTGGTGGAGCAGGAGAAAGGCGAGGGGGGGATGATCCTTAGAAGGGGGAGTGAGGAGGAGGAAGAGGAGGAGGAGGTGGAGGAAACCTAGGAGCGTACTCTTTTACACCTTTCCCTCTCTTCTGCCCCGGCTGACTGGCTGGACGCCATGGCATCGCGCCCGCGCGTACCGTGTGACGGCCAAAGGACACCCTGGAACGACGCGCGAGCAGTTGCCCAGGCTGCGCATCTAATTGCCCTTGCCGCCGCGGCTCAGCGAGCCGCGGTCCCGCTCCCTCTGCGGTCTCAGCTTCTTTTTCTGTTTTTTCTTCTCCTTTTTCTTCTTCCACTGCTCGAAGAAGAAAAACTGACATAGACATGAACTTTTGGCGCTCCGCTTGGAGTTCTCGGATCTGCGCTGGGCCTCCCCGGCGGCGCTTCGGGTGCCGCCCTTGGCGCGCTCCGCGCGCCGGGGAGAGGGGTCCGGCACGGATCCAAGGAGCCCGCGCGGAGCGCCAAAAGTTTCTGTTAATGGCGGTTTCTTTTTTTGCGTATTCTTCTTATTATTATTATTATTATTCTTTTTCTTCTTCTTCTTCTTCTCTTCCGTGTGAGCAGTTGCCGGAGCTCTTCCTCCTCCTCCTCCTCCTCCATCTCCTCCTTTCCCTCCTCCACCTCCTCCTTCTCCTCCTGCTCCTGCTCCGCCTCGGGTCGCCTACGGCCCCGTGGGAAACCGTGCAGCCAAGGGTTGGTTTTTGTTGATGGATCTTGATGCATGTTTCAGTTGGTTTGCAGACTCTGCAGGTGGCGGTACTCTGCTTCTTTCGGAGGCCCGGAGGTTCGCACCAACACCAGGAGCGGCAGAGTGCCCCCACCAAGGGAAGCTGATTCCAGTCCCGGAGACGGTGGTAATGCTTGGGCTTCGTAGGCGGCCGAAAGATTACCACCAACACCAACATCTAGGATCATCCTCCCCCAGTGAACGCAACTCCCTGTTTGGGTGCCGGTGTCCATCTCCAAGCCTCCACGTATTGTTTTCCTCTCTCGTCAGTCGAAGAACAAGAGGCGGCATAAACATAAACTGTTGGAGCTCCGCGCGGATTTCTTAGATCCGCGCTGGGCCTCCCCGGCGGCGCCGCGCTCCAGGGAGGGGGGTCATGCGCAGATCCAATCAATCCGCGCGGAGCGCCAAAAGTTTATGTCTATTGCGTGTTCGCTTCTTCTACTCGGCCCGCCCTCTCCCCGACCGCGGCCGTCAGGACAGAGGGATGGCCGTTGGTGGTCTTCGTCGGGACTCCGCCGCCGCCCGCCGCGCGCGCCGCCCGCCTAGACACGCGCGCAGGATCTCCCCCTCGGTGCAACAGCGTGTAGCGTTATGACACAAGACAGAACACATGATCGCCGACTTAGCGGTGACGGAAACAAACCAAACCTGGTCGGCGCAGCAGGGCAAGGCAGGCGGCTAGAGCAGGAACAGACTAGGGCCCAGCGGGCACGGAGCGAGCGCCAGCCAGGCGGTATGCGAGGAGGAGGGAACGAACGACCAGAAACCATTTCCTCCTTTTCCTCCACCTCCTCCTCCTCCTCCTCCTCCACTTCTTTTGTCCCAGCCCTCCTCCTTCCTCTCGCTTCTCCTCCTCTTTCTCCTCCTCCCTCTCCTCCTCCTCCTCCTCCTCCGCCTCCTCCTCCAAGCCGTTCTGGCCCGTTCAGGGCTTGCAACAGCGAACTTCAGAACGGCTGTGCTGTTGCGGGCCACTGGCGCGTGACATCGCTTTTCGCTTCCCACTCAGGTTGAGGGACCTTCTCCCTCAGCGCGCGGATGGATGGCTACCTGGCAGAGGGCGAGACGCCCCCCTGGCGCACGGGCCGCCTTTTCCAGCGTGTTTCTACATGGAAGTGCAGCGCATGTGGCTGCAGGAGGAACAAGACATCGACACCGTGGTGCAGGCACTGCGGCTCAACGTGGACGGCTCCCTCGACCACTCCAGCTCGCCCGCCTGCTGGCTGCTGGCGTTTGGGCTGGTCGCGGTGCTCTCCCTGCGCTTCTCCCAGGCCCCCAACCTCCCGCCCTGCATGGAGGCTTCGGAGGCGGTGGAGGCAAAGACACGGGCGCTGGAGACTTCAAGGGCGGCAAGGGCAAGGGAAAGTGCAAGGGAGGCGGCTGGTCTGACGGAGGCGGCAAGGGGCAGTGGGGCTCTCCCCCAGGCCAGTTCCAACGTCAAGCGCTGCCTCCTGGACCCGTTCAGGGCGGCCCAGGGCCTGGCGGCTCGCCTGCTGCCCCCCGCGAGCACGAGCTGTCCATCTCCGAGCTGGAGCCCTTCCTGGCGCTGCACCAGTCGGAGGCGCGCCGCTTCCAGTGCATGCTCGACGCCCGCAGGCCTCCCGCCAAGCGCGACGAGCCGCTGGAGGAGCAGCTGGCGCGCACGCAGCGTGAGAGGAACAAGCTCGGCAAGCGAATGCAACATGAGTTGCAGGTCGTGGAGGGCATGCAGGCGAAGTTGCGTGCTCAAGAGGCTCTCATTCTCACCATGGCCCGAGAGCTCGCGGGGCTTGACAAGGCGCACGCAGAGCTCACTGATAAGGTCAAGGCCATCAAGCCCAAGGTTTCCGACGGCACGGCTGGCAGCTGTCCCACCATCGCCCTGGCCGGCCTTTTGGAGGACGAAGTGGACGGCTTCAACCTCGACATGGGCGACCTGCTGGACATCGGCCCAGACGACTCCATGGAGGAGCAGGATGTCGCCGAGGCCGCCAAGCGCAAGGAGGAGCTCACTGCCTCCATCCGCGGGCTGGCGAAGGACCTCTTCTCCAAGGCCAAGGCGGCGCACCAGCAGCTCCGCACTTGCTTGGCGGCCAAGAAGCGTCGCGTCGACGAGGAGGGCGGCGCCGCCGCTGGAGGAGACGCGGACGAGGGCCAGGGGGCTCAGGCTGGTGCTGGCGGGGCCGGGGCCGTGGCCCCCGACGCGGGCATGGGAGGCGCGGGCCCCCGGGATCCTGCATCGGCTGCGGCCGCGGCCCCCATGGACATCCTGGGCCGGGTCCGCGCCCGCGCGCGCGAGCTCACTGCTGGCCAGAATAGCAATGGAAGCCCCCCTTCTGGCGGAGGTAAGTGAGAGGGGGGGCTCGCGCATCTATAAGTTTCAGCCTTTTTCTCTATCGAATGCTCGCTGCCGAGCTGTGGCTGGGTCAGGCCAGGGCGACCTCGCCAGCAGCCCGACCTTTTTCCGCATCGCCAGAGCTTCCGCCCCGAGTCACCCAGTCCCCCCCCCAGGCCCCCCCTTCGGAAGAGTTTAGCCTGATTGCCGAGACAATAAACGGGAACGCCTGGGCTTCAGTTAAGGAGCGGCTTCCCCTTTGTTCAGCTCATTTGCTGCTCGTACAGGAGCATGAGCTTCAGGCAGGAGACAGTTGACTCAGCAGCTGCGCGGCGCCTCAGCCAGGGACGGAAATCCATTTGGCTCCCAGGGGCCCTCGGGGAAGGCGGGGGCCCTTCGAGCGGCGTTTCGATCCTTGCCCGCTCCTGGCCCGGGCTGCACCCCGAGGGTGCTCGTGAAATCTGGCCCCGCCGCGCTGTCGCCGTCATTGTTCACCCCCCAGGGGGGCAGTCTTTTCTCCTCGCCTCTCTCTACCTCCGTGACTCGGAAGGGCCGAGCGAAGCCAGCGTCGACATCCTCAGCGCCATCGGCGCGAGACTTTCCACATGCGGCATGCCTTTTTAGCAGGTGGCGATTTCAACGCGCAGCCGCCCGCCCTTCAAGAGCGCGAGTTCGCCCAGAACTTGAGGGGCCAGCTGGCCGCGGCGGAGGGGCCGACGCGCCGCGGCTCAGGCGAGCCCAAGAAGTATGATTTATTTGTCCTCTCTGGGGGCCTCGCCCAGGCTGTCCGCTCAGTGGCTATCGACCCCGCGGGATCTTTCACCCCCCACGTCCCTGTCATGATCCAGTTCCATGCTGGGATTGCTGATCCCCATGTCCTGTCGTTTCGCAAGGCCCCCCCCGATCGGTGTGGATGCCCCGATCGGTCCGTCCCCCGAGCCTCTCAGGTACTGCAAGGTCTCGGCGCTTTTGGACAAGGCCCTGGTTAGGGCCCAAAGGGGGGAAGGTGACGTCTTGGACTCGCTCTTGGGATCGGCCTATAAGCAGTGGGCCAACACTGCGGAACTGGAGTTGTGTAACGTCATGGGCTGTTCCCTCCCGTATTATGGGGCGCGAGGGAAAGGGGCGGTCATGTGGTGGCGCCCCGCGCTGGGGCGCGACCATGGGGCTGTCCGCTGCCCCGGGCTTCACAGTATGAGATGGCTCTGGGCCCAGTATCAAATGTTCTACCGAGTGCTGCTTGCAAGAGACGCCGTCCGCCGCGATGGTTTTTCGCCCTTGGGCTCAGGTCGACACAGCTACTCGTTTGAGGCGGCGTGTCGCGCCATCAGCCGCCCGCCTCAGGCTGTGGCAGACAACCAAGGCGAATGCGCTGACGCTTTCGAGCAGGCGGCGGCTGCGGTGGCGGCTCGGGGCGGAGGCCCTGACTTCGCCCGCATCATGGCAGACGACGCCCGCGCCCGTGTAAAGGACCCTCTCGAGGCTTGCACGGCCAGGTTCACGAAGCAGGCTCGATCTGACTGGTCCTGCTGGCTCCTGGATGGGATCAACCAAGGGGCTCGCAGGGCCCACCGGGTCTCTCGGGACCCCGCCGCCTGGATGCCGACTTCGACCCTCAGCCGCTTCGGAGGCCTGGTCAGTGACCCCCAAGCCCTCCTCAAGCAGGAGCGAGACCGCTTCGGGAAGCTCTGGCACGCGGTGGACAGTCCTCCCCGTTCGCGGTGTTCAAGGTTGGAGGCCCTTCCTCTCATCACGGCGGGCCAGTTCAGATCGGCGTCTAGGTCCTACCCCAGACGCTCCGCGACGGGGCTTGACGGGCCCCACCTTCGCCACTATCAGTACTTAGGGGACGAAGCCCTTCTCTGTTTAGGCCGCCTCCTCCAGATCGTCGAGATGTCAAGAATTCCCCCCCAAACTCAGGGCCCTGATTGTGGCCATGATCCCGAAAGCTGCCCCTGGCTTCCGCCCCATCGGGGTTTTCTCTAGCCCTTTCAGAATCTGGGGGAGGATCCGACGGCCCTTCGCGGTGGCCTGGGAGGAAGCCAACGATCGGCCCTACCGGGCTGCTGGACGCAACCGATCTGCGACAGACGTTGTTTGGATGCAGGCTGTTGCGGCAGAGCGCTCCACGACCTCCGGCAACGAAGCTGGATTTTTTTACGACATGCTCAAGTATTACGAACAGATCCCCCTGGCACTGCTGGAGGCACGGGGCCACAGGCTTAACTTTCCTCCCGCGCTGATGGCCGTCTGCATGGCGGGATACCGATCGGCCCGTTTCATGGTTCTGCGGTGTTGTCTCGACGGCGCAATTTGCTGAGTATGGAGTGATAGCCGGATGCTCGATCGCGGCGACCATGATCAAAGTTTTCGGTATAGAAGCATTTGATTCCGTGGTTTTTGAATCCCTCCACCACCTTAGACGTTTACATTGGTGACTCTGGCTTGAACCCCACTGGCGCCGCCGATGGCGTTGTGCACAGTCTCACTGTAGGCGCCCAGACCCTGCAGCACGCGATTACGGTTATGATGAGGGCCCAGATTCCCCTGGACATAATCGCGATGGTTTGCTCGAAGAAAAGCATTTCGGTCCGTCTTGGCCGTTTCTTCGGGGACCTGGTGGGGCCTCATCGGGAGTCCACGGTCAACTTAGGCATTGACCACACCCCAGGGACCAGTAGGCGAGTGAAGGGTCGCAACGCTAAGGCCAAGCAGCGCACGAGTGTGGCGGCCCGCCGCACCAAGCGCTAAGTCCGTCAGCGAGGCGTGCTTGGCGCCCGAGCCACTAAGGTTTTTATGTCTGGCCCCTTGGCAGGGGCCCAGAACGGGGCCGAGGTGCACGGCGCGTCGGACGGAGAGGTGCTAAAGATCCGCAGAATGGCAGCTGCGACCATGAAACCCTCTGCTGGCTCCAGGTCTCTTACCATCCTCACGAGGCTCGAGAAGGACCCCGCATGGTATGGTTCTATATCACCATTCGTCCGATACAGCAAGGAGTTGTGGCTGATGCAGACCAGGGCCCCTTGGTGCTTCAGCTGGGACTTGATTAGATCTGCTTGGAAAGCTGCGTGGAACCACCCCCCCCGCTCCTGGAGATCTTGCAAGGGCCCGATCGGGGCCATTTTCCTTTCACTTCAGAGGCTGGGCTGGAGGATGCTGGACCCCTATACCATGATTGACGACCGGAACATCTCCACCCCTCTCCTTCACCTCCCCCGCCCTTTTGAAGAAGTGTTTGAAAAGCTCGGTCCTGAGAGAACTAGAGATAGAAGCTGGCGTCAAATACAGCGACGGGAGCCGCCTCTGCTTTGACGTCGTGGAAGCCGCTCTGGCCTCCTCGAAGTTTTCCAGGAAAGAAAAGGGATCCGTCAAAGCTCTGACTTGCCAGGCCTCATGGCCTCTCAGCCGAGCTGTTCAGGCTGG
The DNA here is from genome assembly GCA_963575745.1 of Prorocentrum cordatum. Lineage (NCBI taxonomy): Eukaryota > Dinophyceae > Prorocentrales > Prorocentraceae > Prorocentrum > Prorocentrum cordatum. The sequence goes on along the minus strand of CAUYUJ010019891.1, from coordinate 94,903 downwards.
CTACATCATCGATGACATCTGCCCGCTTTGCGGCCAACCTGGAGACACCGCCCCCCGCCACCTGTGGTTTTGCACCGTTTGCGAGGACACTCGAGTCGACGTTGTTGGGGCCAAGCTCTTAGACCGCATCCGCTCTGACCTAGGCGAGGGCACAACGCCTGGTCTGGGCTTTGTCTGCGAAGCTGGTTTATGTTCGCACCCTGCCGTGGGCCTCCCTGGGCCAATGAGCCTCGAGGAGGCTTTGGAAACCGTGGTTCTCCAGACCCACCCCGGGGCCTACGAGGCCGAAGGCTGAGAAGTTCCGCCCGGGGGGGGGGGGGGGGGGCTTGAGAGGGGCTATATACCTGGATGGCTCGTGCACGCGTCATGTGATCAAGGACCTTTCCAGAGCTGGTTGGGGGGCGGCTTTGGTTGGTGAGACGGGGCGGGTCCTTGCGCGCATGCATGGGGCCCTAGGCAGCTACTTCCCACAGACGAGTGTCGCAGCTGAATTCGCAGCCCCCACTTCAGCGGCCAGCGCGCTTAGTGGCCCAGCCGAGTTTTTCAGTGACTGCCAAGTGGTTGTGAAGCAGCACGGCAAGAGCCGCGAAGAGAGATTGTCTGCGCGCCGCCCGTTCAGTGGTCTCGTCATGCAATGCGCTTTTTTTCGCTGGCAGTTTGCTTCGCGCTGTCACGAAGGCGAAGGCGCATCAGGAGGACAACGCAGACCTGCCGGCAGCCGAGCGCGCGCACATCATCGGTAACAACGCCGCGGATGAGGCGGCAAAGGCGGGCGCGCACTTGCATCCAGGCTTCATTGACGAGGAGCGTGACAGCTACTCTTTCCTTATTTCAGTTTCGAGGGCTGTCACCAAGCTTGCTGCGAAAGTTTTGCGCTTGTGGCCCCGCACTGACCTGGCAGGAGTCGAGCGCACACCCGCGGCTGCTCGGCCTCAGAGGCCTTCGGGGCCCGCCCATGTTTGGAGTTGGGTGGGCAGCTGCTGGCAGTGCCCCCACTGCCTCAGGGTCTCTCGCAGCAATTCGAAGCCCCCCGACGGCGTGCGCAGTAGGGTCTTGAAGATGGACCCTGCTTCGCTCCGCCAGTTGGGCCACCGCTGCGCGGTGATTGATTTCTCGGGCGGCAGCTTTGCGTGTGTATGCCAGTCCTGCCATTGTATTACCTCGGGCGTGCAGCTACGAGGACTAGCCAAGCAATGCCTTGAACACCCGCCAAAGCGCAGCGAAGTTTTGTCTTGATTGGGCCGTGGACTACACCCTGACCACAAGAAGAAGGGAGTCCGCGCTGACCTCGAGACGATCATGCCGATCGGCAGGACGCCGACGACAGCGGCAGACGTGAGAGTCGGCTTCCCTGCCGAGGCTGGTCCAGCCACCTCTTTGCTGCTTCGCCTATCTGTGGGAGGGGGAGTTGGTGGTGTGCGGCGTGGGGTGAAGGGAATTTCGGACGCTTTCGTCCCGCCACCGCCATCCGCGGTCGGCCCAGATTTTGACGCAGAGTAGGAAGCCTCTCTGTTTCTTCACGCAGAGGCCGCGTGCCCCGCCGCTGTCAGAGCGGGAGCCGCGGCCGCCGCCCCCTCGCTTGAGAGAGGGACCCTGCGTGCTGGAGCCCGCTCGGCAGCCAAGAGCCAGGCAAAGTCATCCCCCGCTCTGGAGACGGGTGAAGAGTGTGGCTCCTCCGACTAACCGAGCTGCGGGCATCATTTGAGTCGGGCATGAGCGGTTTTCGCTCTTGCCGACCATCATTCGCCCTATCACTGGGGTCCTTGGCTGTGGATGTCAAGTAAGCAAAAAAACGCCTCCTCCTCCTTTTCCCCCCCTCCTCCTCCTCCTCCTCCTCCTCCTCCTCCTCCTCCTCCTCCTCCTCGGCCCGAGGGCGCGCCACTGCGAGCCCGAGGGCGCGCGCGCGCCAGCCAGCCAGGGGCGGCTGTGCCGAGCGGCTCTGCCCCCGGCGTGTGCCTGGCGCTCTGTCCCATCCCTGCTGTCTTCGGCGACTGCATAGGCCTGGCATCGCTCGGACGTGTGCATCTTTTCTCGGCGAGGGCGATCGAGGAGCATCCTTGATCATTTGGCGAAAAAATACCACGCACGAAACCGAACAAAACACAGGGAATGGACGTCCGAGCGATGCCAGGGAGGGTGATGAGCCGATGTGCCACTACCACACCACCAGAAGTTGGATGGGGGGTGGAGGAGCAGGAACAGGAGGAGGAGGAGGAGGAGGAGGAGGAGGGGGAGGAGGAGGAGGAGGAGGAGGAGGACGAGGAGGAGGAGGAGGAGAAGGAAGAAGACCCCCTCCCCCTCCAACTTGGGGTGGTGGTGGTGGTGGCGGAAAATACGCCCATCAAAGGGTATGGTTACGCCAGTGTGTGGTTTGCGATCGGCGCCGTTGGGGCCTGGTGGGCACGACGCTGTCCTCGCCGGGCCTCCTCGGGGCGCGTCGGAAAGCTCTGTCGAGGTCCTCGCCCGTCCCCCAGGGTGCCCCCCAGGGTGCTAGTTGCAAACCACACTTTTTGCAAACCGCACCTTTGTAGTCGCCGAAGCCTGTCTGCGCGCCGGCGCGTTGCCGGAGGCTTGGTGGCTTCTTTGGGCCCAAGCGTTTGGGTTCGTCTCTTCCCCCAGACGTGATCGGGTCGTATGGAACAAGAAGCAGAACGGTAGGTGTTTGGCCAACTTCGCCCTCGGGGGGCCTTCGCTGGGCCTCGAGGCCCTCAAAAAATGACCCAGGATGAAAAACTGGTCCTGAAGAGAGGGTCGGGACGTCCAGGGACCCCGCATGGAAAGAATCAGGACCTCGCATGTCTGGGTCTGGAGGGAGGCCACGCGAACCTGGCAGGGCGCGCTGGCGTTCTGCGCCGGAGTGCTGCTGGGGCCTGGCACAGCGCGCCCGGGCTGGGCTTCTGGGTGGTGTGGGAGGCGTCTGGCGCGACTCCTCCTCCTCCTCCTCCTCCTCCTCCTCCTCCTCCTCCTCTCCTCCTCCTCCTCCTCCTCCTCCTCCTCCTCCTGCTCCTCCTCCTCCTCCTCCTCCTCCTCCTCCTCCTCCTCCTCCTCCTCCTCCTCCTCCTCTCCCCGCCGCCCGCTTTGGGGGGCGGCGCAGCATGCCCCTGCCTCTGCGCGGTGGCGGCCAGGCCCTGCGAGGAGGCGCGCTGGGCGTCTGGCGCGCCGTGCGGCCTTGCGGCTGTGGTGGGTTTTCCTACAGTGGGGGCCCATGCCAAGAAGCACCCTGCTTGCCTCCAGGGTGCCCTGGGTTTCTTGGGCTTCGACGGTTTTGCTGTGGACAGCGCGACGCTCCCACACCAAACATCAATGGGCGTCCTGGGGTCCCAGGGTTGGGCGTCTCGCGTGAGGGTTCTTGTGAACGGGCCTCCACTGCAGGCGTGCCCTGCGCGTGGGCAGGCGGGGCCGAGGTGCCCCGCGCTGTGCTTCGCTCGGACGGTGCTCGGTGGCTTTGGGTCCCGGGCACCGCTCCTCCTCCTCCTCCTCCTCCTCCTCCTCCTCCTCCTCCTCCGCCTCATCCCTCTTCCCTCCTCCCTCAGGGGCAATCCTGCCCTGAGCCTGATCCCATCTTTTGGGGTTTTCCTCCGAGCCTGGTTTCAATCCCGTAGTTGACCAAGACAAGAGGTTCTTTGGAGCTCTGATCCTGATCCTGATCCTTCCTCCCTCACCCCTCGTGGCACTCACCCGACCGCCAACGACAAACCTTGCGCCCCCTCCCTCGAGAGTGGATCCTCGAAGCCTCTCCAGGGGTGCGTCCCGGCCGGCTTCGGCGCCAAGCCGGCCGTGGTCCACGAGCGCGCCCCGGCGGGCCGGAGAAGCAGGCGCCACAAACAGATCAAGTTTCGAGACTCGGGCCTTGGAGGTGTGGGTTTCCCCCGTCTTGGTGGCCACGCGCAGAGCGAGGGGGGGGGAGGGGGGGAGGGGGGAATGCTCCTCAGAAGCACCTTGCCTCTTAGAAGGTGCGGGCCTGATCTACAGATGTGAGGCTGGCGCCTTCTGAGAGGCAGCCTCTTTCTAAGAATCAGGAGGGGGATGCAACACGCAGACACAATTAATCGCTGATTCCCAGGAAAAGATGCGAAAGTATGGGAAGTGGGGGGAAGACGAACATCAAACAAAGATTGGAAATATGGGAATCATGGGACAGATGTGTACTGCAAAGGCCTTACGGCCGATGCCGCCGACCCTGAAGACGAGGAAGATGAAAACGAGCGGGGAGGGTAGGAGGCGGAAGAGAATGAGGAGTGGGGAGGAAGAGGAAAGGTGGAGCAGGCGGATGCGGGAGGAGGAGGAGGAGGAGGAGGAGGAGGAGGCGAAAGGATGAGGAGGAGGAGCAGGAAGAGGAGGAGGAGGAGGAGGAGGGGGAGGCAGCTGAGGAGCAGGAGGAGGGGGAGCAAGGGGGGGGATGAGGAGAAGGAGGAGGAGGAGGAGGAGGAGGAGAAGGAGGAGGATGCGTTGTGGCATTGTGGCGTCTCTTTGGTTTCCTGTCGATCCAATGTGAGAAGGAGCGGGTGGGAGCGAACAAGGAGAAAGACGAGGGGGGAAGGAGCAGAGAGAAGGGGTGTGGGAGCAGAGAAGGGGGTTGGGAGCAGCAGGGAGGAGCTGGAAGGGGAGGGGGACAAGGAGGAGGAGGAGGAGGAGGAGGACGCAAATGTGGAAGAGGAGGAGGAAGAGGAGGAGGAGAAGGAGAAATGGATTATCAGCGAGAGGAGTGCGAGGAGGAGGAGAAGGAGGAGGAGGAGGAGTGGGGGAGCAGCGAGAGGAATGCGAGGAGGAGGAGAAGGAGGAGGAGGAGGAGTGGGGGAGCAGCGAGAGGAAGCGAGTAGGAGCAACCAATTCTGGAGGCCTCGGACCAAGACGGAAATGGGAGGGAGAGGGCGGGGACAACCTTTCCGCAAATCAATGAATATGGCCTCTCCGGGCCTTCTTGAGAGGCCTTTGAGGGCTCTTTTGACCCGTCTGGGGGCCCCCTTTGGCCGTCCTGAGGCGTTCTTGGGCTATCTTGTGGGGCTTGGGCCGTCTAGGAGCGCTCTTGCGGATTCGTCGTGGCGGCCCCCCCCCTCCGCCAGCGCATCTACAGAGGGCCCCCCTGCAAAAGACGCAAATTCTGACCCGGGACCCCCCCCCCGGGGACCGTCCCCCCCTCAGCGGGGAAGGGATCAAAGGGAAGGGGCTTCCCTTCGGCTCGATGACAACGCTGTTAATTTCGCTTCGGCTGGGTTGCTTCATTTCGCTTTGGCTGGCGCGCTTGAGGACGAGGGCCCAGGGAAAGGGGGGGAGAGAGGCGACGGACCCAGAAAAGAAGACGCGTACGCACGAGGACAGTAAACCACGACCTACCACGCACTCCACACGCCAACGGGGTCGGCGGATTTCTCGAACGGAAGTCCGCCAGGTTCCTTCGGTAGAGGAACCGGGGCCAGGTCTTCCAACTGAAAGAGAACCCTCGGCTTCAGCCCTCTCCGGGCAAAGCTATTGGACAGACACTTATTGGTGTTTGCATATTGGGGCTCTCTTGGGAGTGCTCTTGGAGGCCTCCTGGGGTCCCTTCGAGGCCTTTTAGGTCGTCTGCAGGCCATCGTGGGCGTCTTGGAGCGATCCTTCGGCAATTTTGGGCTCTCCTGGACCGTCTGGGCGGCCTCCCGGGGCTTGGCCTGTGTTTGGGCCCTGCTGAGCGAGAGGACCGCCCCAGATGCCCACGTGAGAAGCCCTGGCAGCGGTGGAGAGCGCCCGGGAGACTTGTGGTTTGGGCCCTCAAGAAACTTAAGAGACTACTCGCGAACACGGCAGCGTGCGAGAAGCGTTGGATCATTGTTTCCCTCGACATCAACGTGGCCTTCCTGAAAGGGTTTACCTACCAGGAACATGCTGGGGCAACTGGTGAAAAGGCACGTGTGGTGCGTTTTGCTCTGCCGCCTGGATCGGCTACGGTGCTTCGAACTCTTCCAGGATTCGAACGCCACGATGAGTCGAAGCACTGCGTGCAGTGCCCTAAGCCAGGCACTGGCACCAAGGACGCACCTCGAGGTTTCCCACTAAAGCTCAGAAGGACCACAAGAGGTTTTGGCCTCGGACCCACGTCCTACGACGAGGGGTTCGAGTTGAGCAGCAACCTGCTCACGGCCAAACACGTCGACGACATTAATAAGGCCGGCACAGAGGACACCATTGACGCACGCGTCAAGTGCGTAGAAGACAGTTTTGGCAGTTGTAAACTCAACAAGCACACATGCACCAATTGTTCTTTGAGATATACTACGGATGAGGACGGCCGTGTTCCTTTGGACCAAGACGAATACAACAAACAGCTCCATTGGCGTATGCATTAATCACCCAGGTGCGGTTGATGGCGCATGTTGTTTCTCTACAGCGTGTCCAAGAACCGACCGACATACAAGTGCGACGACCGAGCGCGATCACCAGGAAATTGCAGGCCTGTCCTAAGAAGATCGCCTACCAGGCGATGACCCCCACGGGCGAGGTTAACCTGCACAGCGACTCAGGTTACCGACGCCTGAGTGGAGATGCCGATGACGAAGTCAAAGGCTATGGTACTCGCGGGGCAAACCTGCTACGGCGTGGAAGCACGCCATCCGGTAAGCCCGTCGCTCACTTGATCGATGCGCGTTGCAAGTCTCGCCGCTTGCAGGTCCGCTCGAGCTACTCAGCAGAGACATTAGCAGCAACCCACAACTTGGAGGACTGTTATCCCACGATCGTGATTCTGTACGAGCTCCACGCAAGGTCGCTAACTCCCACTCAGTTGAAAGACGTACTTGAGTTTGGGTGGCCTGAACATCAAGGCCACTTGGACCATATATGCTGAGTATATGTATTAGGTTCTTGTCGAGCAAAGGCTTGAATAAGCCGACTGAGCGTACCTTTTTAGGACACATCAGCTAGATACGACAGATGATGGACCGAGGAACCGTGTACAGTATTCAGTGGTGTGACACCCGCGATGTGACCGCGGACGGTCACACCAAGGGGAGCATCGACAGAGACATGTTCCTACAGGTCATGGGATGTACACAACCCTTCAAACATGACTTCAAGTCTCATGCTCCCCATCGGGCTGGCCAGACATCCCGTTCTGTAGCCGCCTGAGGGGCACTCGTATGCACAGTATAGTGCAGGCAAGGCAACTTGCTTGCGGGTCCACCTTCCTTACGGCCCAGCCATTTCTCTGCCCCTTTTGTAAGTAGTCGCTGCTGTACCTGCTGTATAGAGGCGGCGCGCTCACGCTTCGTATCCCTCCCCCCCCGACTCTAAAGTGAGCTGGGTGTTGCATGTGAGTGTGGACGAGCGCGCATCCGCGGCTGCTTGGCTCAGAGCGGCCGGCCGCCCAGATCTGATTACACTTCAGCGCGAGGTGTACCATTTGCCATCGATACCAAAACTGCTTGAGATGGCTCGCCCCCTACTACTGGGACTATCGCTACTACGGCACAACAAAGCGGGAGCTGGGTTTCGCCTGAGGCGAGGCTCCGTCGTGGCGATCCCCCCCTTCCAGCGCGTCTACAGAGGGCCCCTTTTGCAAAAACCGCAAACGGGGGATGGCATTCTGACCCGGGACCCCCCATGGGACCCTTCCCCACCCCAGCTGGGAAGGGATCGAAGGGAAGGGGCTTCCCGTCGGCTCCATGACAACTTTCTTGGTTTCGCTTTGGCCGGGTTGTTTCATGTCGCTTTGGCTGGCGCGTTTGAGGACGAGGGCCCATGGGAGAGCGGCGACGGACCCAGAAAAGAAGGCGACGAACACGCACGAGGACAACAACCACGACGAACAACGCATTCCACACGCCGACAGGGTCGGCGGATTTATTTGTGTGTCCCTGGGTCCCTTGAACGAAGCCTTCCCCCCTCCTTATGAACCCTCTTGTGCGCGCCGGCAGCCAGCCCTCGGCATCCTGGTGCCCGCAAGGCGCTGAAGTGGACGCCCGCCGCGGTCGGCCTGCGCCTGGGGCCAGAGGCGTCGCCGAATTCGGCGGCGTTTCGTCGTCGTTTCGCCGTCAACTCGTCGTCGTCGTCTGCGTGTCGTCGTCGTCGTCGTTGTGGTCGGCGGTTCATCTTCGTCGTCTCGCCGTCGTCGCCGTCGCCATCATCGCCGTCGTCGTCGTCGATTTTCGTCATCGTCGTCGTCGTCGCCTCGTCGTCTTTCGTCGTCGGGAGGAGGAGGACGAGGAGGAGGAGGAGGAGCAAGTGTAAACCCAAGGCGCATCGACGATGTTGCAGTAAACCGTCCCTCCAAGTCCCCACTTCATACGTCCCTACGAGAATGTGGTTCAATGCGGGACGTGCCCCGTTGGACGACACCCGTTGGAGAATCCACAATATTTGGAGTTTAATGCCGCGAATCAACAATGCTGTTGCGTCTACGATCGTGAATCCTGCCAGAACCCAGTTCCTGGGACTTCAACAGTTCGAATCAACGTGACTGTTGCGCTCTGACAATCCTAGGTCGTGCTGGAATACCATTCATTACACATCAGCCATAAGACTATTCGAAGCTGTTTGAATGTGATAGCGCGGATGTTTGCGGCGCTACAGTTTGAGCCACATCATGAAAAACATTTGCCTTCCACCTGTGAACCTCTTGCAAAGTTTGGAGACGAATGTGCGCGGCGCTCAGGCGATAACCACACTTGACAACGACCCGCCCTCCATCCGCGAAGCTCTTGAGAACTTTCAAGACGAGTGTGCGCGGCGCTCGGGCGAGCGCCACATTCGTCTTGAAAACGGCCCGCCCTGCGTCCGGGAGGCTCTTGCAAGCTTCCGGATCGTAATTGGTGAGGAAGTTTCCGGCGAAACGCCCGGCCCGCCTTACCGACGCCCGTCTCGGGGTGCGACATTGACTATAGTAGTCCTTGGTCGACGGGAAAACATTGGAGGAGGAGGAGGAGGAGGAGGAGGAGGAGGAGGAGGAGGAGGAAGAGGAGGAGGAGGAAGAGGAGGAGGAGGAGGAGGAGGAGGAGGAAGAGGAGGAGGAGGAGGAGGAGGAGGAGGAGGAGGAGGAGGAGGAGAGGGGAGGAGGAGGAGGAGGAGCAGGAGGAGGAGGAGGAGGAGGGGGGGGAGGAGGAGGGCCGTGTTGCCCTTCCCCCCCGACGCCTCGACCAGCGGCCGTTCTGCCCCCCCCCCCCGCCAGGACGGGCCACATGCCCGCGGCCACCGCCGGCCCCGCGCTCCAGGAGTGGGCCTCGCCTCCGCGCGATGGCGGGCGGGTCTGGGTCCGCCTGGCGAAGCGTCCTGGCGGGGGCGTCTAGGCTTCAAGCAGTGGCGAAGCGTCCTGGCTCGCCTGCAGCCCCACCAAACAATATTCTAAGCACCTTGTTGGGGTCTGCACTAAATGTTCTTAGAACATTTCTGGCTGGGGCTGTTTCGTTTTAGCACACTGGGAGCACGTTCCAAGAACATTGTTTTCTTTCCTGGAACATGTTTGGGTTCTAAGAACATTGCGTGGTAGGACTATAGGAATGCCAGGACAGTCGGTCCCTGCTCAACGTAGGGCCCTCTCGGCGGGTATTGCCAGCTGGGGCGTTCCGAAAAGGGCCTCGCCGTCGAGGAACAAGGGGGTTGCCATCTCTTCCGCGGCGGAAAGGCGGCGGAAGTAAAGCGGAGGCGAATCTGCCGGCGGAAGGAAAAATCATCCTCCCAAGAGATGACAACATTCTTGGGTTCTGGGTATCCAGCATCGGCCAGTTGTGTCCCTGGCCCATGGTGTCCCCGCGGCATCCAGTGGCATCCCATCGCGAGGCCCAGAGGGCCCTACAGTTTCCAGAACGGCGCGGCACGTTGGGGAACCCCTGAGCCCTTGGCGACTCCCGATTTCGGGGTGGCCAGTCCGCGTAAATGGGGTTAGAGAATCGCGCCGCATCGCCGATGCCCTGGCGATGTGACGCGATGTGGAGGCCGATCATTTTCACACCGACGTCGCCGATACATCGGCAATGCGGCGCGATCCTTCGACCCAAAATGTTCGGACCCCACTCGGGAGTCCTCGGAAGGTGTCCCTGGCCCAAGGTGTCACTTGGATTCCCGAGGAGCCCAGATGGCCTCAGGAGCACCCCGTCACGAGGCCCAGAGGGCCCAGGGGAGTTCCGAGATGGTGCGGGGCGCTGTGGGGGCACACTGGGCCAGGACCACTGAACTGGCATCGCTCGGCCGTGTGCATGCTTGTTTTCGACGAGGGCCGTCGAGGAGCAGATTTGATCATCCAACGAAGACGCACGAGGTCGAACAATGCACGGGGAGTGGACGTCCGAGCGATGGTGAGCTGCGAGCAGCACCGATCCTCCTCTGGGTGGGTTCGCCCTTCCCGCGCCTCAAAAGATCACGGGGCGCGGCTGCCCTGGAAGGCTCTCGACCGGGCGGCCTCTCCTGAGGAGGCTGGGAGGCAGGAAGCGAGCCAGCCCCGCCGAGCTTTGGTTGACTCTTCCTCCTGCTCCTCTCCTCCTCCTAGGTATGCTTGCATGGGATTCATCGGAAGCGAGAAGGTTTGCTCTTTTCTGTAGCCCTTTTTTCCTCTCAAGCTGCGCAGCGCATGGCCCCGTCGCAACTGTTGGCTAATCCCATACGTCAGCTTGCCACAATCGGCGGGGTCCTTGCTTTGAGGCACATCGACCGAGTTGTATCCAGTATATTCCACCACTGGGTTTCGAAGGAGGCCCAATCGGCGCCCAGCTGGGCGGAGCGGGAGGAAGCTTCCCGAGAGTCGGACGCCAGGTGCTTCGACCTGATGCGCGAGCTGGAGGTCTTCCACTGCTCGGCCGCGCCGCCTGGGGAGCCCAGCGAGCCGTGCCCAGCCGCTCCAGTGTGCCCACAGGTGCCAGAGTGCCTGCCCGTCGACGACGCGCTGGATTGGCTACAGAAGATTGGTGTGAGCTTCCTCGGAAATCTCGTGTGGCGCACGGGTTCGGCTGGAGCTCACGCTGTCAAGACCTGCTGTCGACGCGATGGCGTTGGTCGTAGGCTCTCGAGCAGCACGCGGTCGGCCAGCACGCCTCAGGCACGGGGGCGGGAGCGCCGCCGCGGAGGAGGAGTTCTTGCGTAAGCTCGTGCCCGGGAACCTCTTGGGCCTGTGGTACGTAGATGACGAGGTGTGGCACGAGCGGCTCCTAGTACATCCGGGTACCGATGGGAAGTGGTTTGTACTCACGCCCGACGGCGACTTCTATGAGGACGCTTCTTGTCGTGATCCTGAGAACGGCGCGGCTCGAGTGGTCCTGCTTGACGACGCTGGCACCGACAGTGCGATTGCAGCTGGTACCTTCTGCCGATTCAGGATGTATCCAAGTGACTCCGACATCTTGAGTCTGATGAAGGAGGCCCGAGGGGCACTCGAGGAGAGTGGTCATGGCGAGATCGTGGAACATCCCAGTGAGTACGTTGGGTCGAGTGGCGATCGCGTCCGACTTCGTCCTAGTGGAGATCCTGCTCGGCGTCTCCGAGGCAAACAAGGGCCACCCTTGTCGCCTCCCGCGGCGGCGCCGCCCGCCCCGGCTCCCGGTGGAGTCGGGGCCGCCCCGACGCCCCCGGGCTCGCCGAGAGGCGGGCGGGCAAAGGCGTTGGAGGACGGCGGGTCGCCCTTGGACATGCGGGTGACCGTGGAGACCGTCGGCGACGTGAAGGAGGGCACCGAGGTGCTCATCGAGGACGGCGACCTTGTGCGGGGCGACCGTGCGCTGGTGGGCCTCTCCCCCGGCGTGCGGGTCTTCGCGCAGGTGCCGCGAGGGGGCCGACGTCGGCGCCGTCGGCGAGGCGAGCCCAGGGGGAGACCTCGCGGGCAAGCCCCCTGCCGCGGACGCCTTAGCCGACGCGAGGGCGCTGGCGCCCGCCCGCTACGACCCGAGCGGGCGGCGCTGGGACGACTTTAACAGTTCGGTGGGCCGCATGCGCGCAGAGCCGATGGGGGACTTTCCGCTGGAGGGCGAGAGGTCGACCATGTGGCCGATGAGGTACGTTCGCGACCACGGGGGCGCCTTCGACGGCCGGCAGACCAAGTGGGCCCTAGAGCACAAGATCGACCGCAGCAGCACGGTCTACCTGATGCATGACCTGCCGGGGCTGGCGCTCGACCTCAGCGCGCGCTGCGACCAGCTGGGCGTGGCGAACCTTGGCTGCGTAGAGGTGCTGGGCCGGATGCGCCAGCTGCGCGAAGAGACGACGGGGCCCCTGCAGCTGGAGGGCCTCGAGCACCACCTGGGCCGCGACCGCGCGGGCGGGCTCGAGCGAGGAGTGGCTCTCTGCCCGGCCCTCGCAAATCACGCCACAGACATGCAGCGCAAGGAGACGGAGGTGCCGATGCAGCGCCGCAAGGCGAGAGAGGAGGCCGCCGCCCCCAAGACGAAGGGAGGTGGCAGGACCCAAGGCTCCGGACAGGGGTGATGGGCAGCACGGGGGAGCGCCTCGGCCCCCGCGCTGCGCACAGAGGCTCGCTCCACCGACGTGCTGCAGCTACTGAGTCGGGTGATGGCATGGTCCCGTATGCCGTTTCTGAGCCGCTCGCTCGTCATGGGGGAGCTGTTTTTCGCGAGGTGCCTCCCGTCGGCTGGGGGGGCGCCTTGCTTGCCATGACATGGCCCGCCATTCAATGAGCGCATTAAATTTGCTTGCCGGCTACAGCGGCCCAGTCGCCTCGCCTGGCCGGCAGGGACTGTCAGATTCTGCATTTCGTGATGTTCTGCGTTTGCATCGGTACCGCGCCCCTGTCCCACCTGAATTGGTTCCTCAGGAAGCTTTGCGAGAGCTTCTGGGGCCTGCGCCGTCGGGCTATTCGCCGGGGCCCGACAGCACTACGGCACGGCCCCACGCCCGGGGGGCTGTGAGTTGGCCTGCTTGCGGGGACAAGCCGGTCGATATCATGACCACGGCCCCCCCGGACGTCCTTGGATTTTTAAACGCAGGGCCTCGCTCCCGCTGGGCGCGGCAGGGAGACGAGCTTAGTGAGTCGAGAGAGAGAGAGAGAGAGAGAGAGAGAGAGAGAGAGAGAGAGAGAGAGAGAGAGAGAGAGAGAGCGAGGGCGCTCCTAAGATTTTTCGCGACTCTGTATTTGCTAGTGAGCCTTCGAAATATGCTGAATTCGTGCAGGACGGTCTCAATCGGAACATGTTTAAGCTGAGTAGACGGCGGACCGAGAGGGTTCACCCGTTCTTTGTTACGAAGTAAGAGGTCAAGCTTAGAATAAGTTTAGATTGTAGGCGGTCGAACCAACATTTCAAAGACCCCCCGAATGCACATCTTCTCGGGAGCCAGTTTCTGCGAAGTAGGCGTCGAGCCAGGGAGGGGGCTTTTCTGTTCAGGGGTGGGTGTACAGAACGCTTTCTATCAACACAAAACGCCAGAGTGGTTATCGTTTTACTTCGGGTTGGACCCTGCTGTGGCCAAGGATCTAGGTGCGACTAGCATAGAGGGCGTGGCCGTGGATCCTGACACTGAGTTGTTCCCGCTGCTCAATGTGGTTCCGATGGGCTGGAAGTGGGCCCTGTACATCGTGCAGCGTGTTCACGAACACGTTCTGGAGCAAGATCCCGCTTTTGAAGCAAGTCGACGCGCCGGCGATTTTGCCCCCCCCCCCCCCCCCCCCCCCCCCCCCTTCGGTGCAGCGCCTTTTCTACTCCTTGCATGTTGACAACGCGCTGTTGGATGGGGCATGATGCGGAAGAGCTGGGGGGGGGGGGGGGCTGGGAAGGGGGGCAGCAGCTCTGCTGGATAATGGGGGTTTCAAAACACACGACTTCAGAGAGGCTAGCACAGAGATGCGAACCTTGGGGGGAGCAAGACGGCGCAAGCCAGACAGTGCACCTATCTTCGACTCGCCATTGGAAGCTGCGGTGGGCCCTAGAGGTCCTTCTGAAACGAAAGGTGCCGATCACCAGTCGGCAGATGGAGCGACTCCTGGGACATTTCACGTTTGTCGCTCTACTTCGGCGGGAACTCCTCAGTACCCTGCGGGCCTCGTATGATTTCATTCAGTCGAGATTCCAGGAGCCTCGGGTGATCTGGTCGAGCGTGGAGCGCGAGCTGAATATGGTGCAAGGGCTGCTTATCTTTGCCAGGCGTCGCCTCGGGTCTGCTTGGGGCCCGCGGGATCAGCCTTCGACGCCTGCAAGAGCGGGCGCGCGACAGTCGAAGCCACGGCCGACTTGGAACAGATAACCAGGGTCGCCTGCTGGAGCGAGAGATGGCGATGCAAAGGCTGGGAGCGCGCGGAGGATCCTCTTGTCTTTCAGCCTCGTCAGCGGGCCTTCGTGAACGTAGAGTACGAAACCGCCCGGAGCCCAAACGACAACGAAACGACAACGATCCAGAGGTTAACCCCTTGTTCCCCGAGGTCCCCCATGACTTCTTATAAATAAGCTCACCTGGAAGACCACGAATTCCCAGCCGATCTTCAATCCAGAGGCTATTCACATTTCGGAGATGAGGGGACTTCTCGGAGCTATTCGGAGGCGCCTGCTTGGGGACTTCACGTCTTGGCACAACAACCACCTGGTCTTGGGAGATAACTCGGGGCTCATGCTGTCTTTGTCAAAGGGCCGATGCCGGGGCCCAACACTGCTGATGCTGCACCGCCGTGCTGCTGCTTGGATGTTCGCCACTGGCTCGATTCGTGGGCAGGTGGATTCCCTCTGAGATTAACCCTTCAGATGAGCCATCCCGGCGGCGCGAAGCGACGCGCGGCCGCGGCAGAGGAGGAGAGCCGGTACCCCTCGGCACCTCAGACACATCTTCGACCGCCACCTCCCTTGACCAGATCCGCGACGCTCAGCCACGCGCGTCGGGCGGGGCATGCAGCTCGCCATGTTCGCGGAGAGCCACCTGTGCCACTTCGTGCGAGAAAGGGGCGTCCGAGGAGGAGCCCCCCCCGAGAGGCCCTGATGGCGACCGTGGGCGGCCTGATGCAGGCCCCCAGTTGCCGCCAAGGTCACCCAATACTCGGTCGGCTAGAGCGGGCCGCCGACCTGAGCCAGAACGAGATGGACAGCCTCGAGTTGGCGAAGGCCGCCGATCGACTGAGGAAGTACAGGTCAAGAATTTTATGCGCATGGAGAACGTGAGCGACCTGAGCGAGGCACCCCCGATCTTGGATGCCAAGATGGCGCAGCACATGGGCAGGGTGTTTTTGGAGGGGAAGGCTGCGGGCTCCGGCGAGAAGCTGCTGGCAGCGGTGCAGTGTTACGTGCCCGCCTACGGCAGCAGGGGCGAGAGCGCCTTGCCGCGCGCTGCGCGGGCGATCCGTGGTTGGCGAAGGCTTGTGCCCAGCCGAACACGGCGACCCCCCCCGTGGTGCGCGGTGGAAGGGATCGCGACCGGCCTGATGCTAGAGCACGGGGTGAGCTACGCTCTGTGCTGGCTGCTGATGGTGGATGCGCATCTTCGACCGGGCGAGCGCATCGCCCTCCGCACGGACCAGTTCGTGAAGCCGACCTTCCAAGAGCACATGGCGAGCCTGGCCATCATCCTGCACCACGCCGAGGACGGAGTGCCCAGCAAGACGGGGGCCGTGGACGAGAGCCTGTTGGTGAACAGGCAGTGGCTCGCCAAGGTGCTGCTCGCCTACGAGGAGCTCCGGCCCAAGTCGGGTCGCCTGTGGGACTTCGACCTGCTGACCACGCGGGCAAAGTTCCTGGAGGTGCGCCACCAGCTGGAGCTGCAGCGCTGGAGTCCAGTGCTGCACATGGGCCGCCACGCCGGCGCCTCGCTGGACCGCCTGGAGAACCGGGTGAGCATCGCGGAGGTTCAGACGCGAGGGCGGTGGCGGTCCACCGCCAGCGTGAGACAGCACGAGAAGCGCGCCCTGGTGCAGGAGGTCTGCAACAGCCTCAGCGCCGGGACCCGGCGCTTCTGCCTAGCCAGCGAGCAGTCGTTGGATGCCGAGCTCTGCCGCCAGGTCGGGCGCCTCCCCGGCGCCAGACAGCCCGCCAGAAGCTGGGTCGTTTCTGCATGGAGGTGTTCAGTGGGCAGGGAGAGCTTACCAAAGCCATCCACCGACAAGGATGCAAGTGTTTCTGTTTTGATGTGCTTCAAGGAGAGGTGGGTGATGTATCCAGGAAAGCGGTCCAGCTACGAATCCGACAACTTTTGAAGGGAAACAACGTGATGTGTTTTGGACTTCTCCTCGCACCACCGTGCACGACTTGCAGTATTGCGAGAAGGCCCGCCGTTCGGTCACGAGAGCACGTGATGGGTTTGCCGAACTGCAGTGGTGTTGATCAAGTAAAGCTCGACCAGGCTAACAAACTGACCTACCAGACCTATATATTATGTCGTTTAGCAATGCAGTTCGGCGTACCCTTCGTAGTTGAGAATCCGCAGTCCAGCTTGATCTGGGAGGTCCCGGAGTTTAAGAAGCTCCTCGCGAACCCAGATGCATCATTCCATACTTTTCATATGTGCGGGTACGGCGCAAGATGTAGGAAGGCAACGTCGGTCATGTCGTTCGGTATCCCCGACATCGCCTCCATCGTTCGTACGTGTCAGTCCCGACCTCCTGCGCCCTGCCAGTTCAGCAAGCAACCTCACATCATCCTTTCAGGCGCTGCCCCCTCGGGTGCGAAGTGGACCCGACGTGCAGCAGCCTACCCGAGAGAATTGGCCACGAAGTTGGCGACCCTGTTTGTTGACACCGCCTTACGTAAAGAGCTTCAACACAAAAAACAGGGATTATTTCGCCTTCGGTTTGGTTTCGTTCGCACGTGAGCTCGTGACATTGGTTTCTGTATGTCCTTTCTTCTTCCCCACCCACACCGCCCTGAACCACTGCGTTATACTTGCGCAGTTTAGAGCTATCTGTATTCTTATATCTTTGTGCTTCGCACGCCTCACGCGTGACTGTATCGAGTTGGTGGTTCACCGTGCGAACAGAGACGGGTGCAAAATCCGTGGGGCTGGGGATGATCCTCCTCGTCCTCCTCCTCCTCCTCCGCCTCCTCCTCCTCCTCCTCCTCCTCCTCCTCCTCCTACTCCTCCTCCTTCGCCTCCTCCTCCTTCTCCTCATCCTCTTCCTTCGCCTCCTCCTCCTCCTCCTTCTCTTCCTCCTCCTCCCATTCTCCTTCGCCTTCTCCTTCGCCTCCTCCTTCGCCTTCTCCTTCGCTTCCTCCTCCTCCTCCTCCTCCTCCTCCTCCTCCTCCTCCTCCTCCTCCCTCCTCCCTCCTCCTCCTCCTCCTCCTCCTCCTCCTCCTTCTCCTCCTCCTCCCTCCTCCACATCCAGACCAGTGGACCCCCAGACGGCTCGAAGGGCTTGGGTGCTGCTGCTGCGCCGTCTTTTGCTTGTTCGTCCGAGCCCTCAGGGAGGCAGCTTCCAGGCCCCTGGGCTGTCGGAGAGCAGCTCGGAAGGAGGCGCTGGTCCAGAGGGGAGGGCCGAAAGGTCCGGGGCCCCGAGGCCCGAAGTTGTGGAGTCGTGGGGGAGGTCTGGGCGGCCGTTTGCCAGAGAGGACGATGGGGTGGGGAGGAGGAAGAGGAGGAGGAGGAGGAGGAGGAGGAGGAGGAGGAGGAGGAGGAGGAGGAAGAGAACGAGGAGGCGGAGGAGGAGGAGAAGGAGGAGGCGGAGGAGGAGGACGAGAAGGAGCAGCAGGAGGAGGAAGAGGAGGAGGAGGAGGAGGAGGAGGGGGGCAGGACAAGCTAGGTGCGGTCGCGGCATATTTGACATCCTACCCCTCCCTCCCATCCCTTCCCATGGCGCAGATCCCTTCTCTACTCGCACAGTCGGATGTCAAGCAGGGCGATGATCCCGAAAGGGTACGCGATGCATTGTAGAGCATGGCGTGGCATGGCGTAGAAGGGCACCGCGAAGCGTAGCATCAGCCTAGCATTGCATTGCATGCCGTGGCATGGCGCGGGAAATGACGCCAGCGCTGCAGCGGGAGCACGAGTCGAAACGAGCGGAAGCGCGGAAATGAGGCCAGCGCTGCAGCGGGAGCACGATTCGGAACGAGCGGAAGCACGGAAATGAGGCCAGCGCTGCAGCGAGAGCACGATTCGGAACGAGCGGGGCCCGAAAATGAGGCCGGCGCCTCAGCGAGAGCAGCGTTTTCATGAAACAATGCAGGCGAAAACCCAATTCCGGGGAAACTTGTGTGTAACAAACAATACGCGGGGGGGGGGGCGAATATTCCCAACACGTCATCAGGGAAGAGGGAGAGTAGTATTCATATTGAGTAATTGTGAAGAGGAGGAGGAGAGCGGGAAGAGGAGAGGAGGAATGGAGGAGGGGGATAGGAGGAGGGAGGAGGAGGAGGAGGAGGAGGAGGAGGAGGAGGAGGAGGAGGAGGAGGAGGAGGAGGAGGAGGAAATGGAGGAGGAAGAACGGGAAGAGAAAAAGGAGGAGAGGAGGGGCAGGAGGAGGAGGAGGAGGGGGAGGAGGGGGGCAGGAGGAGGAAAAGGAGGAGGAGGCGAAGGAGGAGGAGGGGGAGGAGAGGGGGGAGGAGAGAAGGAATGGGAGGAGGGGGAGGAGGGGAGGAGGAGGAGGGGAGGGGGACGAAAAGGAATGAGAGGAGGAAGAACGGGAAGAGGAAGAGGAGGAGGAAGACGAGGAGGGCTGGAGGAGGAGGAGGAAAAGAAGGAGGAGGAAGAGGAGCAGGAGGAGGGGGAGGGGGAGGGAAGGGGGCCGGCCCGTGCCCCCACGACGCGAGGGGCGCGGCCCCCCGCGGGCGGTGGGGCCTTCTCGAGCTCGGCGGGAGAGCTCCGCGGCCGCGCTCGGCCTTCTCGAGCTCGGCCTTCTCGAGCTCGGCCTTCTCGAGCTCGGCCTTCTCGAGCTCGGGTGGGGCCTTCTCGAGCTCGGCCTTCTCGAGCTCGGCGGTTTGGGCTGCGGGTGCACGCGCCCGCGCTCCGGCGGAAGTCGGCGTGCCATTTCGAGCTGCATGTGCGGCTGGCCTCGGCCCGACCGCTGGGCAACTTCCTCCGCTTCCTGCGCCTCTGGGAGCCGCGTGCAGCTGATGCGCGCCCCGCCCCCCCCCTCTGTTTCTTCCCGCCTTTGCCAACTCTGTTATCCGTGTCCGCCCCAGGAGGAGGAGGAGGAGGAGGAGGAGGAGGAGGAGGAGGAGGAGGAGGAGGAGCGGAGGAGGAGGAGGAGGAGGAGGGGAGGAGGAGCAGCAGCAGGAGAGGAGGAGGAGGGTGGGAAGAGAGAGGAGGAGGAGGAGAAGGAGGAGGAGGAGGAGGAGCAGGAGGAGGAGGAGGAGCAGGAGCAGGAGCAGGAGCAGGAGCAGGAGCAGGAGCAGGAGCAGGAGCAGGAGCAGGAGCAGGAGAAGGAGCAGGAGCAGGAGCAGGAGCAGGAGGAGGGGGAGGAGGGGGAGTAGGAGGAGGAGGAGGAGCAGGAGCAGGAGGAGCAGGAGGAGCAGGAGTTGCAGGAGGAGGAACAGGAGGACGAGCAGCAGGAGCAGGAGGGTGTTCGCCAACGGAGCAAGGAGACTGGAGGGGGCCAGGTGTCGGTGCTGAGGTCCTCCGCCGTCCTCGGCCTCTCGGGACCTCTCCTGGGCCCCCGCGGCCGTCAGCAAGCGGCTCGGGAAGGGTCCAGGCCTCAGGCCTCCCTCATTCGGGCGTCGTCGAGTCCTGCTGGAGCTAGTTCAGCTGGAGCCAACGGGCTCCATCGGGACTCTCTCCAACCAGACTTCGCCTCCTCTGAGACAAGCTGAGTCCAGCTGGATGAAGCCCACCTGGAGCCAAGGCGCTCTATCTTCTCGGTCTCCAGCTGGACTTCGCCTTCAATGGGGCGAGGTTGAGTCCAACTGGGTGAAGTCCACTTGGAGCCAAGGCGCTCTATCTGCTTGGGCTCTGGCTGGACTTGGCCTCCTCTGGGGCGACGCTGAGTCTAGCTGGAGCCACTTCGCCTCCGTCGAATGATTTGGGGGTCGCGTACTGGGGGGGGGGGGGGGGCGATACATGGGGGGGGGTAGCGAGGGCTGCAACAATCAGC
>CAUYUJ010019891.1:0-70000 GCA_963575745.1 Prorocentrum cordatum | reverse complement strand
AATGCTGCTGAACGTCCTGTTCTCTGCGATGGCCAGAGAAGAGATGCAGCACGAATCCCTGAGTCTGAGCCGGCGGGGCCTGGGGCCGAAGACCAACGAGGGGTGGGGGGGCGACCTCCTGCGGGGCAAGAGTGAGGTGCACAGCCGCCTGTTGGACAAGCGTAGCGGTGGGGAGGGCAGGTCCCTGGAGTCTAACAACGGGGAGACTCGCAAACTTGTCCTGCCTACCAAGTGCCCGCCCGGTTCTTGCTGTGCTGCTTTTTGCGATCAAGGACCTGCTCCTGGATCGATTCACTTGGGAGAGGGTGCGTAGCCTGCCACTGTAACAGGCTCTGTCTGCATATGTCGCGCCTATGAATGTGTTTCAACAAGCGAGCGTTGTCACGAAAATCCTGAAGACATGTCTGGCCTACGTGTCCAGTCACGCAAAGCTCGGGGGCATCCTGGGACTTGTGATACTTGGCACGGTGCATGCGAAGCTGCCGAAGCGAAGAACGCACGAACCCGCACTCTTAGCAAAGAAAAGAGGCAGGCGGCGGCGACGGCGGAGCGGCAGCAATCGTTCCAGCAAGGATGCTGTCAAGTTTTTTAGTCCACTGATGGCGCTGAGCCTCTTGTCTCTGAACAAAGATGGAACGCGCAACTGCAGCATTGAGAGCAACTCTGAAGTCTCTTGGGCCACTGATAAGCCGATGCATCCACCCCTGGAAGACATCGCCCTCTGGTCGTTCCTCAGGACTGGTGCGTTGGTCAGGCCACTTAAAGTCCTGGCGAATGAGGGCCCCCCGAGGAGCCATCGACGTCCCAGAGAGTGTCCAGGAGCACACTAAGAACGGGCGGCGCCCTATCGGGAAGCGAGACACGAAGCAAGTACCTGAGCCTGGCGACGGTCAGAACAATACTTATGGGAAGCCGTTCGACACGGGAAATGATATCTTCGTACGCAACCTGAAGTTCATTATTGTTGCTCCTAGGGAGTCCAAGAACCGTGCGATACACCATAGCATGAGCGGCCTGAACTTTCTGCAAGAGAAGCGCAGAGAGAGGATCCCACGTGCAAGCAGCAAAGAGCAAGACAGAAGAGGAGAGGGCTTCGCTGAGAGTAACCCGGGCCTTCTGACTCAAAGTCTGTCGTTTCGCCACTGTCGCACGGATAGGTTTCAGCGCCTGTCTGGCGCCCAAGATTCTGGCAACGATCTCAGGAGCCAATGAGCCCCCCTGGTCGACCCTGACCCCGAGGACCTTGTGCATGGCAACCACCTGCACGCCCACGTGCCACTTAGGGGAGGTAACGCGGGGAGTCTCTTCACAGAAAGCTTGAAGCCTGGCCGCCTTGGATCCCTTTCCACGAAAGGCGAGCACGACTACCGTCTTGCCTGGATTCAACTTCGTTCCAAGACGGCTGACCCCCTCATACAAAATGTCAAGCGTCTGCTGCGTGGTTCCAAGAAGATCCTTCGCACGGGGGGTGGCATTAACGGTGCGCATGTCATCAACAAACGAGGTGGAAGGGCGAGCATCTTCAGTGTCCTGGGGCCTGGCAAGGATGGGGGGAGCCGGCGGGAGCTCTCCTCCTCCTCCTCCTCCGCCTCCCTCCTCTTCCTCCTCCCCCTCCCCCTCCTCCTCCTCCTCCTCCTCCTCCTCCTCCCCCTCCCCCTCCCCCTCCTCCTCCCCCTCCTCCTCCTCCTCCTCCTCCTAGCCCCTCTGGCCCAGGCATTGACCTGGGCTTGTCGCTGCGAACTTCAGAGGGGCGTTGCAGCGACGGGCCAGGCTCGTTGACCGCCCCATCCCTCCTTCCATCATTCCTCCTTCCCATCGCGAGCAATGGGGGCGGCGGACGGATGGGGCGCGGGGCCCCCGCGCGCCTGGGGCGGGCGATGGAGGCCCCCCTGGCACAGCAAGGCAGGTGTCAGACGCGAGGCGGCTCTGCGAGCCATCTCAGAAGGCCGCCGAGTGCACCCCCCCCACGCAGAGGGGCGCCTCGCGGCCGCCACGCTGGCACTGCGCATGCGGGTGCAAGAAGAATGCAGACTTCATGGACGCGTGCAAACATTGTCGGCAACCTCGGTCTGAAGGTGAAGTGGATCCAGCTGATGGGCGCGATCATCTTCAGCCTGTTCTGGGTGCGATGCCCCGCCGAGGAGCTCTGCGTGGAGGCACGGCGCTCGCGGGCCCCTCTGGGGCCAGTGCCGCCCGCAGGGCCGACAGCCCAGCAGTTCGGTTCGAGGGGGGCTGCGCCCTCTCCAAGTCCGAGCTGCTCCAGCTGGTCAACCTGTCCGACAAGGCTGGTGACACGGCTAACGCCGGCAAGTACCGCAAGGAGCTGGACAGGCTCGCTGCAGCTGACGCGCCGCAGCCTGTTCAGCAGAGGGCTTCCACCGCCCACTCCAGGGTGGTCACTCTGGAGGCCCAGCTTCAGAAGGAATCGGACAGGCTCGAGGAGCTCCTGGGCATGGTGGAAGAGCAAGGGCAGCGCGTGGCAGATGTGCAGGCCAGCCTGCAGGAGGCTGATGACGAGTACAAGCTCATTGTGGCCGAACTTGCCAGCGCCTCGGGCATGGCCTCGAAGCCCGAGCTGTTGCAGTCCAAGCCCGTCATCTGCATCGACAAGTTGGTCAAGGGCGAGCTGGGCGCGGACCAGCTGTTTGATGTGCAGGCCTTCTTCGATGCCGAGGATTTCGAGGCATCGGAGGACGACCAGAAAGAGATTCGGATGCGGATCGGCCAGATGCAGGAGGCCTTGCAGAAGTGCGCCAAGGACTTGTTCTCTGGTGCCCTGCAGTCGGTCGAGGCGATCAAGCAGGAGCATGCGGAGCACAAGGCTCGCATGTCCAAGAAGCGGAAGGTTGAGGAGCCGATGGTCGAGGAGGCGAAGGGCCCTGCTGCTGCGGCGGCAGCGGTGCCCCCTGGCGGACCCGCCCGAGGTGCTGCTGGCGAAGGAGCTGGGGCTGCTGCTGCTGCCCCCCGTCCTGGAGCCAGTGAGCGGGGCGAGTCCCGTGCGGCCTCGGCTAGCAGCCCCAGCGGTGCGCGGGTCGAGCCCAGGGGTGGAGGCGGTGGAGCTGCTTCTACCCGTGCTCCCTCTGGGACCGCCGCAGCCGCGGCTGCTGCGTCTCAGGCCTCGGATGTGCGCTCGAAGGCCCAGAGGTTGCTTCAGGCAGCCTCCGAAGCAGGGGGCCCTCGTGCACTTTCTGAGCCCCCCTCAGGAGCAGTTGCGTGAGCTGAGGGGGGCGGTCGCAGTCAAGATAGCTGAATTCGTTGATCTGATCGGCGTGTCCAAGGGGAGGCTTCAAGTCTCCCTCCGATGGAACATTCGGGGTTTCTTCCAGGATCTCCCCCACTCCTGGGCGCAGGGCGAGAGGCCTAGGCTTAGCGAGAGGGGTCGAGTTAATTCGGAATTTCCCAAGGTTTCTTTTGGATCCCAGGAAACCGAAGTTTTGAAGGGCAGGTCGTTTCGGGGGTCTGGGGTCGCGGGGCCAAGCCAGGTGCGTGGGCACGGGCTTATTCGGGTTCCCCCCCAGCCGCCAACAGACGACTTCGCCTTGATTATCGAAACGTGCAATTGCTCTGGTTGGGGATCTATGTGCGATTGGTTGAAGCTTATCTGCTCACACGTGATCCTGGTGCAAGAGCATCATCTTAGAGGTTCCAAGATTGATGACGCTTCTAGTGGGCTTGTCAGGCACGGCTGGAAGGGTCTGTTCGGCGAAGCGACCCCGGGTGCTGGCGCTGGCACTCGAGGCGGCGTAGCGATCCTAGCCAGGGATTGGCTTGGGTTGCACGATGCTTTCCCGAAGCGGCCTGGTGGCAACGTGCCGGCGGCTGGCCGTGCGATCGTCGGCACCGTGCACTTGCCCAGCTCGACGGCTATATCGATGGCGTCGCTGTATCTGTTCGACGGGGAAGGCTTGTCGGATCGAAACCTGGACATCCTGAGTGTTGCAGGGGGTGCCCTCGCCACGATTGGTAATGAATGTATCGTGGGGGCTGACTTTAACATGTCCCCTGAAACCCTCTTGGAAAGTGGTTCCCCTGAGCGTCTCGGGGAGCTCGTTCGCGCTGATTGCGAGGCCACTTGCTTCACGGGGCAAGGCGGGCAGTCCCGCATCGATTATTTTGTTGTTTCCCTTGGGGTGGGCAAGGTGGTCAAAGAAATTGCGACTATCACGTCCACTGTGATTAAGACCCACGCCCCTGTTGCTCTCACCCTTTTCCCCGGGGCTGCCCAGTTGCAGGCCTTGCAGTTCCGAAGCCACCCCAAGCTTCCGACCACCAGGCCTGTCGGCCCCTCCGCCGCCCCTCCTGTGTGGGATGATGTTTTGGGGTGCGGTCGCCGCGTGCTGGGCTTGGCTCGGGAAGCTAGGGTCGAGGGAGCCTTGGAGGGGATTGACAGACTTTACGCGTGGTTTGCTAAGAGGGCCGAAAAGGAGCTGGCTCTTGTTGGCCAGGTTGATCTTTACTATTATGGCAGTAGGGCCAAGGCACCAGAGCTCCTGTGGGCCCCTGTGTTTAATGCCAAAACTGATCCTGTTAGGTATCCTGAGATGGCGGCCCTTAAGTGGGTCGACAACCGCGTCAGGCAACTATTCGGTCTCTACCAGTCTGGTGATGCTCCGCGCCTCCGCGGTGTTTGGACGGATCCACCGCGTTTCGTGCTTGACGGCATTTGGTTGCACAGGCCGTTGCTCGATGATATTGCTGCCACAGCCTCAGCTGCCAGCTCGGTCACAGGAATTGAGCCAGCTGAGGTAGAGTTACTTTGCACTAAGGTGGCGGAGGTCTACGGGGAGGTATCCAGCAGGACCCAGGAGGCGGCAAGGACGGGATGGAAAAATTGGCTGCTGGCTAATATCGACAAAGGCGGGCGTAATGCCCATCTAGCTAGGAAGCCTGCTCCAGGGTGGAAGCCCACCACCGCCTTGAGCGCTGGAGGCTTAGTTGTTTCGGACCCCCTTTCCTTGCTCAGGTCGGAGTCGGCCAAGTTCGCTGGCCTCTGGCAGGCCACGAATGAGCCCCCTGGGCGAGGTTTCGAAGGAGTGCAGGATGCGCTCCCTGCCTTGGAGCCAGATTTTATCCGCGGGGTGTCGTCGCGGTACCCAGTTCGGTCTGCTCAGAGTATCGACGGATTCCATATGAAGCACTATAGCTGGCTCTCTGATGATGCCCTCTCAGTGGTGCCCCAGTTGTTTTCGCTTATTGAAATCCTGCCCACCCTCCCCTCCCAACTTAGGATCATTCAGGTCGCCATGTTGTTGAAACCTAATGGAGGGTGGCGCCCAATTGGGTTATTTGTGCCCGTTTATCAGCTCTGGGGGCGTTGTAGAAGGATGCGCAGCAATGGGAGATTGCCAACATGAGACCCTACTTTGCGGGGTCGAAGTTCGCTGCTGCGTGTGATACTGTCTGGAGACAGGCCTTGCGTTCGGAGGTCGGAACCTCGAGGGGCAAGGTCTCTGCCACAGTGCTTTGGGACATGACCAAGTTTTATGAAACCTTCCAGTTGGATCGCCTGCTCCATCAATGCAGGGTTTACGGATTTCCCATGGTCACAGCCCAGCTCTGTGTGAACACGTATAGGAGTGCCCGTTTTATCTGCATGTCTAGGATGGTTTCAGGACCGCACTACGCCCTGCTGGGTGTCATCGCGGGCTGCAGCTTCGCGACCAGCTTTGTGCGGGTGTACCTCATAGGCGCCTTTGATCGGCTTGAGTTACCTCGCGCTGTCACCCTGGACCAATATATTGATGATTCTGGGTTGAACAGTATTGGCACAGCTCGTGAAGTGACTGCCGACATCAAGGTTGCCTCTGCTAAGTTGTACCAAGTTTTTGTTTGTGAGTTAGGCTGTGATGTATCGCGCGAGAAGGCCAATTTTGTCTGTTCGGACAAGAGTGTCGCTTCGCAGCGCCGCTCCTTTCTCGGCGATCTGGCGGGGCCAGTTGTGGAAAGTGCCACGAATCTTGGAATTGACGATGCTGTGGGCCGACCTAGGAGGACTCGCACGCGGTCCGAGAAATTCGGGATTCGGATGCAGAGCCTTAAAAAGCAAGCTGGGAAGGTGCGGGCTATTGGAAAATCATTGGGGAGGTACTCTAAGCGGATATTTGTTTCAGGATCTCTTCCTTGCGTAGAATACGGTTCTTGCGTGCATGGTATTTCTGATAAGGAATTGCTTCAGATCCGACAGTCTGCTGGCAAGGCCCTGCGCCCGCAGGCTGCTGAACGGTCACTTACCACTCTCATGATTCTAGAGGACGACCCGTCCTGGAGATGTGCGATCGCCCCTGTCCTGAGGTTTTCGAAGGAGGTCTGGGCGGCGCATACCCACTCATATCCATACTCGTTCACTTTCCAGGATTTGAGGGCTGCTTGGGAAGTTGGGCACAGGGATGCTGATGTCACGGAGTGGAAAAAGGTTTGTGGGCCTATGGGGGCCTTGAAGTTATCCCTCCAGAGGTTATCTTGGGGCATGAATGGGTTTGCGGTATTGGTGAATGATTGTTGGGAAGAAATCGCCTTGACCTATGTGGCTCCAGCGTTGCTTAAGGAGTTGCTCTTCAGTGCGTGCCTTAGAGCCCTGGAGAGGGAAGCGGCTGTCAAGGCCGGCCTTAGTTGCAGCCGTCTGTGTTTCGATGTCGCGCGAGCGAAGCTCAGATCGAAGCGATCGTCTCCGCTCGCCAGAGGTTGTGTGAAATCATTGGTCTGTGGGGCGATTTGGACTGCGAGTCGAGCCCAATCGAAAGGATATCTGGTCCCCCACACTAAGTGCGCGCTTTGTGGGGTGGCTGTCGACTCGGAGTTCCACCGCCTATGGGGGTGCCAGAGCTGCATGGACGCACGGCTGGAGATTGTTGACCAGTCCGACATTGATCGGGCACTTGCGGCTGAAGGTGATGAAGAAAAGCTGCTGTTTTCTCGGGGTGTTTTTCCTCATCCTGGAGATGTTCACCCGAGGCCCTCGGCCCCTGGGACGGCTGACCTTCTGTGGACGGACTTATCCAGGGACGACGGGGACTTCCAGGGAAACTTGTTCGTGGATGGCAGCTGCACTAGACACATCACTCCTGAGCTCCAACGGGCTGGCTGGGGGGTGACTCAGATGAGCGCGGGCGGTGAGGTTGAAGGCAGGCTTATTGGTCCCGTGCCCTACCCCCTTAAGGCCTCCCCCCAGGCTGCTGAGTTTCAGGCCATGGCCATGTGTGCTCTACAGGTTGTAGGAGAGTCTGATGTGTTTAGTGACTGTCTCAATGTAGTCAAACTATGTAATATGCCAGCCGAACAGCAGCTGGACTATTTTCGACCCTACGCTGGCATGATGCAGTATGTTCAGCAGGGGGCCCAGTTCCTTAGGGTTCACAAAGTTAAGGCTCATTTGGACCCTGAGGCCGAAGGTATCTCTGCGGATGAGAGGTGGAGGCGTCAGGGGAACGCCGCCGCCGACAGTAGGAGGAGTCGGCTTGCGGGGGGGGGGCGGGCGCGGGGGGGGCGCCAACGACCGCGCTGATTCCATCGCGGCCCGCTGCCCCTTCCCGGGGCTCTCAGGAATCCTCCGGGCCCAGTCGGCCTCGCAGTCGGCGCTGGCGTCGTCGCCCGCGAGCGCCAGCCGGCGGGCGGGCCGACCTTGTTGCGCATGTTTGGCGCGGGAGACCCGCGCAGGCCTCGCGCTGTGCCCGCGCCCCAGGGCGACGGCCCAGGCCCTTGTAGCCTCCCGCACTGACGCGATGGCCTCGCGCGCGGCGCTGGAGCGGGCGCCGCCGACCTTTCGGTTCGGCCCCGCGCACTTCTACTGCGAGAACGCAAAGCCCCCCATGCTGCTCGCGCGCATTGCGCGCTGAGCAGTGCGATGCAGTTGCGACGGCCGCGCGTTCAATTGGAAACCGCAACGCAAGTTTCCATTCCCGCGCGCGGGGCGGTGCATGAACTTACAGATGCGCCGACGGTCGAGAACTCGCGCGCGCGCCCGCGCCTGCCATGTTGGGCGTGCGCGCTGGACCCGGAAATCTGCGGCTCGGCCGCCCGATGCGCCCCAAAAATCGCCCCGCCTCCCCCCCCGCCCCCCTCCCCCTCAAAACTCTTCCGCGCTCCTGGAAAAACCACGCCGCCGAGGCGGGAGCTCGGGCCGCGGCCCGATGGTCTCCGGGGCACAGGGGAATCAAAGGAATCAGCACGGAATCAGTACAGAATCAAAACAGAATCGGCACAACCGCGACCCCTGATTCTAGCGGAATCAAAAGAATCAGCACGGAATCAATACGGAATCAATAGTGGAATCGGCGATGGAACCAGAATCGGCCAGAACGGGGAAGTAGGCCAGAACCGATGCCAGAATTCATGGAGAGAGGCCTTTTTCCCGCGAGTTCACTGCGGCGGGTGCGCGGCGCGGGCGCGCCGCGCGACTTCGCTGGTTCAGCGAGGCGCGCAGTCGGCGTTCAGAGTGAACAGGTTGTTTTCAGGGCGATATTCTGGCGGCGCGCTGGCGCATTGCGCATTTGCGTATTCCTGGCGGGCTGTTTGAGGGCGACCCGGCAGCGTCGGCCGAATGGCCCGCAAATACCGCGCGGCCGATCGCGCGCCCCATGCGGTCACGTCGACCGCCGTGCGCCGCGACCGCCGCGCGCCCCGGACCGCGCCATAGCCGCGTTGGATTGGACGGCGCAGCGCCCGTCCTCCAAAAGTCGTCACATGCATATCGCCCGTGTCGAGCCAGCAGCAATCGCTCCCAGAAGCAGCCTTGACAGGCGCACCATGCCCTCTGTCGCCCGGGTCCGACCCAAATCATAGTTTCTTCGGATGCGCTTGCGCGAATGTGGGCGATCGGGCAAGTAACGCGCGCGCGCTTGGCGCAGCCTGGGAAATCCAACATGGAGCCCCCCGGGGGCGCGGGGCGCCGGCGACGCCTCCGCCCGCCTCCCGCGCGCCCGACCCCCCCCGCAAGCCGACTCCTCCTAGCCGACAGGGCTGCCAAAGCTGGTGCTGCCATGCACCCGACGTGGTCAGAGTTAGAAGAGGAAGTTTTGCAATTTCAATTGAAGGTTTCAAAGAAGGTTTGCAACCTCGCAGCAGCATTGCTCCCATTATGGCCCCGACTCGACCTCTCAGAGGTCGAGCTGGTCCTTCCCCTTCGTCGTGAGCGCCCTGAGGCCCCCCCCCCTCCTGGGCATGAATGGGAGTGGCTGCGAGGTTTCTTCTTGTGTAGGAAGTGCAATCAGGTAAGCAGAGGCACGGTAGCCCCGACGGGGGGGGGTTGTGTCGAGGCTTCCAGGCTTGATGCTGACTCCCTCCGCTCTCTGGGGCATAGTTGTCTCACCCTGGAGTGCAGTGATGGAGCTCACATCACGGTTTGTCTTAAGTGCAAATGCTATTCGAGCCCTGGCCAAGCGCGGGGGTTGGCCCAAAAGTGTGACCAGCCTTCCCGCCACACTACTGATAATTGGAAATTGATCTGGGGGCTCCGCTCGGCCCATAGTGGCTTCCTTGCGGCCCATAGTGGCTTCGTTGCGGCCCATAGCGGCCTGCTGCGTTCACGTGCCCAATGGGGCCCTCTCTTCTGGTCCATAGTGACCACGTGCTGTCGTTGGCATGCAAGCGAGCGGGCTCAGCTGGCGTGGTTCTCGCTCGTGCCCCGTGGCGCTGTGATTGCGATGGCGATGCTTGCCTTCTTGCAGTCTGACCCTGTTGTGGGCGCGAAGTGGACTGATATCCAGTTCAAGGGCGCCATTGATTGCCTGGCAGCCAATGGGCTGACGATGCCAGAAGAATTGGCCAATCTTCAATTCGGCGATTTGAAGGATGCCGATGGCGCGACGGCGCTGACGAAGGGCGTCCTGCGGCGCGCTCTGGATCGCGCGACGGTGGCGGCAGCCAAGGCGAGTGCGCCGGGTGCCGCGGGGCCCGCGCCGGCTTCGGCGGGTCGTTTCGGTTCGGTTGCTGCAGAATCCTGGGCTCCCGCCGAAGGGAGAGCATGTCGACATCGGCGCTGGCCTGGCCCAGATCAGCTTGAGGGACCTTCCGGAGTCCCTGTGGCCGAGGCTGCCGCGCGGCTTCGCCCCGGCGCGCTGGCGCGTTTCCATCGTTCGCTCAGGTCAGCGAAGACCGATGCGCTGGCCACCGAGGTGCAGCGCGCGAAATCCAGGGGAATCGCGCGCCCGTTCATTTATACTGAGCTCGCGAAGTTCCAGCCGCTTTGCGCGCGCGGCGCGGGCGGCTCTCCCGACGATGACGAGCCCGAGTCGAAAGAGGCGGCCGCGTTGGCCAGAGCGTTCGGACGGGGAACCGCGGCGGAGAGCCAGCCGCTTCTGGCGTGGACGCCATGGCACCAAGCTTACGACGCGTGGAGCGTGGCGGCCGCGGTCACTGATCAGATTTCGTACACGAGCGCCATGGCTCACAAACACGTTGTTCTCCAGGCGAGTCGACATTGGCGCCCGTCCGCTGGTCGCCGAAGTGGGCGCGCTTGCCCAGGTTGCACTGGATGCCCCCCTGCAGGGACGGAAGGCCCAGGTTGCCTTGGTCTACGACCGCCTTGTGCGGAGGACGTGGGCCGAGCGTGCCGCCGCCGGCGCGGCAGGCTTCCAGGCCGCAGCTCCGCGCCATGCTTCGGCGCGTTATTCTCGGGCGCGCGTCGGCGCGCAGGTGAACGTTGCGGCGCTGTCGCTTGACGTCGGGCTGCTCCGCGCGGCGGAAGCGGAATATGATCGGGCTCTTAAGGCCGCGTCGCCGAATCCCTTGTTCGCGTTGCGCCACCGCTGTCGCGCAGGTTGCCGCGCCGGCCGGCAAGGGTGCAGGGAAAAGCGCCGCGGCAGCGCGCGGGCAGAGTGCGAGCGCCGCGAGCGCCGCGGGCGCCGTGGGAGCCGCGGGGGGCGCCGCCGTCACTTCCTGGAAGAACGACCGCGATTCCAGAGCCGACGGGTGGCAGTCCCGATCCTATCGCGGGGATTACAACAAGCGCTCCTGGGATTCGCGAACGGTGTATTCTCCTCAGAAGAAGCCGCGCGCCTGACGCCCGCCGGAGGCACGCGCAGCCCGCGGCGCGCGGCGATGTGCGGGACGCGCGCCGATGAGGACGTGCATCGCGCGCCACGTTGGCACTTGAATAACAACGAATGGGCGCCAACCTCAGCCACCGTCCCGTGGGACCCGCAGGCGCGCGCGCGCGCGCTGGCAGGAGGGCGCCGCGTTGTTGCCGCGTCGTCCAGGGCTTGGGTGCCAGTCAACACTCGCGGTCCGTTCGCGACGCGAGGGCCGCCCGCCCGCTGGGCCAGGAGGCGCGCGAACGCCCCCGGCAGGCTCGAGCGCTCGCGCTCGCAAAGCGCAGGATGCGATGGGGCCCAGTATCGCTGCCACATGGGATTATCAGGCGCTGCGCGTTGTGGCGCGCGACGCTCGCGGGCTCGCGCGCCCGGCAGAATGCTGCCTCGAGTTGCAATGCACGCGGTTGCGCGCTGGCCACTGCCGGCTGCTGTCACCTGCCGTCGCCTGCGTCTGCTGAGGAAGCGCCTAAGCTCGCCTTTCTTGAAGAGGTCCTCTCCCGTTCTCACTCCTTCGAGGACAAAGAGGCCTTTGAAAAGGCCGTGGTGGTGCCCGGCGATGTTTTGGCGGCGATCGATTGGATTGCTGCGCGCTCGGAGCGGCAGGTGTGCCGTGAGCGGCGAGCGACTCTCGAGCGAATTCGGGCCAGGGACGCCGAGCTACGCGCCTCTGGAGCGACGGCGGCCTGGTTCGCGGGCTGCGATGCCCATGTGCGCACAATCGCAGGGTCGATCAACGGCCCTCTTCTCGTCGAACTGCTCGACGAAATCGGTTACGAGGACGCGGCCTGCGTGGAAGTCTTTCGGCGCGGCGCGCCTCTCGTGGGCCCTCTCCCGTGCACGGGGAACGGGCGTCCGGAATCTTTCCCTGTACCGCTCAGCCTGCCGGACTTGGCCGCGGGCGCGGAGCGAGGCAACGCCGCGCTGCTCGGCACGCTCAAGGAGTCTAGCGACTCCGCCGTGATTCTCACCAAAACTATCGCCGAAGCGGAGCTCGGCCGAATGAGCCATCCCGCGCCGCTCAGCGCGGTCGAGCTCGACGGTGCGGTTTTGTCGCCGCGGTTCGGCGTCCGGCAGTCGAGAGAGGACGGGTCCGAGAAGCTGCGGCTCGTAGATGATATGTCGCGCTCTCGTATCAACGCGGCGTCGCAGCCGACGGAGCGTCTCGGCCATGAAGCCATCGACGCTCTGTTTGGCACTTGCAAGGCATTTGTGACGCGCGTGGGCGAAGCGCCCGGGCTCTGGAAGGCGGACATAGACGCCGCGTTCCGGCGCGTGCCGCTGTTGCCGGAACATCGCGCCCTCGCATGGGTCGCGTTCCTCGTGGGCACATGCGTCTACGTGGCTCAGCACTTCGCCGCCCCATTCGGAGCGACTTCCTCCGTTCACAGCTGGGAGCGCATCGGCGCGATGCTGTCAGCGCTGGGCCGCAGGCTCATTTTCGTCCCCGTCCTCAGATATGTGGACGACTTCTTCTGCCCCGAACGTAAGAAAGGGCTGCGCGACGCAATGCGACAGTTCGCCGAACTGGTAAGAATCATTCTGGGCCCGAGCGCTGTGGCCGACGGTAAGCTGCTGTTCGGCAATCCGCTCGGGGTCCTGGGCTTGTCTGTGGCGATTGACGAGCGTGGCCTCGTGTGCTGGCCGCTGCCGGAGAAGCGCGCCCGGTGGCGCGCCGAGATCGCTGCTGCTCTTCAAGAGGGCGCGCTCGAGCGCGGGCGCGCGTCCAAGTTGGCAGGCCGCTTCTGTTGGGCTGCCTCCCACACCTTCGGGCGGTTCGGGCGCGCGCTGCTCCCGCCGTTGTTTGAGCACGCAAGGGCGCGCCATCCTAGTATCCCGGCGCACCTGCGAGTCTGCCTGCAATGGTGGCACGAAGCGCTCGCCAGAAATTTCACCACGACGCGGGAGTGGCAGGCGCCAGACACCAGGTCTGTCCAATTGCTCTCCGACGCGCGGGGGAATCCAGCTAGAGTGGCCGCGGTTCTTTTCATTGACGGGCGCATTGTCTTCACCGATGTCGCCCCGCCTGAGCCTCTGCTTCGGCTCTTCAGGGAAAGGCGCGACAATCAAATCGGCGGTCTGGAGGTGCTCAGCATCGCGCTGGGCCTGGCCACCTTTGAGCCGCTCCTGTCGGGCCGATGCGTGAACATCTTTTCGGATAATTCAGGCAGCGAGTGGGCCGTCCGGTCCGGTGCGGCGAAGCAGTTTGACCACAATTGCCTGGTCCACTCAATCTGGCGCATGGCGCTGGATGCGAATTGCAATCTGCACGTTCAGCGTGTGGCGTCGGTGGACAACATCGCCGACCTGCCGTCGCGCGAGTCATATTCCCTGCTGTATCGCTTGGGGGCGGAGTGGATTCCTCCGGTGCTGGACGATGCCTGGTTCGATCCGAGCGCGTGGCTTCCTCATCGCCGGCCATGACCGGCTCGGGCGCTGGGCGTGCGTGCAATGGATCTGGCCTTCACTCATCGGTCAGGGTGCGCCCGCCAGGTCGGGCAGGGGTTGGCGTCCTCCCTCGCGCACGTCGCGGTCGCGCTTCGCCTGTGGGCGCGCGAGGGCATCTCTGGTTTGTCGGCGCACCTGGAGAATGTCATCGGTGTTCGCGCGATGGCGCTGGCTGGATTGCTCGCTCAGCTTCGCGCGGTTTGCCCTGAGGCACGCCCTCTTCCTGTGTTCGCCGCTGCCGAGCTGCTTGCCGATAACGGCGCCGACGCCGTGAGCGATTTGGTTGGCGTCACCCTGGCAGACTTCAGGGGCGCCGCGGCATTATCTTGCGACGCCCGCGAGGTGGTCCGCGCGGCTATCGCGGCAGCCCAGCGCGGCGGCGCGCCAGCCGCGCTGGGCAGGGGCAGCGCGGGCGCTTCTCCTGCGCCCGCCCCGTCGCCCGGGATTGCCCCCAGGTCTGCTTGCGCGTTCCGCGTTCGTCGCGGGCCCCCCCCTTGTCGGCCGTCGCAGGACCGACATCGCGACGCGGTCGCCCTCGAGCGAATCCGTCTCGTCATCCTCCACGGTGCGCGCGCGAATTTGCGGCATGTCGCTCGCAGCGCTAAACGCGGGCGCCAGGACAGCGGCAGGGCGCATGCAGCTCCCCCGGAGGACCCCGTGTCCGCGGTCCGGTGGGCGCTCTCAGTCGCTGGGCGCGAGGGTCGGCGTGACATGCGCGGGCCGCGGGCCGAAGCTGCTCGGGCCAGAGCCCTCATCACCTCCTCGGCGGCCGGTAAAGCGTGGGCGCGCAGGGCCCGGGTGAGCGCTCTCCTGGGCGCATGCCCGCGCTCATTGCCCGCGCTCAGCAGCGGGTTCGAGTGCTGGGTTACATTCGCAAGGGGCGTCTTAAAGCGACGGGGGAAGGAACTGCCGCCCACCCTGGAGGGGCTGCTTCTGTGGTCCACGACCTTCAGGTGCGCCGGGACCTTCAGCAATTATGTGACTTACGTGAAGAAGGCGTGCCTCGTGGCATGCCGGCGCGCGCCCGCCTCTCATCTTCCGGCAACGCGCGCGTCCGCCCGCGGCGGCAGTTGGCGCGCAAGGCCCGTGGAAGTCTTCAGGCACCCGGCGGTTCGCGCCGCTAAGAACGCCATCGAGAAGCGTTCGGGCTGGCAGGCGAAGGCGCGCATGGCCCTTCAGGGCCGCGACGTCGCCCGTCTGGTGTCGCACCTGCGCGTCAGTGACGAGGGTCGCCGTTTCGCCATGTTGTGCCTGGCGGCCTACGCATTCCTCCTTCGGCTACCCTCGGAGGCCCTGCCCGCGGTGCGGGTTGAAGATGGCGCGGCCGCGGCTTGCGTGGCCTCCGCGTTCGTCGTCGGCGATCAAAAGATCGAGCTGCACCTCTCCAGGAGAAAGAACCGCGAGAGCCGCTCGGTGATGGCACGGCAGTGCTGGTGCGACGAGTGCGCGGTCACCTGTCCCGTACACGTTCTTGGGGCCTGGCTAGTTGGCGAGCCAGCTCATCAGCCCATCTGGGCTGCGTGGTCCCCAGGCGCGGCACGTGCTCGGCTGCGCCGCGCGCTGGGCGAAATGGGGCGCCACGACGCGGAATCATTCGGCACTCACGCGTTCAGGCGCGGGCACGCGCAGGACATCGCTGCCAGGGGCGGACCGGTCACCGACCTTCTTCGCGCGGGCGGCTGGCATCAGCCCGCGTGGATGAAATACCTTAACGTTTCCCGGCTCGAGCGGCAGTCGGTCGCGGAAGCCCATTTGGCAGAGTCGTCCAGCGACGATGGCGATGGCTGAGCACCCCGCGCAGTCTGGTGGTCGTGTCTGCACGGCACACACGTGGGCGCACCCCCGGCACGCGGGGGCAGTGGGTGGCAGCGCCGGGCGTGGCCCGCGGGAGCGCCGTTGCAGTGGGTGGTGCTCCCCCACGGGCCCGACCGGCGTCTGCCCGCTTGGCCTCGGAGAGGCCGCGCGCTGCGGGGCAGATGGGTCGGGTCCGCACCCTCCGCTCCTGGGGGAGGCTTCCTCCTCCCCCCCCCCCAGGGCCGTGCGAGGCGAGTGCAAGCGCCAGGATTTGTGGGGTCGGAATAACGAAGTTATTGCTTGGCACAAATCCGCCCGCGCTGTGAACGACCCCGCGGCTGGCCGCGGGGGCGCCCTCGCTCGGCTGGTCGGCCGCGCGCTGGTCGACCCTCTTCCGCCTCCCGCTCGCGTCGTGTGGTGCAGTGCCGTGCCGTGCTTCCTCCGCCTGGCACTGGGGCGGGATATAAATACCGTGCCGTGTGTCGGGTTTCGGCCCTCCGCCCTCTGGGGGCTTCGCTCGGCCCATAGTGGCTTCCTTGCGGCCCATAGTGGCTTCGTTGCGGCCCATAGCGGCCTGCTGCGTTCACGTGCCCAATGGGGCCCTCTCTTCTGGTCCATAGTGACCACGAGCTGTCGTTGGCCCGCCCTACCCGCCCTGGGGGTGTGGGGGGGGGGTGGTGCCCCCCACGGGCCCGACCGGCGTCTGCCCGCTTGGCCTCGGAGAGGCCGCGCGCTGCGGGGCAGATGGGTCGGGTCCGCACCCCCTCCTGGGGGGGCTTCCTCTCCTCCCCCCCCCCCCAGGCCGTGCGAGGCGAGTGCAGCGCCAGGATTTGAGCCCTGGCCGCGCGGGGGTGGCCCCAAAAGTGACCAGTTCCCCACACTACTGATTGGAAATTGATGCAAGGGCAGACATCCCACGGGTTTAAGACGGGCATCACTGTGGAAACTGGTCCCTGGTCCGCTCTGTGATTGCTGGCCCTTTCGTCCCTTGTTTTTTTTCTGTGGTGCAGGGGTGCCCATTTTTTTCCTTGCTGCACGGCCGATGCGACTGACCTTTTGGCAGGCATCCGTGCTAACCCCACTCTGGGGCGAGACTGAGGTCGTCTGGGCGCTGCTGCACAGGGGGCCGGTCCTCGTCGTCCTTGTGTGGGTGGTCGAGTTTTCCCGGGCGAGGGTTCGTTTCGTTTTTCTGCACGGCCCGATGCGGCTCCCTTTTGGCAGGCCCACATCTGGGGCGTGACCGTATGTCGTCCTGGCGCTGGCTGCACCAGGGACTGCGGGCTCGTCGTCCTTTTGTGGGTGGTCGAATATTCTTCTTTGCTTGGTTGTGTGCAGTTCGTTGTGCGTGCGTCCGTCGTGCACGCGTGTCAGGCGCCCCAATCCTGGGGGAAGGTGCATGCACACATAGGGTGCGCCTCTGCATGTCCGAGCACGGGGGCATATTTATCCTGACTGTGGCTCGTCGGATGTTGCTGCGGCCTGGAGCTTTGGTTCCTGGCCCCAACATCTTTTTGGTAGGCGTTGGGCGCGCGCCTTCGTGCGTGTGTACGTTGCTCGTCCCTCCGTCTAGCCCTCCTCCTCCTGGAGCCACAGGCTCTTATGGAGGGGCGCTGTCTTGTTCGCCGTCCCTCTTGTACAGCCGAGGGCAGTCGTGCTTGCAGTGTTAGTCGTTTTTTCGTCGGCGGGGGAGGTCCTGCTTACCCGTCGCTGGGGCGAGCAAGGCCGAGCCCGTCCTGGAGGGCAGAGCATTCCTTGCTCGGCCCTCCACCTTCAGCAGCAGCTCCGACAACTGAGCTGCTGAGCGCCAAGGAGCGCCCTCAGACGAGTGCCAGTCGTCTGTTGAAGTCAGGCAGAGGTCCTTGTTAAAAAATCCTCCTCCTCCTCCTCCTCGTCCTCCTCCTCCTCCTCCTCCTCCTCCCTAAGGGAGGAAAAACCACCCGGACTGGATAATCGGCGTTGACTAAACGGCCTTGGGCGTTTGCTAAACAGCCCTGCCCTGTTCGAGTCCTTTTTCCAGGGGTGCGTTTACTGAACGGCTTCGAGCGTCGGGGCGCTTGTGATTCTTACGAGGGTGGAGGTTATTCTCTCTCATCTGTGATGTGTGTACGGCACCTGCCGTAGAAGCCCCCCCACCCCAGCCTCTGCTTCCCGCTCGTCCTTTTTCCCGCCCCATCCCTGGGATCCGACGTCGCGAAAAAATCGCAGCATCGTGAAAAGCCACGGCTGGAGCCCCGGACACCCATCTGACTGAGGCGGGCTGGGTGATAGCAAGCGGCTGGCGGAGCGGGACCAGCAGGACTATGGGAGAAGCGGCGGCCAGGGGCGGCAAAAAGCACGGCGACGTGCGCGGAAGAGGGGCGAGAGAGGAGGCCAGGGGCGAGCAGCCTTGAGGCTTGGCGGAGGAGGAGGAGGAGGAGGAGGAGGAGGAGGAGGAGGAGGGGGAGGAGGAGGAGGAGCAGGAGCAGGAGCAGGAGGAGGAGGAGGAGGAGGAGGAGGACAGGAGGGGGAGGAGGGGGAGGGGGAGGGGAGAGGGAGGAGGGGGAGGGGGGAAGGGGGGGGAGGAGGAGGAGAGGATGAGCGAGAAAGGAGAGTAGAGGAGGAAGCGAGAGGAGCAAAGGAGGGAGCGACGAGAGAAAGAACAGCCCGAGACGGAGCCTCAGACTACCGCAGACGAAGCCAGAAGCAGGCATCGTCTGTGGGGAAGAGAGGACGGGGCTCGCCCCGCCACTCGCCAGAGCGGGGGTCTCTACCAACCACAAGGCGCTTTAAATAGGTGGCGTCCTTGCTGGATGCAATTCCCTCGCACTGGCCCCACAAACGAGAGCGAAGGGCCGACGGCTGGGCCCTGGCGCCGCAGCGGTGGCAGAATGCAAGGGTTTCACCAGCAAGACTAATGTGATGTCCTCTAGCACTACTGGGCCCAACAGGGCCTTGAGCGGGGAGAGGGACCTCAGGGCGGGTGGCCTCGCGCGCGACCCAGGAAGGCCCACCAGGACCCCCAAAGGTCCGAGGGCGCTTGGAGGGCGGAGGCCCCACAAGCTCCCCAGAGCCCGCAGGCTCACCGACGCCCGAGGCAGAGGGCGCAGCCCCCGTCCGAGGCGCCTTCGGACAAGGCCCCTCCAGGGGCCCACCAGCCCTGCGGTCCCTCGCCGTCCTGGCAGGAGCGGGGGGGGATGGCGGTGGGGGGGGCCCTCGTGGGCCCAGGGAACGTGCCTCTTTGGCGCGCCGACACGCTTCCCCTAACTCAGCATCCAGCTGGTCCTCTCCCACACCATCCACCTGAAACCTCACCCGCTTAAAGGCCAAGGACAGCTCAAGACCCTCAGTCGCGAAGGGCGGCGGCCTCTCTGGCCCACTTGGGGCTTCAACACCCCGAAGTTCCAAGGAGGGACCAACCTCAGAGGGGCCCGAGACGCACCCGCTCGGCCCGCCAGGGCCCCTCGGTCCAGCAGGGGCCGAAGTCGAGGAAGGCACAGGCGAAACACCCTCCAGGCCCCAGAGGGCCGCCGCCTCCGCGACCCTACAAAGAGCCCTCCTAAGCCTAGCAGCGCCTTTCGGAGTCACCGCGTAAGCGGAACAACGATCACAGCTATACTTCCTGCCCCTGAGCCGCACACGATGCAGGAGCTGAGGCGGGCACGCCTGCTCACCTGCGGGCGAACCCGCACCTCGGCGCGCCCTCACGGCGCTGCCGCCTCCAGCGCCTGCCGCCTCCAGCTGCGCCCAGCGGCCACGCAGCTCCATGTCCCGCCGCCGTGGGACGTCCATGCGATCGGGGGCCACGGTGCCGTCGAAAATCATCCTGGAGGCGTTTGCAATCCATGTCGCGACCGACCTGAGCGTATTCAGCGAGTCGGTGTACCTCTCGACAACGCCCAGAGGAAGGTCGTGCATCTGCCGACCCCTCTTCGCTGCTTGATCAGCCAAATCATTGCAGCGGCGATGCCACGAGTCCTCACAAGAGTGGCCCTTGACGTAAGAGAAACGAATCGGCCCTTCCAGGTCACCAGAAATGGAAAAGCCACCGTGATCCTCAAGCTGGTGAAAAAGGCGACGCCACAGATCGACGTTCTCGCGCCTCGGATTGAGGCACCAGCGCTTGCCGCGCTCCAGCCCCTCAAGCAGCGGCAAGTAGTCCGCGAAGATGTGGAGCGGGGCCACGCCGACGGACAGCACCTGAATCACAGCGAAAAGCTCGCCCCGAGCGGACGTCTGGCGATGGCCAGGAAGCGGCCCAAAGACAGCTCCGTAGTAGCGAGAATCTCCCACAACCACGAATCCCCAGCCCGCGCGGTCAGCAGCGTCCCAGTGAAGCAACTTCTTGCACGATCCGTCAGTGAACACCGAGCCTGTGACGACAAAATGTCCTTCAGACCGAGCTCCACGATCATAGCACCAAATGCCAGTATCGTTCCTGAGCGGCAAAGCAGGCAGAAAAGGAGTTGGGGTACAGCCCACGAGAGTAGAGCAAGTCCCCAGCTGGTGCCCTCCTTGCTGCATCCAGGGTGGCTTCAGAAACCGCAAACTCACGAACGTCATCAAACACGCGGCATCTCCAATACCTGTGGTGAGCCGTTCCGTCGACACCAGGGCAGTTCCTGCAGTCGGGGTAATGAGCGTATTTGCGACGGCCTCCCACGACCGCGGTACGTAGCGCAGCCCGAGCCAGCGGATCCAATACCCAGCGCTTGGCCCTGGGGCCCGAACGAAGCAACGCCCGCATGGGTCCCAACCACGCCCCAGCTGGGTCCTTGTGAGACGGGCCCTCAAGCTCTGGCATCACGTCTGGCCTGGCAGCCCACTGGCACCAGCCCACGACCGCAAAGTCCTTGAGCGCCGGCCATTTGACGCCTGACGGGGCCACCTCACGTAAGTCCAAAGTAACGCCTGCACGAGTACGCACACAAAATGCTGAGGACACAGTCCAGCCCAAGTACGTCACAGACCGCGCAGAAGCACCCGCAGGGCCCGCCACCAGCTTCCAGCTCACACGCAAATCAACAGAGGCCACCTTCCAGAACTGAGAGCGCCATGCCGTCTGCAACGTGGAGTGATCAACTTCCCCCGACTGAATCATTAAAGCCCAGTTGAACACAGGTCCAACAATGGCCATCGTCGCTGGTTGAAACTCAAAGCCATCCTCCAACCTCGATGCGATCCAGTGCGAAGCCCCCGAGGGAATGACGTTCCAGCCCAGCTTCGCCAGGGAGGTCATGCGCTTGACAAGGTGCGGCCCAGCCCCCATAATGCCCAAGCCGTAAGTGATAGCAGGGCCGACTGCAGCCTTGGGAACCTGCCTGAACTTCGCCCCGAGATGGCTCAACCTCCTGAAGTGTCTGGCCCGCTTCGAGACACGCCCGACCCGACCCCGAAGCACACGGGCACGAACGCTCTTGCCAGCAGCCACCTCCAGGCCCAGGACCTCCAACCAGGACCTGGCCTGGAAACCGTGCCTCCGTAGAAGCCGAGCCACGGCGGGGGCGGTGGAGTCGTCAGACGCCGTGGGAAACGCCTTCGACTTCGCCACGGGAAGGCCAAGATCCTGCAGGGTGTCGCAGAGCAATGCCACGGCGTCGGTGGCGATCCTGCACAAATCCGCCCGCCTGGCAACCACCTGCAGGGCAAGGTCGCCCGCGAAAACGTCCAAAGAAAAGGAGACATCCATCTGCGCAGGAATGCCGAGCCCAACCGCGCAGACGAAGTCATCCAACGACGCGAGCATCAGCAGCTGCACCATGGCCATCGCGAACTTGCAGCCTGGCAGAACTCCCTGAGACACCGTAACAGCATACGACGTAGCCTGCTGCCGCACCAACCTGCGAGGCGCTCGGTACATCACCAAGGCACATGAAATCAATTGGCGCGGAAATCCGCGCTTGGCCGCCGCAGAAACCAGCCTCCGCCAACAGATGCGGTCGAAGCACTTCTCGACATCAACCATGGCCGTGACGACGCCATCCTCGACCGCCAGCGCAGCCTCGGCCCTCACCAGGGCCCGTGAGGCCACATCCAGAGTGGTCTTGCCAGAGGCCAGGGCGAAGAAAGGCCTGTCGTGCTCCAGCAGCCAAGTCCGCAGCTGCCCGCTGCGGACCTGCGACCGCACGCGGTAGGTCGCCTGCGAGAGCGCGATGGGCCGCCATCCACTTTTGGGCTTCGCCAGGAGCACAATGTGGACGACAGCCATCTGCGTGGGCCAGCGCTCCCAGTGCTCCGCCAGCCAAAGTACATAGACGAGCAACGAAAGGGTCTCGTCCGTGAGCAGGCTGCAAGAGCGAGGGGCAAGTCGGTCAGCACCTTGCCCCGTATGCCACTTGAAGGACTTTGCTGCCGCACGCAACTGCCCAATCTTCGGCACAGGCAAGGAGGCGCGCGGCAAACGTCGAATATCCTCGAAGAGCTGGGCCGTATCAGGGAAATCCGCGAGGTGCAGCACCACGTAGTCGTCGGGCCCAGCAGCCGCTCCTTGCACTTGATCACGGGTGGGGACCACGGACGCTGGGCGCGCATTCCAGATGCCCGACCAACCATCCATTTGAGCATCGGCAACATCCTGAGCAAGGGTGGAGGGCCTCTGATGCCGAAACACTTGGGAATGGGGAACACCAGACGGCCTAGTGAAGCTGAATAGCGGCTTGATGCGAGACTCGCGGCAGTTGGCAGCCCATCGCGCAAAGTCCCGCCTGCGCTCAGCCATCGCCTCCTGCTCCAGGCCGTCGGCGTAGGATCGAAGCCAACCAATGACAACATTGATTGAATCCATCAGTAGGCGCTGAATGCCATTGAGACCCAACCCCACGAGACCAGTAGCAGACCTCCCAGCGTGGTCACCTGACTGCACCAAGGCCGCACGATCCAGCAGCTCCTGGAATGCAATGGGGGACGCTTCAACGACCTCTCGTGCCAGCGGCAAAACGCCACGCAGCGTGGCCACCACGTTCTGGCACTCGAGCTAGCGAAAAGACCTTTCGGCGCCCAGAGAGACAAGCCTGTCCACGCGCCGAAGCAAATCCAAGGGTTGCAGACCTGCACGCAGCGCGTCGTCCGTCGCCTGGGCCAGACGTCGAGCACGTCGAGCGTCAGG
This sequence comes from Prorocentrum cordatum, assembly GCA_963575745.1. Taxonomy (NCBI): domain Eukaryota; class Dinophyceae; order Prorocentrales; family Prorocentraceae; genus Prorocentrum; species Prorocentrum cordatum. The sequence goes on along the minus strand of CAUYUJ010019891.1, from coordinate 47,653 downwards.
AGGTGCGGCAGGTCTCGCAGCTGCAGGCGCTCCCCCAGCTTGGCGCCAGCAGTTTGCCACCTTATCAGCACGGCCGCAGTAGCGAGGAGCGTCGCACACAGGGATGCCGCAACGCACAAGCAACTCCTCCTCCACGACGTTCACGAACTCAGCGTATAAGCGATCCAGCCGCGCCTGAGCCTGAACAGGACTCGCAGCTCCTCCCAGTGCCACATCATCCTCGATGAGGTCGCGGGTACCAGCCGCCAGCACAGGCGTGACGTCTTCAGTCGGGGCTGCCTTCGGGAAAGCCTTCGGCGCCAGCAGGACGAGGAATGTGACCGCCTTAGCCCGCGCGTCGAGGGACGTCAGCATAGGGAAATGTGGCGACGCAGGCCAGCCCTCCACAGGGTGGGGCAGCGCTAGCGAACCCGCGATAGACAAGCTGGCCAGCCAGTAGTCGATGGTCGAGTAGGCACCCTGAGCGCTGCGGCACGTGCCCACTGGATGGCGCCCTGTAGGAGCAGGGGGCCTCGCGACCACTGCTGCAGGAATGAAGTCCAAGAAGCCATACTCCAAGAGGTGCTTCGGATCGCAGTTGAAATCCCCCGCCGCAAGAAACGGCCTGTTCCAACCCCGCAGCGCTGTAGCGATGTCGTAGAGCCGCATCACATTCACGTCATTCCATCGTCCCACCTCAAAGTAGCAAGACAACAGCACGAGCCCACCTTTGATGCCAAAAGCCGCATGACATGCAACACAGAAGCTCGGAAGCAGGTCAAAACCTCGCAAGCCTGGCAGCATCGTCACGCTGATGTGACGTCGAATGAAAAGACCAACTCCAGCAGACGGGCGCCCCGACTCCAGACGTCGGCACGATGAGATAATAGCACGCCATCCAGCTCGAGCCGCCCAGCCTTCAGCGCGCCGACGATCGTCACCATCGATGCGCAGCTCCTGGGCCGCCACCACCTGGATGCCAAGGTCGCAGTGGGTCAGAAACTCCCTGCGCGAAGCCCAGGGCGAGCCGTTGTAGGTGACGAAAGAGGCCTTCACGCGGGCGCTGCCACGACGCCCACGGTGTCTAGCCTTCCACGTCGGCCTCACCTGCGGCATCCCAGGCGGCTGCGGCGGTTCCCCCGCCAGCGCGAAACGCGTAGGCAGCACCAGGAGGCAGCGCCGCAGCAGGGGGAGCCGTGGCAGATGGCGAGGAGTCTGCTGGGCCTCCTGCTCCAGTGGCGGCGGGGGCAGCCGCGGCTCCTGAAGCCATGAGGGCAGAGGCGGCGGGGAACGCTGTGCCAAGCGCTGCAACCTGCTGCCCGATCGCCTCCAAGACTGCGATGCCCTGCCCACTGGCGACGCGCGCAGGGGCACTGGCGAGCGTGGCCTGAAGGCCGACCAGCGCGGAGGCGAGGGCTGCCAAGTCGACACCACTGGAGCTCGCCGCCGAGGCCGCCACGGCGCGGTGGGCAGCCTGAACTTCCACCTCCAGGTTCTTGACCTCCACGTCGGCCACGCCCTGCTGCCTGCGGAGGTCGTCGACCTTCGCGATAGCCTCCACGAGGTCGTCCGCCACCTGGGATGCTCTAGCCCGCGCCTCCTCCACACGCTTCTGGAGGGAGACCAAGAGCTGCTCAGGGGGCTGAGCACGACGCTCCTCAGCCTCCAGGGTGGCGAGCTCCTGTCGCGCAGCCTGGATGAGCGGGTGCTCGTCGGCGTAGCCAAGCTTCTGGAGAGCAGCCAATCCTTGCCTGGCGCGCACGACTGCAGGCCCAGCAGGTTCTCCGTGGGCTGCACCGACAGGAGGACCAGCACGACCGCGGGGAGGAGGGCCAGAGCGGCGGCGGCGGCCCGCGGATGCCGACCTCCCGCCCTGCTCCGAGGAGGCGGGCGACTCGCGGACCAGGCGTCCGAGGCGGTCCCTGCCGCACTTCCAGCACGTCTCGCGGCTGGGGAAGTTGTTGCGGAACCCGCACAGCCTCGACGCAGCGCAAGGCCAGTTTGGCTGCTGGGGCGGGGCCGCGCCCTGCCTGGGCTGCTGCTGGGCCATGCCACGGCCGCTCCCACGGTCGCCGTGGTGCCCAGCACGCCTGGCGCGGGCCGCGGTGAGGCGCAGCACGACCCTTGCACGAGATCTCAGGCGGCGAGCCCGTCGGTGCCACCCTGGGCTGCGCGAGCGGGCCATCGGGAAACACGATGTGCGGGCGCCCGCACGCAACGGGCCGCCGGCGCGGGGGCTATGGCGCGGGCCCCGCGGCGCCCGCCCGCAGGCAAAATGGCTGCGGGGGGGCGGGGGGCGGGGGCCACGGTGCCAAGCCACCTAGGAGGAGGAGGAGGAGGAGGAGGAGGAGGAGGAGGAGGAGGAGGAGGAGGAGGAAGGAGGAGGACGGGTCGCCTAAGCCCTTCGGAGACACTCTCCACCAGGACCTCATCTTTCTGCATCATGTTTAGAGCCAGCTTGTGCTGTCCTCACCCTCTCGCCCAGCCTCTGCCCTTCCACCCTCGGGCCCTCCTCCTACACCTACATATCCTCCTCCTCCCCCCCCCTCCTCCTCCTCCTCCTCTCATCATCATCATCAGCATCATCATCATCATCAGCATCAGCATCATCATCATCAATCATCATCATCATCCCCTCCTCCTCCTCCTCCTCTCCTCCTCCTCCTCCTCCTCCTCCTCCTCCTCCTCCTCCTCCTCCTCCTCCTCCTCCTCCTCCTCCCTCCTCCTCCTCCTCCTCCTCCCCTTCCTCCTCCTCCTCCTCCTCCTCCTCTCCCTCCTCCTCCTCCTCTCCTCCTCTCCTCCTCCTCCTCTCCCTCCTGCTCCCCCTCCTCCCCCTCCTCCCCCTCCTCCTCCTGCTCCTGCTCCTCCCCTCCTCCTCCTCCTCCCTCCTCCTCCTCCTCCTCCTCCTCCTCCTCCTCCTCCTCCTCCTCCTCCTCCTCCTCGGGTCGCCTGCGGCCCCGGGGGAAACCGTCCAGGTCCTCGGCTCCTGACGCGGGTTTCGCGCGATGTTGCAGTTTTTGCCCGCGGCGTCGGACCTCTGGGAGGGCCGAGGCGGGAGGGGCAGCGGCAGGGCGAGGGGGTGAGGACGCCCATTTTCCCGACGCGGTGATCCTTCCTCCTCATCCTCCTCCTCATCCTCATCCTCCACCTGGGAGTTTTTCTTGGGGCTGGGGCAAGGCGAGCACCCCCACCCCCAGGCAGGAACCCCTGGATCACCAGGATCACCGATTGGGTTCAACGGGAATGGAGCAGATCCCAGATCCAGGGGATTCCAATCGGGTTCCCATTGGCTCCACTTGGAATCCAGGTAGAATGGAGCAGATCCAAACAGAGGTTCAAACAGATGCACCAAGCCGGGCCCCGGCCAGCCAGACCCTCCCCCTTTTCCTAGATGAGCGACGCCAAAAAACGGAGTCGTTTTCACCGACATTGACGCGTAAGCTACCCGCATCAGGTCGCGCATAATTGGGCGCCCTCGTCTCCATTGGGGCGTGCCGCGCTGGTGGCCCGCGTAAGCCGCGGCGTAAGGTCGCTATGTCAGCTCGCGTAAGAACCGTTTTTGATCGTCGGTCAAAGGTAGGGTTTTCTTCGGTGCTGGGGCAAGAAGAGCACCCCCACCCCCAGCCAGGAACCCCTGGATCACCAGGGCTGGAGTGGGGGTCATGGCTGGGGGTGGCTTGTGCTGTTCCCAACTTGGTATGGCATCGCTCGGACATGTGCATTCTTTCTCGGCGAGGGCCGGATCCTCTTGCGAAAAAAATCCGTGGAAGCCCATGCCAAGAAACACCTTGCTTGCCTCCAGTGCCGTGGGTTTCTTGGGTTTCGATGGTTCTGCCAGGGAAAGCGTGCCGCTCCCACGCCAGCAAAGATCAGTGGATGTCCTGGGGGCTCAGGATTGGGTCTCTCGTGGAAGGCTTCTTGTGGTCGAGTTCCTATCGCGAGCGCACGACAGTGCAACATGTGCACGGGGGAGGGACGTCCGAGCGATGGCGCGCCGAGGGGGGAAGGGCGCGGGATCGCCCGCCAGAGCACATCGCCAACCCGCACAGGAATGGCGGGCGCCCTTCCCACGTGTGCAGTGGAGGCCCATGCCGAGAAACGCCTCGCTTGCCTCCAGGGTGCCCTGGGTTTCTTGCGATCGTGTTCTGGTTCGTTGTTCTGCCGGCTGCGCGGGCTCTCGCATCCCCTCAGCCCCCCCCCTCGTGGAGTAGATCTTGTCTGTTTTTGGCGCCTGTTTCGAGCAGGTGGTGTCTCCCCCAGAGGACGCACGGTTCCAAACAACCGAAAGCAGTGGTCCGGAGCAAGACCCCCTCCCTCCCCCCCCGCCGCCAAATGTCGAAACGCCAAGAAATCGCTCACCTTGGGTTGCGATGGTTTTGCTGTAGAAGGCGTGACGCTCCCACACCAAAAATCGAGGGGCGTCCTGGGGTCTCAGGGTCGGGTGTCTTGTGGAAGGTCTCTTTGTGGACTGGCCTCCACTGTACCCTTGCATCCTTGCCTCCGCGGCCCATCCTTGGCCACTTTCGTTGGCCGCGCCCCGCTCGAAGAGCTTCGAGCGGGGCGTCCGAGGCCCTCGCACCCTCATCGCGTATCCTTCTGGTACGGGGCGATTGTACCCTTCTCCGTCTCTTCGGGTGTTGCCAGAAGTACCCCTGGCCCAAAATACCCTGAGGATTCTCGGGGTGGCCCAGACGGCCTCCAGGGCACCCCTCGCGAGGCCCAGAGGGCCCCAGGGACTCCAGAATGGACCGGAAAGCTGCGGGCACCTTGGGCCAGGGGCACTTCTAGCAGCACCCGATATCTCTGCGCTGGCACAACGAGCTTGCGCGCGCGCGGGGAGGCTCCCACTACGGCGTGCTGGACCCTCATCGCGCATCCTTCCTGACACGGGCCGACTGTACCCTTCTCCCTCTCTGCACCGGCACAGCGAGCCTGCGCGCGCGTGGGGAGGCTCCCACTACGGCGTGCTGGACCCACAGGCGGGGGCTCGCGCGCGCGCGCGGGCGGGCGGGTGGGCGCGCGGAGGCCCCTCGCCCCCGCCCCCAAGGAGAGATCCGATGCTCCCGCAAGCACGAGATCGGCGGGTGTTTGGGCCGCCTTTGGTCTCGGGGAGCCCTCGCCGGGCCTCGCGGTAGCGTGCATAAGACGACCCGGGACGAAGCACCGGCCCTATTATCTGGACGCCCGAAATGGGTACGCAAAGAATGGGCACGATGCCAAACAGCAGTTCCTGCTCATTTTGAACAGGACTCGCTGTCCGCGCCGCCGCGGCCTGTGTCCATTTGAGGCAGAAGGCCGCCCGCCCAACAGCGGCCGCTGTTGGTTTGGAACAACATTTGTTGTTGCGCATTGTACCCAATTTTTCCGTAGCCATTTCGGGCGTCCAAGTCAGAGTGAGGTGGCCGAACGGTCATTCATTGTCCCTGGGTGCGTGGCTGAAGTGGAATTCCGCGGTGCGGATTCGTGTTGCTGTTGTTTGTTGTTTGTTGTTGTTGTTTGTTGTCGTCGTCCCACCCGCAACCCGCCCCGCGACCCACCCGCGACCCAACCCGCGACCCACCCCGCGACCCACCCGCGACCCACCCCGCGACCCACCCGCGACCCACCCCGCGACCCACCCCGCGACCCACCCCACGACCCACCCCGCGACCCACCCGCGACCCACCCCGCGACCCACCCGCGGCCCACCCCGCGACCCGCCCGCGGCCCACCCGCGACCCACCCCGCGACCCACCCGCGACCCACCCGCGACCCACCCGCGACAAACCACGTTCAAGGTACAAACCATCATTTTCGGCGTTTTTTAGCATTCCTTCCAGGTGGAGAGCCCGCGACCCACCCCGTGACCAACTTGCGACCAACCCGCGAGCCAAACCACGTTCAGGGTACAAACCACATTGCTCGGAGCCTGCGGCGGGCATCTTTGCAGTCGTTTCAAGTGGAGAGCCCGCGGCCCACCCGCGACCACGTTCAGGGTACAAACCAATTTTTTGGCGCCTGCGGCGGGCATCTTTTGCATTCGTCCCCAGTGGAGAACCCGCGGCCCACCCGCGACCCAAACCACGTTCAGTGTACAAACCTAATTTTTTGGCGCTTGCGGCGGGCTGCTTTTGCATTCCTTACAGGTGGAGGTGGAGAGCCTGCGACCCACCCGCGACCCAAACCACGTTCACTGAACAAACCAATGCCGCACAAGCGCGTCGGCGGATTTTTGCATGCCGTCTGAGCCCGCAAGGCGCAAGGACCTCTTCAAGCCCCGCGCATCCACACCAGCCCGTCCAGCAACTTTGCCCTGGCGAGTTGCCTTGATCAGAGAAGTCGGGGAGCATAAAGTGGAAAAAAGGATTGCGTTGCCGTTATATTGGGAAAGGAGGGGGAGGCAGGAGGAGTAAGCAGGGGACGAGGAGGATGCGGAAGAAGAGAGGATGTAAGGAGAATGTGGAGAAAGAGGAGGAGCAGGAGTAGGAGGGGGAGGAGGGGGTGGAGGGGTAGGAAGATGATGATGGACGATAATGGGAGGACGATGATGGAGGTCGATGAGGGGGAGGACGACAATGGGAGGACGATGGTGAAAGGACGAGAGGGGGAGAGGGAGGACGAGGAAGAAGAGGAGGAGGAGGACGAGGTGGAGGAGGAGGATGACGATGACGATGAGTACGAGGACGAGGACGAGGAAGAGGAGGAGGAGGAGGAGGAGGACGAGAGCGCCATCGACAGGGAAGGTGGGGCCACGAGGTCCGCCGGCTCGACGACGCCCGCGTCGCCCGCGCCCGCCCCCTCACTCTTATCCGCGATTGCGGGGTGCTACGTATTAGGAAGTGGTCAAGACTTCCGAGGCCCACGCTTCTAAAAGATTGGAGCAGCCGGATGTCTGGGCCGTTCTGGGAATCGGACAAGAAAAAACGCCACAAACATGAATTGTTGGCGCTCCGCGCGGATTTCTTGGATCCGCGCTGGGCCCCCCGGGCGGCGCCTCCGGCGCCGCCCCTGGTCCACCGCAGATCCAAGAAATCCCCACAGAGCGCCAAAAGTGTACGTAGCACCCCGCAATTGCGTTTAAGAGTGAGGGGGCGGGCGCGGGCGACGCGGGCGTCGTCGAGCCGGCGGACCTCGTGGCTCCCCATCCGTCCTCCCTCGTCCTCATCGTCATCGGTCGTCTCCCCCCCTCGTCCTTTCATCATCGTCCTCCCATTGTCCTCCTCCCCCTCATCCCCCTCCTCATCCTCCTGCTCCTCCTCCTCTTTCTCCACATTCTCCTTACATCCTCTCTTCTTCCGCGTCCTCCTCGTCCCCTGTTTACTCCTCCTGCCTCCCCCTCCTTTCCCAAGATAACGGCAACGCAATCCTTTTTTCCACTTTATGCTCCCCGACTTCTCTGATCAAGGCAACTCGCCAGGGCAAAGTTGCTGGACGGGCTGGTGTGGATGCGCGGGGCTTGAAGAGGTCCTTGCGGGCTCAGACGGCATGCAAAAATCCGCCGCCGCGCTTGTGCGGCATTGGTTTGTTCAGTGAACGTGGTTTGGGTCGCGGGTGGGTCGCGGGCTCTCCACCTCCACCTGGAAGGAATGCAAAAGCAGCCCGCCGCAGCGCCAAAAAATTGGTTTGTACACTGAACGTGGTTTGGGTCGCGGGTGGGCCGCCTCCACCGGGAACGAATGCAAAAGATGCCCGCCGCAGGCGCTGGTTTGTGAACGTTGGGTCGCGGGTGGGCCGCGGGGGGACGAATGCAAAAGATGCCCGCCGCAGGCGCCGAAAATTGTTGTTTGTACCTTGAACGTGGTTTGGGTCGGGGTGGGTCGCGGGTGGGTCGCGGGTGGGTCGCGGGTGGGTCGAGGGTTGGGTCGCGGGGTGGGTCGCGGGGTGGGTCGCGGGGTCGCGGGGTGGGTCGCGGGTGGGTCGCGGGTGGGTCGCGGTGGGTCGCGGGGTGGGTCGCGGGGTGGGTCGCGGGTGGGTCGCGGGGCGGGTCGCGGGTGGGACGACGACAACAACAACAACAACAACAACAACAACAACAACAACAATTACTAGCACGTGGGGACACTCCGTTCTCACCAGTGCCAGGGTTTTCATAGGAGGCGGGCAATACCCCCACTTTGTGGGGGGGCCGGTTCAAGCTCTACCAAATTTCCAAACGACTCTTCGCCACCACCCACACCCAGCTTCCCGCCCTATGACGTTCGGACACTTCACTTCGTGGCATGCGGACGACCGTGGCTACTATTCAAGGCCCCGCGGCCGACGACGACGGCGTGCGCGCGCGAAGAAAAAACGAATGTGTCCCGCATGGTATTATTTGACAGGGATGATGGCCCTGGCAGGTGCGCAACCGTTGTCGCAGAAGTTCGAAAAAGTTGCTCGCAAAAGCCCGTTTGACAGAAATGTTTAAAAAGTGTTGGGTTTCCTACGAATCCGCAAGAGCGCGCGGGATGAGATTTTGACAATTTTTTGTTGAAAAACCATTGGTTTTTTGATGTTTTTATGTTAAAATCGCTGCGAACACTAAGGTTTTGGAAGGATTTCGTCTTGCGCGCGCGAATGTCCACTTTACCTTATTTTTTGCAAGGGATTCTTGAAATTTGATTATATTAGAACAAGAAATGTCATTTTCTATTGTTTTTTGCAAGGGAAAGCGGATTACAACAAAACAACCGGATCCTGTACACACCCTCTTTTCTGAGGCTTCCTCACGAAAATGATGAAAATGTAGCTGCGGCCTAGGCGGCGCAGGGGGGGCGCGCACCAGGGGGCCCAACAATAATTATTCTTTAGAATAAATAATGTTCAACAGCAACAACAACAACAACAACAACAACAACAATTACAACGAGAATCCGCACCTCGGAATTCCAGTTCAGCCACGCACCCAGGGACAGTGAATGACCGTTCGGCCCCCTCACTCGGATGTTTACGGCGCTTCCGACGTCCTGATGATCTTTTCAATCCTGGCGGTTGTTTTCCATTATTTCGGCCTGTGAGACCTGCTGTCGGGCCAGGGGCCGTCAACAGCATGCTTGGGGCGAAGGCCTGACCGGGGCAAGGGGGCCTGAAGCTCCGCGCAGCAGCGGGTTGGAGGAGTCAGAGCGGCGGCTGTCAGGGAGTGTTTTTTGTCGGGCATGTCCCTCTACAGGAGGAATATTTTAAAAATCTCAGGACGATTTCTCTATTTTTGTTTTACCATTGTTGCGCATGTTTTGCATTTGTATTGTACGTGTGTCCTCCAAAACCTGCCTATAGGGGGACATGCCCGACCTGAGAGGGGCGCTCTCGGAGGAGTTGCGCGACCGCTTTCTGGTTCATTGACGCACGGATCGGCGCGGGCCCTCCCCCCCGCCCCCGCGGCGCCCATGGAGCAGATCTTGGCTGTTTTTGCGCCTGTTTCAGGCTTGGCATCGCTCGGACGTGTGCATCTTGCCTTCGGCGAGGACCATCGAGGAGCATCCTTGATCACTTGGCGAAGAAAACACGCACGAAACCGAAAAAAACAAGGGAATAGACGTCCGAGCGATGGCCAGCAAGCAGGTGGAGTAAGCACGGGGGCCCCGCCTCCACACAGGATTCCCCATGGGATCACCGTTCCGGACAAGTCGCGTTGAGCAGAGGTCTGCAGCCAGGCTCCCCCCCCTCCCTTCCGCCCAATGTCGAAACGCCGAACAAGAAATCGCTCACCTTGGGTTGCGATGGTTTTGGTGTAGAAGGCGTGACGTTCCCACACCAAAAATCGAGGGGCGTCCTGGGGTCTCAGGGTCGGGTGTCTTGTGGGAGGTCTCTTGTGGACTGGCCTCCACTGTACCCTTGCATCCTTGCCTCCGCGGCCCATCCTTGGCCACTTTCGTTGGCCGCGCCCCGCTCGAAGAGCTTCGAGCGGGGCGTCCGAGGCCCTCGCACCCTCATCGCGTATCCTTCTGGTACGGAGCGATTGTACCCTTCTCCGTCTCTTCGGGTGTTGCCAGAAGTACCCCTGGCCCAAGGTACCCTGAGGATTCTCGGGGTGGCCCAGACGGCCTCCAGGGCACCCCTCGCGAGGCCCAGAGGGCCCCAGGGACTCCAGAATGGACCGGAAAGCTGCGGACACCTTGGGCCAGGGGCGCTTCTAGCAGCACCCGATATCTCTGCGCTGGCACAACGAGCTTGCGCGCTCGCGGGGAGGCTCCCACTACGGCGTGCTGGACCCTCATCGCGTATCCTTCCTGGTACGGGCCGACTGTACCCTTCTCCCTCTCTGCGCCGGCACAACGAGCCTGCGCGCGCGCGCGGGGAGGCTCCCCTTACGGCTAAGTCGGGCCTTCCCCTGTACAGGAGGGATATTCAAACATAGTGGAATAATAGTCTGGGGACGTTTTTTTCCATGTATTTTTGACCATGTTCGAGTCTTGTTTTGACTGTTTTTTTTAGTTGTCCTCCAGAATCCGCCTGTAGGGGGACGTGCCCAACCTAAGACGCGTCCAAGACACCTGCACACGGGAGCATCGCTTTCGGGTTCGGGAGGGGTTCCCTGGCGTTCCGGCCCGTTCCTCTTCGGGGCGCGGTCGAGGTCGTTGGGAGCTGATTTTCACGCCCGAGGCGCGCCGAGGCCCGAATTGTTTGAGTCGGGCCACCAATAAATCGGCAGGAAGCTTTCGCCAAGTCTTGTCCATTTCCGCCAGGACCCCTCCTCCTCCTCCTCCTCCTCCTCCTCCTCCTCCTCCTCCTCCTCCTCCTCCTCCTCCTCCTCCTCCTCCTCCCCCGCCTCGCCCTCCCGACCTCGGGTCGCCTGCGGCACCGGGGCAAACCGTCCAGGTCCTGGGCTCCTGTCGCGGTTTCCCGCGAGGTTGCTGTTTTTATTTCGCGACGTCGACCTCCGGGAGGGCCGGGGCGGGAGGTGCAGCGTTAAGTCGGGTTTGTTCCTCTACAGGGGGGATATTCCAAATTAGGGAAAAAATAGTCTGGGGGCGATTATTCGAGTAGTTTTAACAATATTTGTATATTTTGTACTATGTTTCATTTCTCCTCCAAAATTCGCCTGTAGGGGGACATGCCCGTTCCGAGGCCACAAAGAGGCCCTTCGTTCCTCGGCACGATGACTGGTGTGGAAGGATGCCCAGAGAGGCGCGAAAAAGCAAGACCTCCCCCCCCAGGACGTCCAAAAGGGCGAACGCCTTCGAAGTCTTGCAGGTCGGCCCCTTTTGGCGCGCCCCCTGCAAGGCGTGCTCTAAAGCGAGTCCCCGCCCCCTCCTCGGGCTCATCCTGGCCAGTTTTTCCAAGCCGTCGCCGTCGTCGTCGTCGTCGTCGTCGTCACCGCCGCCGCCATCGCCGGCGTCGTCGTCGTCGCCGCCATCGTCGGCGTCGGCATCGCCGTCGCCGTCGCCGTCGCCGTCGTCGTCGGCGTCGGCGTTGGCGTTGGCGCCGGCGTCGGCGCCCGCGTCGGCATCGGCGTCGTCGTCGTCGGCGTCGTCGGCTTCGGCGTGCGCGTCGGCGTCGGCGTCGGCGTCCGCGTCGTCGTCGCCGCCTGCCAGTGACTTAATTAAGAGGCAGCGGCCCGGGCGAGCGCACACCCTTCGCGGCCGAGGAGGGCGCCGACCTGTACGTGGTGAGCTGCGGCGGGCGCCCGATGCTCAGCGTGGAAGGCCGTGAGATCTGTCGCGCGTGGGGGCCAGACATGATCGCGTCGTTAAAACATCAGTCAGCGGCCGAAGAACGGTATAACATAAACTTTCCAGCCGCCCTGGGGCAGGTGTCCCCGACGGCGAAAAAGTTTTATACCGTTCTTCGCCCGCTAAATTAGGACGGGAGGCTTTTGGCTATTTTCGGCATCGGGGGGCGCCCTCGCCGGGCCTCGGGAGGGTCAAAAGACGACCCGGGATGAAAAAACCGGTCCCGGGGAACGGGTCGGGACTTCGGGGACCCCGTCCTGAAAACATGATGGCGTCGCACGTCTGGGGTGGCACCGCGGCGGCGGTGCCGTTGGCGCCTGCGACGGCAGCGACGACGCTGGCGCCGACGCTGGCGACAGCGGCGGCGCGGCGGCGACGACGGCAGCGGCGGCTGCGACAGTGGCGGCGGCGGCGGCGACGGCGACGGCGACGGTGGCAACGGCGACGGCCGCGGCCACGGCGACAGCGACGACGACGGCGACTGTGGCGGTGAAGGCGACGATGAGATTGAATTTTAGACGCTTCGCGTATCCCCACCAGCTGGAGTGATTGCTCTGTTGGTACTTGCCGTCCCCCGGCTCTCTCCGTGGTCAGATTCAGCCCTGACTGCGCCCCAGCGCCTATGAGCTGGCCGCGGCCGCAGCGTACCTCGGCGACCTTCGGCCGTCACCCGCTTGGCGGCAGTACTGGCGCTTGGGCCTGCGTGTCCTCTTTCATCGTTGCTTCATGGCCTGTGACTGGTTTCGGATACGATGGCTGACACACCAGCCCCCCCCCGGGCAGCGGTGTGGATCGTGGAGTGAGAGCTCGGTAGGTCCCTGCAGCTCCTTTGCCCCCGTCTTAGCCGACCCCGCGTACGGCGGTGGTACGGACTTCGCGCTGAGTGGTTCAGCCTTCAGCGTGTCGCTTCAGTTCTCTCCCTTCCGCACTCGGCTAGGGGAGCTGCTCGGAGCTTGGCGCCGACAGGGCGACTTTCTCCGCTGCGCCCGCACTGTTGTCCGCTTCACTTCGGTGTGGCCGGCGCTTATGTGCGTTTGCCTTAATGTGGTGCATTTTGCGCCGTGCATGTGCTCTCGTTTTTATTGCAGGTGCGATGCCTGTTGTAGCTAATTCGCTTCGTCTGCTGGCCCAGACGACGCCTTCCGCTCCCTGACCGTTGCTTCGGAGCCGCCGACCAAAGAAGTATCCCCACCAGCTCCGCACCGAGCTGCTCCGCTCCCCGCGCAAAGACGGCACTGCCTCGCTCCGTCCTGGCCCGCCCCTCCTCAGGCAGCCGGGCCCGCAGCGGCCCTGTTGGCCCTGGTTCCCTGCCCCCCCCTGCTCCACATGCCCAACTTCCTCGTTGGCGCATGGAACCCCCGACCGCACGGGGTCCAGCCTGTGCTCCCCTGGCCGTCGTCCGAGTGTGTTTATTACGTCCACGGTTTCCTGGCGGCGGTGTCCACGGCACTTTCGTGGTCACTCGACCTCGTGCTTGAGGCGTGCACCGGCCCAGTTCCTGGTCAGTTCTCTCAGACGTCGTCGACCCTGTTCGGGAGTGCGCGGGGGGTCCTCTGATCCGGTGGTTCAGACTCAGTTACGGTGTTGATCACATCCATCATTTTCATGGTTTCTCTGCTATGCCGTTCGTGTTCACTCCGTGCACATTGGACGGCAAGTGTCCGGATCAGTACTCCCTTCAGGAGGCTCGTTGTGCGACATTGGTGGCGCCACTTCCACGCACTAGTTCCATGGCCAGTGAGTTAGTTATTCCTGGCCCAGCTGGCGTCAGCGTTCCCAGTGATGGTGCTCCTGGCCACTTCCTGGTACCGCCCCCGCGCCATTTTGGCTGCGCTCCAACCTCGGTTGGTTAATTCTGCATGCGTTCGCTCTTGGGCCTGGTTCCTGGCAGCTGCAACCCGCGCCCTCTCGCGCTGTCTGGCCTGCTTAGGTGCTGCTTTGGCCGCCGGCTAGTCGGCGTTAGGCAATCAGGCTCGCGCGTAGCCCGCTCGACCCTTCTCGCCGTTGGCGCGCTCGCCTGCGGTCGCGACGAAAAAAGTACCCCCACCAGCCCATCCAGAAACGACGCCCCGGAAAGTAGAGGGTCGTCCTGAGGGGCTTTTCGGCGTCTTGGGTGCCTCGGGGGGGCCTCTTTGGGCCGCTTGGGATCGTCTTGGGGGCCTCCTGGGGGCTTCTTGGGGCCTCTTGGGGCCATCTTGGGGCCTCTTGGGGCCTCCTGGGCGCTTCTTGGGACCATATTGGACGACATCGATCAAAAAAGAGGGGGGCTTCAATTAGGGTTGCCTTCTCAGGAGGCCCAAATGGGACCAAAACCTTGGTATAATCGGTGATTGTGGCTTCCTCGCCGAGGCCGTTTTGGACGCCTTGACACTTCCCCGCTCCTCCCGTCCAGGTCCACGGGGAATGGGTAGGGGGAGGGGTAAACCTTTCTCCCGAGGGGAAAAAGGGAAGGGTGGAAGAGGAAACGCCTTAAACCACCGACGCCCAGAGGGGTGGTGGGATTTTGCCACGCCACTTGGCCCCAGTGGTGCCTTCGCGGAGGCGGGCGGGCAGCTCGACACACCAGACAGGGTGGTGTCAGGGAGGGGTCCATGGATCCATTTTGGGCCGGCCCAGGCCTCCAGACATCGCGAAAAGATCGTGATGGGCGTCTTGTCTTGAATTCGGCCTCCAGGGCGCCGTGCCCGATCGCTCCCGTGGCCTCTAGACGTCCCTGGAGGTATGCGGAGGTCTCCTTTTCTGGAGGCCCGCAGATGGCAAGAGCGCGTGCAGCACCTCGACGGTGACGGCGAAAGCGTCGACGACGACGGCGGCGGCGACGACGACGACGAAGGACGACCGACTGGCTGGCCGACTGGCCGACCCACCGACCGACCCACCGACCCACCGAGCGACCCACTGACCGACCGAGGGGCGGCGGCGGCGCCCCGCGGCGGCGGGGTGGGGCACCACCCGCCAGGCCACCCCCCGGCCCAGCTCAGGAGGGGGAGAAAAAAAACACAGACACAATGAATTCGGGGCTGGACAGACCTCCTACCCGGACACGTCGATTAGTGAATGGGCCGTTTTCGGTTCGCGGGAGGGCGTCGCGGCCGTCATTTTTGCGGGTCCAGGTCCATCGGTTTCGGTCCCAGGCCGTTTTCACGACGGGGAGGTCTACTAAAGGGAGGTTTGTCCAGCGCCGATTAATCGTCGACCCCCAGGAAAATATATGAAAATATGGGAAGTGGGGGGAAGACAGAAGCCCAGAAGATATGGGAAAAAAAACGGGGAGACTTTGTATGTGTGTATCTATTTGTGTGTCCTGGGGCCCCTTCACCAACCCGATGGCCCCAATTTGCCCTCCATTCCCAGTGGGGGGGGCGTCGGAGAACATTGAAAAAACAGACGTGGGCAACGCAGCAAAAGGGGGTCGTCTGCGCCGACACTGGCGCGCAAGCTGCCCGCGTGAGCTCGCGCGCCAGCGCCCTCGTCTCCAACGCAGCGTGCCGCGCCGGCGGCCCGCGTGAGCCACCACATGAGGTCGCTATGCCATCTCGCGTATAGGCCCGTTTCTGAGTTTCTGATCGTCATTCATGTGGAATCCGTCCCCCCCCCCCGTCGAGTGAGAAGGGAGGAGGAAGGAGGGAGGCGGAGACGGACGGCTGGAAGACTAGGGCGCAGTACCCGGAGGAGGCCCTGGAGGCGGGCGGAGGAGGGAGGCGGGGAGGGAGGAGGAGTGAGGGATCGGGAGGCGGAGCAGGCGCAGGAATCTAGCCCGATGTCTGTTCCGTTCAGGAAACAAAGCAGGGTCTTCGGGTTTGGTTGGGAGGGCTTGGCAGGCAGTTTGACCCGTTTTCGATCGTCGCGCAATGACCCAGTTCTGATCGTCGCTCCTGTGGAATCCGCCCCCCCCCCAAAAAAAAACGATGTCTGGGTCTTCGGGTCAGGCTGGGGTCGCCTGGCAGGTACAGCCAACCCGCACTGTGAGGATGCGCGACCTTCCAAGGTTCGGCGACGAGCGAGGGGGAGAAATGAGCAGGGGCGGGCCTTCTCAGAAGCCTCGGAAGTCCCCAAGCCTTCTGAGAAGTTTTCGAAGCCTTCCACTGAGACACAAAAAAAAACCTTAGAAGGCGCGAGGGCTTCTGAGAAGTCCCGCCGCCTCCTGAGGAGGCCTTCTCCTTCTCGCTTACCCCCCTCGCTCGCCGCCAAAAGGTTGCCCCGCCGCATCCTCAAGCCCCCTGCGGCCCCTCCCTCAAGGCCGCTCTCTCGCCGGCCGCACGCCGCCCTCGAGGCCTCGGCGTGGCCCTCGGGGGCCCCTCCGCACCCCTCCACCCCAGGCAATTGCGACGTCCCGGCTTTTTCAGAACAGGGCCCCCTGGAGGTCCCGACCTTTGCCCCCGGGGACTGATTCTGCACCCCAGGCAATTGCGACGTCCTGAGTTTTTCAGCACGGGGCCCCCTGGAGGTCCTGACACTTCTTACCCCCTGGGGACCGGTTCTGCACCCCAGGCAATTGCGACGTCCTGGCTTTTTCAGCACGGGGCCCCTGGAGGTCCGGGCCCGACCCTTCCCCCCTGGGGATCAGTTCTGCACCCCAGGCAATTGCGACGTCCTGACTTCTTCAGCACGGGGCCCCATGGAGGTTCCGACCCTCCCCCCGGGCATCGGTTCTGCACCCCAGGCAATTGCGACGTCCTGACTTTTTCCGCACGGGGCCCCTGGAGGTCCCGACCCTTTCCCCTGGGCCGGTTTTTTACCCCGAGTCGTTCTGCTGACGTCCGCCGAGGCCCGGCCAGGGCCCCCCGAGGCCGAGGGTGGCCAACAGCCTCCCGCCCTGAGTTTTGTAACGACGCGATCGTGTTTGGGTTCGCATCCTTACCGCGCCTCCTTCTTATACCCAAGTCGTGCGTGCCTGTCTTTGTATACGAATGTTCAAATCATCAAAAATAGTATGGGGACTACTTTTTGCAGATGTTTTGACCCCTTTTGAGTATTCTTTAACTATCCTCTACTTCTTCTTGGGAAATCGGCCTGCAGGGGGGCAGTCGGGCCGAACGAAAGGGGGGGGATAGGGACAGGGGGGGTACGAAGTCTGCTGCATGCAGCTGGTTTCGGCCCCGCCGCCGGGCCCATTCCTCGATACATGGCCGCCTCCGGCGCTGGGAGGCGCCGGGAAAATCAGCCACGTGAGCTCATTCTCCCCCCCCCCTTTGATATCCCCTGAGGTCAGTAAGTTCCTAAAATAAGACCGCACTTCTTATGACAGGCTAAATCACATGGGGTCTTATCATAAGATCGTAGTATATGTTATAACGTCAGGTTGGTGTGTTGCAAGATGAGGTGTTTTTTATTGATTTCCTAAGTTCTCGCGGCGCAGTATGTCAAATAATGCGTGAGCAAAGGGGATGCCCCCCTTTTCGCCCGGCCCGAGACGGGCCCGACCTAGTCTTTCGGGAGCGGCAAAGAGGGGGATGATGACTAGGGGGGGGATATCATGGCGGGGGCCATGATGTTTCCTCAGATTTCATGGCGCCTCCTCTTCTTCCATTACGTCCCTGGCCCCCCTGCTGGGCCGCGCACATGCCGCCGGTCATGATTTGCACCCCCACCTCTTGGACACCCCCCTCTTGGCCGCTCCCGAGTCTTCTGCGGGTCGGCAGGCAGTCGGCCTCCTCCTCCTCCTCCTCCTCCTCCTCCTCCTCCTCCTCCCCCTCCTCCCCCTCCTTCCCCTCCTCCCCCTCCTCCCCCTCCTCCTCCTCCTCCCCCTCCCCCTTCCTCCTCCTCCTCCCCCTTCCCCCTTCCTCCTCCTCCTCCCCCTCCCTCCTCCCTCCTCCTGCGCCCCTGCCGCGAGGCGCCGGGGGCCACCTGAGCGTCACCTCCGGCGAGGGCGTGCCCCTGGCCGAGCTGCGGGGCGCGGAGGCCGGGCGGCCACGGGGTGGCGGCCGCGCGGGGGCGGCCACAGGGGCCGGCGGCCACGGGGCCGGCGGCCTACGCTCGTGGAGCCGGCCGCGCGGGGGCGGCCGCGCGGGGGCGGCCACAGGGGCCGGCGGCCTGCCGAGGGTGCGGCCACGCGCTCGTGGAGGTCGATGATAATGGAGAGGGAGGAGAGCATGCTGCCAGATAGTTGGCAGATGTTTCAAACATGTTTTAGATCATTGCCAGATGGTTTGCAAATCGTCAAAGAGTTGCCAAATAATGTTGTCAACTAGTTGCCAAATATTGTCAAATATGTTGTCAAACAGTTGCCAAATAATTGTCAGGTGTCTAAAACATGTTTCAGACATGCTCTAGATTTTAAAAACAGGTTTGGAACAGGTCGATTATCGGGCCGGACGAAAGGGGGGGATTGGGAAAAGGGGGGGGTACGAAATCTGCTGCATGCAGCTGGTTTCGGCCTCACTGAGGGGCCCAGTCCTCGATGCATGGCCGCCTCCAGCGCCGGGAGGCGGCCGGGAACATCAGCTACGCGAGCTGATTCTCAACCCCCCCCTTTGCTACCCCCCCCTTTCGCCTGGCCCGAGATTAATGGAGAGGAAGCATGCTGCCAAATAGTTGTCAGATGTCTAAAGCATGTTTCAGACATGCGTTAGATTTTAGAATGTTTGACACATGTTTAGAACATGCTTTACGTGTTAACACACATGCTTAATTCAAGGATCGGATTGTTAGAGTGTCCACTGTCATTGCATCCACAAGGCTACGCTCAAGTTCGGGGGGGGCCCGGGCCAGACACGATCGCGTCGTGGCAACAAATGAGGGCGGGAGGTTTTTGGCCATGTGCAGCCTCGGGGGCCCCTCGCCGGGCCTCGGGGGCTTCAAAGAACGACTCGGGACGAAAGACCGGTCCTGGGCAAAGGGTCGGGGCTTCTGGGGACCTTGTATTGAACAATTGAGGACGTGGCTTCGAGGCCTCCCAGATGGGGCCCTAGAAACCGAACCCCCCGGATAACAAATCATCCCCTCCCTGCACGATTGAGAGCTGATTATCCCTGGCTAAGACAGAGTTGTTCGGGGAAGAAAGAGGGGGCGGCAGGGCCGAACCTTCATGTCGCGGGGGAAAGTTGCGAATCGAAGTTGGTCTCTTCTGAGATGGGGTCGGTGGATCGCGCTGCATCGCCGATGCATCGACGATGCGGCTCGATGTGGCAACCGATTTCCTCCACGCTGGTGTGGCCGATGCGTCCCCGGCGTCGCCGATGCGTCGCCGGTGCATCGGCGATACATCGGCGATGCGGTGCAATCCTCCGACCCCATTCATTCGACCACATCTAGGAGTCCTCCATTGCAAAAGGTGTGGTTACATTTGAGTGTGGTTTGCGGTCGGCGCCGTTGGGGCCTGGGGGGCACGGCATTGTCCTCGTCGGGCCTCCTCGGGGCGCGGCGGAGAGCTCCCAGCCGCGTCGGCAGCCGCTCGGCCGCATTCGGTCGGCGACTTGCACAGGTGTGGCCACTCGGCGGCGAGCGAGGGAAGCAACCTTGGGAGGCACCTTGGGGGAAGTTCGAGATTTGAAGGTCGAGGTTTTCGGCTGGTTTCGTAGTTTCTCGGCGGTCTTCTGACCTCGGGATGCGTTCCAGTGGCTGCGCCTCGCTGGGAGTGTTCTAGGGGTGCCCAGATCGTCCCGAACGCCATCCGGAGACCCGAGCTCTGACCCCAAAACCAAATTCGGCGGCGCGCGAGGGGGGGAAGTGAGAAGGAGAAGGCCCTCTGAGAAGTCGGCGGGGCTTCTGAGAAGCCCTCCGGCCTTCAGAGAAGTATTCTGCGTCCTCGGGGAAGGCTCAGGGAACTTCTCAGGAGCCCGGGGGGCTTCCGAGCCTTCTGAGAAGGCCCGCCCCGTCTCATTTCGACTGCACGTAAGAGTGACCTTTCGCCGGAGTGACCTTTGGTGCGGGCCCAAATGGGTTCCCCAATCGCCGAGTGCGCTGCGCTATAAGCGGCTTCCGCGCTTGGGTTTGGCTCCCCCGCGCCCCCCTAATGCCGCGCACCAAAGGTCACTCTTACCCAGGGTCACTCTTGCGTATAGCCGATCACTTCCCCCAGGCTCGCCGCCGAGGGTGTGGCGATCGGCGCTGTTGGGGCCTGGGGGGCGTGGCACTGCCATCGATCGTCGGGCCTCCTCGGAGCGCGGCGGAGGGCTCTGTCGAGGTCCCCGCCCGCCCCCCCCGTGGTGCTGGTTGCAAACAACACCCTTTCCAAACCACACCCGGAGTCGCCGAACTGGGCGGAGGAGGATAGGACGCACAACGTGGAGAGGGGAGAAGGCCCTGACATCCTCGGCGTCGCGGGCAAGAGCTGGCGGGAAGTTGTGGGCCACTTTCAGGCTCCCAGGGCCCTCACCAGCCCTGCCTGCCATCGGAGAAGTGCCTGAGGTGAAGTACCCGTCCCAGGGGAGGGGTTACAGACCTCTGGGGAGCCACGCTGTGAACAAGAACATGACGTCGGGGTTTGAGGAGGAGGAGGAGGAGGAGGAGGAGGACGAGGAGGAGGAAGAGGAGGAGGAGGGAGGAGGAGGAGGAGATGGAGGAGAGGAGGAGGGGAGGAGGAAGAGGAGGAGAGGAGGAGGAGGAGGAGGAGGGGAAGGGGGGGGGGAGGAGGGGAGGAAGAGGAGGGAGGAGGAGGAGGAGGAGGAGGAGGGAGGAGGAGGAGGAGGAGGAGGAGAGGAGGAGGAGGAGGAAGGAGGAGGAGGAGGAGGAGGAGGAGGAGGAGGAGGAGGGAGGAGGAGGAGGAGGAGGAGGAGGAGGAGGGGAAGGGGGGGGGAGGAGGAGGGAGAGGAGAGGAGGAGGAGGAGGAAGAGGAGGAGGGGGAGGAGGAGGAGGAGGAGGAGGAGGAGGAGGAGCAGGAGGAGGAGGAGGAGGAGAGGAGGAGGAGGAGGAGGAGGAGGAGGAGGAGGATCAGGAGGAGGATTAGGAGGAGGAGGAGGAGGAGGAGCAGGAGCAGGAGCAGGAGCAGGAGGAGGAGAAGGAAGAGGAGGAGGAGGATAGCACTGGGAGCCACCTGTCGGAGGAGGATCGGGAAAATACGCCAGAGGGGGAGGTGGGGGAGGAGAAGGGTCCCGAGATTTGGGCGTCGTAACTGTTCCGCGCTGGACGTCTCTTCGCCCAGGTTTCTGGCTCCCCAGCGCCATCGCAGGTCGAGCTTGTCTGAGAACTGCTGCAGAAGATCAGCTCCAGGTCTCCAGTCATATGTTTCCCATATTTTTCCTTTGAGAGGACGTCTGCCCAGAAATCTGTTATAGTAGGTAAATCTGTCACCCGGCCCTTAACTTGCGTAGGGCTTGCGAGTTCCCGCTAGATTGAAAACGGAGTGTCGAGTGTTCTTCCCGTAGAATCAATGCGTTTCGCGCGTGCTCGCTCGAAGAAAGCACACCCTCCTTGTCGAATGCTCGAGAAAGATCGGGGCCCGCAAACTGACGTTTTCTTGAATGAAGAGCATCTTGCACAGAATCCTTGTGAGGGGTGCGTTGAATGCTTGCAGAAAGTGTACAAGAAAATGTGAAACAGTTGGTTTTGTGCGTGCCCGCACCAAGATGGCGCGTCCTGCGTCCAGACTTGTCGAGTATGCCTCGAGCGAAAGGCCTGTTTTGAAGAAACGCCTCAGGTCGCCCAGGCGGATATCCAGCATGAGGATGTTTGGAGGATTTCTCGGGCGACGCGCTTGTTTTCAGGTTGCCAGGTTGCCAAGGCGGATGCCTAGCATGAGGATACGCTGAGGATGTCTCTGGCGAAACGCTTGTTGTTACATGGGTTCTTTTTGCTCGTGGTGCTAAACCATTTGTTTATGTACATGGGCTCCTTTCGCCAGTGAGCTCAGACCATGTGTTTTTTCACATGGGTTTTTTTCGCCCGTGGGCCGAACCATGGTTTTCCCATCGGTTCCCTACGCCCGTGAACGCCTCAGGTCGCCCGGGCGGAGGACTTGTTGAGGATGCCTCGGACGACTCACGTCGCCCGGGCAGATGTTCAACACGGGGACTTGAATGAGCGAAATACGTGTTTTTACATTGACTCCTTTTTCGCCCGTGGGCCGAAACCATGGTTGATGCATCGGTTCCTTTCGTCCCGGTCGCTTCCCAGAGTCCGTCCGGGCCACAGCTTTTTTTTCGGGCCATTTGCGGGTGTGGCGACGGGGAGTTCCCTCGAAGGTCGAATTCCACTCGGTGCATTCCCGATCTCAACCACTTCGAAGGCGGAAACGACGACGATGATGAAGACGACGTCGGCGCCAAGCTGAACGACGACGATCACAGCCACATCAGTAATAGCAACAGCAACAACTACCACAACCACAACCACGAAGACAGCAACACAGTTCGGTTTCACCTGCGCGCGTGTCAACCATCATGTATATCCTAAGCCCTCGATGCCCGCCCTGTTCGTCTTCCATTGTCCCTTGGGGGTATGTCTTCCTTACCTGCCACGTTAGTTGGCGCAGCCACTAAAACAGGAGAGGGAGGGAGGCAGGAGAGAGAGAGAGAGAGACAGAGACAGAGACAGAGACAGAGAGAAAGGAAAGGAGTGTGGGAAGGGAGGCCACAAAAGGCATCGAGAGGGCCACGAGCCAAGAGGGCAGCGACGGAGCCGCGATTGCCCACTGCAGAACCCCGAGGGGCAGCGCGGAGCATCGAAGGCGGGCGAAGTGCAGCGAGAGGGGGCTGCGGTCCCTAGTGGGCGGGGCGGATGGGCGGACACGGACGGGCGGGTCGAGCGTACGGGTCACTGAAGCGGGAGTCCTGCATGAATCCTTGGGAAGTCTCCAGCGATAGCGCGATTCCCAGGCAGATCGTGAGAAGCCGGCGTGATTCCTGAGTGTCGAGGGCGCGGCAGTTGAAGAAGTCGCTTGGAAGCCCCACGCCAGAGCACGATTCTTGTGCAAATGACACGGAGGTCCCGAGCGAGAGCGCGATGCGGAAGTGCATGGTGAGGAAATATCAGGCGGGAGCCGCTGTCGTTGTGGTTCTGGGACCACCAAATCCAGTCTGAAGCGCAAGACTTTCACTTGTTCATCCCATGTAGAAAGCGGGTTGCGAGCCCCGCTGGTGGCACTTCAACTGAAGAACGCGAGTATTACCGAACGGGGGAT
Organism: Prorocentrum cordatum; assembly: GCA_963575745.1. Lineage (NCBI taxonomy): Eukaryota > Dinophyceae > Prorocentrales > Prorocentraceae > Prorocentrum > Prorocentrum cordatum. Next base: position 24,985 of record CAUYUJ010019891.1, on the reverse strand, counting down.
CAACCAGAATTGTTCTTTTGATTGACCGAGTAGACGAAGCAGTGACCTTTCGCCAGAGTGACTTTTTGGTGTGAGCCCATTGGAGCCCCCCCATCGCCGAACGCGATACGATGGCAGCGTCCTGCGTGCTTGGGTTTGGCCCCCCCGCGGCTCCCCGAGATCCGCGCACCAGAGGTCACTTTTCGGCCAGGGTCACTCTTGCACGCAGTCGAACTGAGGATCCAGCGACAACGACGACGACACCTGGTTTCTGTGACAATTTGATCCCCCAGAGCCTCTGGGGGATCAAAGGGCCCGTGGGGCCGGTTCGGTTCCGCCGGTTCGGGTTCGACTTTCGGGCCGGTTTCGATTGGCCAGTTCGGCTCGAATCGGCCGGTTCAGTTTCAGCCGGTCCAGTTTGGGCTCCGGTTTGGGCGGTTCGGTCGGAGGGGCGCCGGTTCACGGTTACCAGTTCGGTTCAGACCTTTCCTGCAGAGGTATCGACCTTTTCTCCGCACCGCATAGCTTTTCATCTCCGACAGGTTTTGCTTGTGCCGTCGTCGGCCGTGCATGCTACTAAGTTCCGTCGTGTTTCGTTTCGTGCCGTTCTTGTTGATCAGGACTGCAGCATGCTTGCCGCCGCGCTTCGCTTCGCGACGCGAGTGGGGCTGGGGACGCCGTCGTCGTGGTCGTGGTCGTGGTCGTGGTCGCGGTGGTCGTGGTCGTCGTCGTCGTCGTCGTCGTCGTCGTCGTCGTCGTCGTCGTCGTCGTCGTCGTGGTCGTCGTGGTCGTGGTCGTCGTGGTCGTGGTCGTGGTGGTCGTCGTCGTCGTCGTCGTCGTCGTCGTCGTCGTCGTCGTCGTCGTCGTCGTCGTCGTCGTCCGCTCGGAGCCGGGCGCGCGCCCGCGACGAGGGCGAGCCGCTCGGGGAGCCGCCAGAGGCGACCCTCGAGGCGCCCGAGAAGGAGCCGCCACCGCGGCGGGGGGGTCGGGCAGCGCCACGTGGCAGGGTTTCTCCGAAGGGCTTAGGCGACCCGTCCTCCTCCTCCTCCTCCTCCTCCTCCTCCTCCTCCTCCTCCTCCTCCTTCTCCTCCTCGCCCGCCGAGCCATAGCCCCCAGCCTCACGGAGGGGCGCACTTGGATGGCCGCGGCGGTTGCTAAGTACTTAACATACTTACTACGCTAAGTTAAGTACTTAGTAAGTAGTTAGCGGACTTAGCTAAGTACTTACTCAGTCATTACTACATGGCCCACTTAGTAATGACTTAGTAAGTACTTAGCTATCCACTTATAACCAGTTAGCTAAGTGCTTAGCGCACTTAGCTAACCACTTATAACCGCTTATAGCTAGTTTGCTAAGTAGGTTATAAGTGACTTAGCGGTTACATTGCACTTGTTATCCAAGGGCCATGCACAGGGAAAAAAAGGTAAATCCACGTCTTGAAAGAGCTGAGTTTGTTCGTTGAGCGCTGCAGCGCTACAAATTTTGCATTTTGATTTGGAGTCGGTGTCCTGGATTTTTGCTTTAAATATGAGAAGCGCTGCAGCGCTGCCTTCGGATTTATATGAACATGAAGCGCTGCGTGCGCTGAAGATGAAGCGCTGCAGCGCTGAATGTTGAGTTAAATGCATGTTTTCTAGTTGCACGTTGTTCGGATCTTCATTTTCGCCCAGCTCCGTTTGCAAGGAATTTGAATGCACATGTCAATTATGTTTTGTTGTATTCGTTGTTTTTCAATGGTCGCATTGAGCGCTGCAGCGCTCCAAATTTGATAGCACGTATGTTACTTTGCGCTGCAGCGCAAAAAAAAGGTTGTCGTCGTGATGTCGCATCGCGCTGCAGCGCGTGCGCGCTCGTGCTTCATGGGCCTCGGGCTGCAGCCCAGATCAACATTTTTGCTCGCAAGTTGCATGTCCATGCAAGTCGATGTTCACGCGCACGCCGCGCGACAGCTTGTCTCAAGCTGCGGCCGCGCGCCGCATCCGCCGTCGCGCCCGCGGGCTCGCACGTTGCATTCGGCGCTATATATAGCGCTGGCATGGCGCTGCAGGCGCGTCAGGAGGAGCAGATCTTGCAGTACATCGAGGAAAGCAATTCCTCGGGGAGGTTGGCATCGGGGTGGGATCAACTGAAGGAGTTCCTGCTACCTAGCGTATTACCAGCAGGCCCCACCGAACCAGATGGGCATCGACATTCGGAACCGCAGCGGTTCGTTAGTGAACCCTGCGCGGGCTCACAATTTAGGCGCGAAGATTTGCGCCCAGGGCTTCGTCTTGGCCAAGACGGCTGCAGCCACTGCCTTCGAGGCCCCGCAGGGGGCGCAGTTGGAAGAGACCGCGATGGCGAACGACCGCCTTTCGCGGCTCAGCGGGGGTCGGTGCCCCCCGCTGGACTCATTGCGGTATACGTCAGTGGGCGGCTCCCACACGAACGTCTTCCTCCGCTGCGTGCTGGCCAAGGCGCCGACCACAGTGAAGGCGCTGGCAGACTCTCGGGACAACATCGACTCCGAAAAGCTGTGCGCGTTGCATCCGCAACTTGCGACGGCAGTCAAAAAGGGCCTGACGTTGATCATCAAGCACGCGGTGGCCAAAGTGAAGGGCCTCAAGAACTTCGTGCAGAGGGCTTTGAACGCCGACGTCAGGGAGGCGGTTCACGAGACCGAGATCATTCGGTCAGGCTGCAGCCTATCCCCACTATAGTATATAGCGGTATGTAGTAAGGACCAGGATGATGCACGAGGAGGGTGATGAGTGGGAGCGCGTTGGGGAGGAGGTGAGAACGAGGAGCAGGAGCATTATATCTTACAGTGCTGCAGCACTTGATCGGCTCGGCGCTTGCTGCAGGCAGGTGGGCGGATGCTCTTGGCACACAGCCTCGCTGGGGGTTCCAGCAAGCCCGATTGGCGCGACATCGCCGAGCAAGCGGGCCACGCGAACCCACCTTGCAAGGCGTGGATCGCTGACTTGTGCAAGTTTGTTGAGCTCGGGCCACAGAACGGAGAGCTTCTCCGTGAAATAGATGAAGCCCTCAAGACCTTCACGAATGTGGACGTCTCGGGGCAAATTTTGATGTGCGGCTCTGAATTCTGGCGCAAGTTGAATTCGATTAAATGGGGGAAGCACCAGGAGTGGCACCCGCATGTCGTAGCGGCGCTCGCGAAGGCCAACTATTCAGGCGAGCACGTGGTGGATAGCATGTGCAGGACCATCCATAAGCTTGTCGGCGCCCCCTTGTAGTGACATGCGCTGCAGCGCATCTATGCATTGCGCTGCATTGTTAGAACTGCGCACCCACCCCCCCCCCCTCCCCACACACACACACGCACCGTTACATTGCTTTATTCCCAAACGCAATCGCTGAAGCGATGGGCGGATCAAGTCAAACGAGATCGTCCACGTCGCGTCCCGCAAGGCGGACGTGGCCGCGGCCGACGACCTCATGGCCGACGCAAGGTCGCTCGTGAAGAGGTTGGATATCGGAGCGGAGCAGCGCTTCTTGCACATCACAAAGTTGGATGTCCGCTGTGCCATGCACCTGGTGAAGAAGCGAGCGCCAGGAGACCGCACTTTCGGATGCGTAGCAGATATAGCACAGGTACCTTATCACGCCACCTTTCGTGTGCGCCTTGTTTCCCTCCCTCCCTGCTTTTCGCCATTCAACGTCGCTGCAGCGACCCTCCAGAGAGGTCTTCCTCCATGAGCTCGGGGAGCCAGCCCAGCTGCAGATGAAGAGCTTGGGGATCGAGTTCGGCAAGGCGGCGCAGACCGACAAGCAAGGCGATGGCGCACCCGAGTTCCCAGCGAGCGCCGATGCAGACGCGCCGCGCGCGGCAGCGTCGTCGGCCGCTGAGTTGAAGAGCAACGTCCTCCGCATGCGGCGTGCAGGGTTCGACGTGGGGAAGCACATCGTCCAGAAGAAGGAGGTGGATGACGTCTTCGAGGTGCTCTCCATCTCGGAGAATGGGATCACCGCTCAGAAGAAGTTGCACGGCGACCTGGTGGGCGAAGAGATCTCCATTGCGCGGCTGCAGCCACCCCGCCGCCCGTGCAGGGAGCAGGGAGGGGGGAGGAGGAGGTAGTAACTGCGATATTGTATTTCCTGTACTTAAGTTGCAATGGGTTGGTCGATGCGCTGCAGCGCACGGAGCAGTTAGCCGAGCGGGCGGATTGGAGTAAACATATTGCTCGAGAATTACAAGTTGACGTCCAGGGTGCAGGAGCAGTTGCCGTTCACGAAGGAGCACTTGCCGCCAGCCCACGAGGGTTGGGCGATGGACGCGTTCAAGGGGGCATGCAACATGGCGCTGCGGCTCCAAGCGCTGAAGTACCAGGCGAACATTTTGCACTTGGAGATCCTGCAGGACCCACCTGCCGTGCGCTGCAAGCGAGCGTTCAAAGTGGGTGAGCTCGTCAGACTTGTGCTTCCGCAATCGTCCGCGCCCCCCTCCGACGACGCCGCGCTGCAGCGCTGCGCTGAGCACGAGGTAGCGAGGATTTCGGGGCACGTCAGGCCGTAGCGACGAGGTCAGTGATGTTACCGACTGCGCGCCATGTAGCTCCACGCGGTGGGAGTGGTCGCATTTCAGCCTCGTCCACGCGGGTCAGCACGGGCTGCGTTGCGGAGAGCATCTCGTTGGGGAAGGTTGGCCTCTACGAGTTCTTCGTGGGCCCGCAGTTCGCAGGGCCCCCCGCTGAGGGGTCGCGGGGCCCCGACGCCTTTGTCAGCCCCTTCTGGGTGGTGGCAAAGTCCGACTCAGAGCCCAACATGGAGCTCCGAAAGGAGACCGTGACGTTCGGGACAGGCGTCAACAAGGTGCAGGTGGGGGTGCCCCAGATGCATAACACTTGCGCCCTGTCCGCGGGCGACTTCCTGGTGGTGAAGCCGTGGCCGCGGCTGCAGCCGCGGCCAGCCAAGAAGCTCAGGACGGCCTGAGCTGGCGATATAGAGGGACCACGCGGGAGGATGAGGCAGGAGGGAGGGGTGATGCGGAGGAGGAGGAGGAGGAGGCAGGGTAAGGTTTGGCATAGGGAGGAGGATGAGGGGGCTTAAGGAGCGGCGAGCGCACATGACGGCACCGAGCGTGGCCCTCCGATTGGTGTAAACAGCGTGCGGGTTGGTGCGAAGTGCGATACTTGCCGCGGCGCTGCAGCGCGCGGAACGATTCGTTGCGCCAGCATCGTCGCTGCAGCGACTGTACAATATTGGTGCTGACATCAGCCTTTCCCACAGACATGCCGCTGCAGCGGCTTCGTCATCACTGTTGTGCTCGATGTGATCGTTGCTCTTCGCTTCATCTTTCACATGCGCTGCAGCGCACCTCATCATGAGCACCTCGTCCGCGCACATGTTGCCTCATCACTCCATCGCAGCAATTTTGGCGCTGAAGTGCGACCGCGCTCGGGCTGCAGCCTCGGCGCGCCGCGCGCGCGATGACGACGATCAAGCGCGACTGCGTCGTGTTGCACGACAACCGTACGGGGCGCGAGCTGGTCGCGGCCGTCGAGGTCATCGGAGACCGCGAGTGTATCACCGTGACCACCGCAGGTTGGAGCAAGTGGGTGCGCGGCAAGGCTCAGGGCTTGCGAGGCACGATGTTCCTAACGTGGCTGAAACATCAGCGCGCCGCGTCGTCGGGGCCAACGGCGCCGACGACGCTCTTCGCTGCAGCGGAGCCAGGCCGCCGCCCGACCACGCGGTCCGGCCGCGCCAGTCGCCAGGTTCCAGTGGACAAGTGCTTCAAGACAGTGCAGCTGCCGCCGTTTGGCGATACTGAGGCAACAGAGCTGCAGATTGTCATTCCCCCACCTCATAGGGGGGGGAGGGACAAGCTGCAGGTGGTGCTGCACGAGAAGGGCGTAGAGTACATCAAGGCCAAATTGCTTCAGGAGGCGGCGGAGGCGGCAGAGGCGAGCACGGTGCTGAAGCGCCCGCGGCGCCACGAGACCGACGTTCCTTGCGGCACCCGCATCTATTGGGTGCAGCGGCTCCAAGCTTGGCGGGCCGTCCGCACAGACTGCGGCTGCAGCAGGACGGCCTTGTTCCGCACAAACCGCGGCTGCAGCAAGGATGACGCTGAAGCGGCCGCGGCGAAGTGGTGCACCGCCGAACTCAAGGATTGCGAAGCGGATGAGCTCCAGGAGATGGAAGCGGAGGCGGAGGGCGATGCGGAGGAGGAGGAGGCCGACTCGGACTGAGCTGCGGCGCGCTCGGTCGACCGCATCGCTGGGGCGTGCGATCACGGTCGGCAGTGCGATTGAGAATGGCAGCGAGGAGGACGAGCACGAGGACGAGGGCGAGGAGGAGAAGGAAGAGGAGGATTGGGATAATAATTGCGGATTGTTGGTGGATCCCCCCAATGTTCGCTACTGTTGGTGTCATTGCGAATCGTTGGTATGATCAAGCGTGCTGCAGCACGACGACACTACGATCAAGTGTGCCTCTCACGCGTTGCCGCCGTCGATGTGTGACCTCACGGCGCTGCAGCGCTGACTTACGTTTCGTGTGTTTGGAGTCCATCGTGCTGCAGCGCTGATTTACGTTCGGGTGTCTGGCGTGCCGATATCAGATTTTTGCGTCGCGCTGCAGCGCTGACTTACATTTTGTGTGTCTGGCGTGTTGATGTAGCGCTTCGATCGCGCTTGCAGCCCGCATGTTCGCTTTATGTTATTGCATGTGGTTCGCAGCCACCTGCGATCAGAACATCAATGGCTGCCAACATGAGTGCAGCGACGCCGCCATGGCGGCTTCCCTCGGAGCCAGTGCCGCCGCCGAAGGCGAAGTCCGCTGCATCGGATGCGACATATGCGGCTACTCCCCCTCCTCCGCCGCCGCCGCCGCCACCACCGCCTCCGACGTCGACGAGGACCGCGGCTGCAGCCGCCAGTGATGTGCCAGCCCCGCGCGCGGCTGCAGCCGCGCGCAAGCGCGATGCTGATACCAAGGTTGGCATGTGGAAGCTTGTGTGCGACATGATTCGGGAAGCGCTTCAGCGCGGGGACCGCGAGGCAGCGTTTGCGCTGGCAGTCCAATACCACGTCGCGAAGAAGCCGCGGAAGTGACGGGCGCGCGGCGCGCGCGCGGTCAGTGCTGCAGCACCACTGTTTCAGTCGGATACAGCATCGCGACGGCGGCGACGGCGACAGAGACAACGACGACGGCGTTAAAGACGACGTAATTCAGAGCAGTGCATGCAGGAGAAGAAGGTGGAGGGGGGATGATGATGAGGAGGAGGAGGGTGATCAGGAGGACGACGACATTGAGGACGACGTTCTGGAACGCCCTCATTTTCACAGGTTCCCACCGCTCGCTGCCAGCACCTCGGAGCAGGGGAAGGGGGAGCAGGATGATGATGATGATGAGGAGGAGGAGGAGGAGGAGAAGGAGGCCGAGGACGAGGAGTATGACGAGGAGGAGGAGGAGGAAGACAACCAGTTGGCACCCATGCCCCGCCCCCCCGATCCTTCTGCCTATTCCTGCCTCCGCATACTCCCTCTCCTCCTCCTCCTCCTCCTCCTCCTCCTCCTCCTCCTCCCTCCCTCTCATTCTCCTACTCCTCCTTCTCCTCCTCCTTCTCCTCCTCCTCCCTCTCCTTCTTCTCCTCCTCATCAGTGTCCTCCTCCTCCTCCTCCTCCTTCTCCTGCCCCCCCTCCTCCCCCCCCTCCTCCTCTCCCTCCAATCCTCCTCCCCCCCCTCATCCTCCTCCCCCTCCTCCTCCTATCCTGAGGGGGCAGCCCTGGGGAGGTCAATCCAGTCGTTGGCCTTCGGAGGTTCAGTTGGGGGTGATGTTACTTTGCGGGGTGATGTTACTTTGGGGGGTCAGTCGATTGGTTAGCAGGGGTCCATCGTCGTCAGCGTCGTCGCCATCGTATTCGTCGTTGGCACCGCCGCTGTTTTTGTTCCGCGCAGCTGCAGCTGCAGCTTCGCGCGCTGCAGCGTCGCGCGCCCGCGCGCCCGAGTGCAGCTTCAGCTGCAGTGATGGGACTGGTTTCCACCACCACTATACCATATGTTGGAGAAGGAGGAGGAGGAGAAAGAAGAGGAGGAGGAGGACCTCTCCCTCCAACTTATGGTACTGGTGGTGGAAACCAAGCCCATCATGCAGCTTGGCGAGCTGCAGCCTCGCTGCAGCGATGGCGTCGCCCGAGGAGTTCGACAGCTACGACGAGGACTTCGAGGAGTTCGACAGCGACGACGGCGGCGCCGGCCGCACGCGGCCGACGCCGCCTGCGGCGCCGCCGCCAGGCGCGCTGCTCGCGGCCGCGGTCGCGGCCAAGGCGCGGCCGCGGCCGTCGCGCGCCGCCCCGCATGGCAGCGTCGGCCGCGCCTTGGGCAAGGGCAAGGACAAGGACAAGGACAACGTCGGCGGCCCACCTTGCGCCTTGGGCAAGGGCAAGGACAAGGACAAGGACGTCGGCGGCCCACCTTGCAGAAAGGGCAAGGGCAAGGACAAGGACAAGGACGTCGGCGGCCCACCTTGCAAGGGCAAGGGCAAGGACAAGGACAAGGACGGCGGCGGCCCACCTTGCAAGGGCAAGGGCAAGGACAAGAGCAAGGGCGGCAAACTTGTCCAAGGGCAAGGGCAAGGGCAAGGGCGGCGGGGCGGCTGGTTCAACAGGGCGCAGCAGCTCTGCGAGCTGCTGCTGGCGGGCGAGTACGCCGACGCCGCCGCCCTGGCCGAGGGGCACTACGCTGGCCCAGCAGAGGTCTGGGTCGGCCAGGGCGACGGCGTCGGCGAGGAGGCCGCCGAGGAGGCGCAGGCGCCGAGGGGCGCCTCATGAGGAGGGAGGAGGCCGCGGATGAGGCCGCGGAGGCGGAGGCGCTCGGCGGCGGAGGCGGAGGCCGCGGAGGCGGAGACGCCCTCGGCGCTGCAGCGCCCACATGAGAGCCGCGGCGCGCCACCGCGGGGCATGGGGGGCCGCCGCGGAGCATTCCACTACATGGGCGACGGAATGGGACGGTAACTCAGTAGAGGTAGACAGGGGGAGAGGGGGGACTATAGTAGAGGTAGACAGGGGGGAGACGTGATATACATAGGGAATGCGAGGGGGACGATGGAGACGCAGCGTGGGGGTGGAGTGAAGACACATTGGAGAGAGACGGTAGACAGGATGCCCGCTGCAGCGGGTATCCACTCTCCCGTGAGCGAGGGGGACAACGAACGCATAGTGATAGGATACATGCTGTAGCAACCCAACATGTAAGATCAATGGGAGCAATGGGGGGGGTGGATTGGATCAGTTCGCGAGCATAGCCTGCCGACGCATGCATGTGTTTTAGGCCAGGTTATATTTCGTGCGCCAGATCGCGTGGTGCGCCCGCGCTGTCGCCCAGAAAGGCGCTCCGATATCCTCATCACATCTATCTGCCATCGTCGACGTTCACATCCTGATCCGCTGACAGTTTTTTGCATGGGCTGATGTGCCAGGGGTCGGCCTTGGATTGGCCAGGAAAGTTTGGGGGCACTTGGGGGGGGTCCTGGGGCACTTCAGATGGCAAACAGTCTCGCATCGCATCGCCCTTCGCCACTCTCCCTGCTCCCCTTCAGCACAGTTCGTTGCGCCGCCGAGTAGCTCCCCCCATGGCCTCCTGGCAGCCTCACCAGCTCCCATCAGCCTTGTCCTCAGCAGTCTCGAGCCATCGCGACGCTGCTGCAGCAGAGCCGTGAGCGTAAATCTTTGCAGTTGACAGCGGTGTCGGCATCGTCAACCTCGTCGCGACGCTGCTGCAGCAGCGCCGCGTGATGTACTTCGCGCCTCTCTTAGTTTCACTCCCACCTCGAAATCAGCAGTGTGGACAGTGTTCTGGGACTGCGTGGGTGGGCGTTGGGGTGGGCTGGAGTGCTGGATGTTGGCATCAGGATGGCTGATCTGAGGTCGAACGGGAGCTTCGGGTGAAGCGATCTGAGAGCGTCGGTGCCCCTCTGCAGAGGTGATGCTGTCTGACAGCGGCGTGTCTGTTCAATAGTTCAATAGCCCCCTCTATTGAACATGCCATGTTCAATAGCCCCCTCTATTGAACAGCCACGCCCGTGTCTGTTCAATAGCCCCCTCTATTGAACAGACACGCCTCTGTCGATGTCCCAGCTGCCTTCGAGGCTCCCAGATCGCTTCGGTATTTGCTCCTGATCACACTTCGCGCATCTCCTGAATCCGCCCCGCGCCCTCCTCGGACACCTTCCGTGCCCCTCCTGTGTCTGCCCGCCCGCCCGCTCCCGAGCTCCCGTGTATACCTATCCGTCTCCCGTGTCTCTCCCGCGTCTCTCCCGTGCCCCTTCCGTGTCTCCACATGCCTTCCGTGCGCTCCCGCCCGTGTCCCTCCGCACCGCTTCCGCGTCCGTCCGCCCGCTCGCCCCCGAACTCCCGTGTCCCTCCCGTGTCTCTTCCGTGCCCCCCCCCCGTGTTTCTCCCATGTCCCTCCCACCCCTCCGTGTCTTTCGCACCGTCCCTTCCGTGTTCCTCAAATGATCATGCATCCCCCCCCCGTGTCCTGCCCGCCCGCCCGCCCGCGCTCGTGTCCTTCCCTCCCGTGTCTCCTCGCATCTCCCCCCGCCCCCCCCCCCCCCCCCCGTGTCCCTCATTATCTCCCTCCTCTCCTTTCCATCACTCTATATCTCTCTCCCTATTGCCCACTACCATGCGTTCCATCATGGTGCGCATGCATAGCGCTGCAGCGCTTCATGTTACTTTGTGACGATGATTTCTGCTGAGCGCTGCAGCGCTCACGTGTGTTCCTTAATTGCATGCGATCGTTGCGCTGCAGCGCATCTGTACTGTTGTGGCCTCTCTTCCACCTCAGCAGCCGAGTGCTTCAGCTCTCGCAGTGTGGGAGGCCCTCCCTCGCGCTTCCCCTCGGAGCGTCCGCGCACCCCCTCGCCCTCGCGGAGGGCATCATGTCTGCCGCGGCTGCGGCCACACCCATCAACCACATCCTGGATAACCTGGACAGCTGCGACGCCTTCTTCGCATCGCAGATCGGCGTCATCGCCGCCGACGCGATGGCGCAGAGCCAGTCCGCCTTGTCCATGAGCGCGCAGCTGCAGCTTCACAACTTGGGGACGATCGGGGCTGCCCAAGCAGCTACCCTGCAGAATCGAATCACCGCGTCGGGCTTCGCGGACAGCCACAAGGCGCGCCTCAGCGCCGTGCTGGCCGCGCGCGTGGGCACGGCGACGCCCGCGCTCCAGATGCGCGTGCAGACGCTCGCGTCAGGGCGGTGCTATCCATCGTGCTTTGCACATCGGACCGCCGAAGTGTTATTCACATGTATGGTTTAATTGTTTGTTCTGTACTTTATGTATGTTACCATGTTCATTTTTCAAATGTACTTATGTTAGCATGCTGCAGCATGCCTGCGTCGATTCGTAGGCTGGTGGACTTTACCATGCAGGACTGGGGTTTATTTCGCGACCCCAGCCAGAGCATCGTCGCGAAGGTGCGCGCGTTGATCAAACGTTGCGGTGCCATCGGCTTGACGGTTCCGAGCGAGAACACGCTGAAAGAGTTGGCGGCGTTGATGGCATGCGCCCATCTTCCAGACGCAAACCCTGGGCAGCTCTACGGGATCGTGACGGAGATGAAGGTTTGGGATTCGGCGGGAACGCCTAACGCAGACGCATCATATCGCACTGACTGCAGCCAATGCGATGCGGCGCGTCAGCGTTAGGGTTTCCCGACGAGTCGCCCTTCACAGGGTCAGTTCTTGGCGAGCCGCAGGGGCGCGACGGGGCAAGCGGCGACAGTGACTTGGAATTTCCCAGCAGATCCTCGGCAGCTCCCTCAGCACATCTTCGACGCGGCGTACACCGATGCGGACCCGCCGATCGATGTGACGCGCGACCTCGCCAACGTGGTATCGCATCTACGAGGCTGCTGCCACCCCGTCATGCGCTGCAGCGCTGATTGTTCTGGATGTCTTGGGTGCTTCGGTGAGCTCGGTCCTTTAGGTCCACCTCGCATAGAGCATGATAGGTTTCATGCTACGCGTGCGCCGCTGAAGCGGCCTGCGGGTCTCAACGCCATCAAGGCCCGCGTGCCTCTCAGGCTGACCAACAAGGGCTTGCGGGCTGCCGCCCCACCGCATCAGCCGAGCACTGCCATTGTGCCATGGACACCATCGGGGTCACCCTCCGTGCCGCCTGCAGCGCCAATGCAACCCATGGACGCGATGGCCGTGATGCAGCAAATGCTGGCAGCGTTTGCGCCACCGCCATCGCCGCCCAACGAGCTGCAGCTGCAGCTCTTCCCGCGCCGCCCTGCGGCGCCCACGGCGAGCCCCCCCGCGAGTCCCCCCGCGATTGGTGATTCGCCAGCTGGGCCAGCATTGTCAGCGGCGGCGCCAGATGCTGCTGCAGCAGCGCCAACGCCGCCAAACGAAGATGCTGCTGCAGCAGCAGACGGAGACGAGGATGCTGTGCTGCAGGCGATCGAGACCTTGGCTGCGGGCAGCGCGAAAGGCGAGCTGCCTCGCAAGGGCAAGGGCAAGGGCAAGGGCAAGAAGGGCAAGGGCAAGAGCGCGATCAAGGGCAAGAGCAAGACAGGCGCTGGCAAGGGCAAGACGGCGGCCAAGGGCACGGCCAAACCGAAGGCCAAGGGCAAAGGGAAGGCCAAAGCCAAGGCCAAGGCCAAGCCCAAGGGCAAGGCGGCAGCCAAACGGGGCCAAATGGCACTCGGGTGCAGCAAATGCCGCTACCTGCCGAATGGCTGCGGCACGTGCCGCGACCCGAACTTCACTGGCCGTCGCGGCAAGCCGTGAGCGCGCAACGGGCACTGTCGGCATATGGAGGTGAGGATGAGGATTATGAGGGCGAGGAGGAGGATGGGTAGGATGATGAGGAGGATGAGCATGTGGAGGAGAAGGAATGAGGAGGATGGTGAGGATTAGTGCGAGGTTGGATGGAACGCTGGCCGATGATATGAACGGTAGTGGCGATGGTCTTGCCTGGCGGTCGCGCGGCTCGCACGGACGACGAGGAGGATGAAAGTCAAATATGTTGACGGGTTCTCTTGGATGCGGGCGCTGCAGCGCTGGCGCCTTTGTGGTCAACGTTTGTATCGCCATCATGATCACGATGCAGCGCTGCAGCGCTCGCTTTCCTGGATGGTGGCGTAGATATTGCGCGCTGTTGTGTTCCGATGCAGCGCTGCAGCGCCTGTCAGACTTGTGGTGCCGTTGTAGCGTTGGCGCGTTTGTGAGTGTGCAGTTGCAGCCGCGGTGTCCATGTATTGCGCGACGTGCTCGTCTTGAGTGCCAGTCGTTCCTCGCCGATACGCGCTGCAGCGCCATCATTCGTGATGTCGAGCGTTGTCTCCCGCATGGTTGTTGCCAAGTCGCGCGCTGCAGCGCTGTGGTTCGCTCATGTTGCGCGTTGCCGATGGCATGCCCTCCTCCCCCTCCTCCTCCTCCTCCTCACTTGGCTCGCGCGTCGCAGTCGCCATCGTTCGCTGCAGCGGGTGCTGGCAACGGACCTCCTCCGCCTCCTCACTGGGCCCGCAATGGCGGCGCGCCGCTGCGACGAGCCGTTCGAAGCGCAAGCGTGCGCCGACCGTCGCGACGAGTTGCGCGGGGCCCGCGCGAGAGCGACGGCGACTGCTACAGCAGAGGTGAAGGAGGCGCGGAAGAACGCCAGGAAAGCGGAGAAGCAGGTGCAGATCCGCACCGCGGAGCTGCAGGTGGATGAGGAGGCGGATGAGAAGGAGGACGGTGGGGTTCATGAGTGTGGCAGGCTACTCCCCCGCTGCAGCGGGGGAGAAGGACGACAGGGGGGATGATCAGGAGGAGGTGGAAGGCGATGATGTGGGAGGATGAGGAGTATGAGTAGCAGGGTCGGGGTCAGATGGACATCGCCGCTTCGGACGTGGCCAACCAGAAACTCAACGAGGCGTTGACCTCGCTGCGGAACGCCAAGAAGATGAAGGTGACCTGAGTGAGGTCGGCCTCGGCGACCGCCTGCTGAAGCATGCTGGTTCGATTGATTGGTAAAGGCTGGAGGGAACGTGGTTGAGCGTGTTGTTTGAGTTGCGCTGCAGCGCTTCTCCGTGGACCACGGTTGAAAGTTTGCGCGCGGATCATGATGTGTTAATGTGTTGCGCTGCAGCGCAGTTTCGCTTGCAGTTTCTCGTTGGATGGTGATGTGGCGGATGATGAGGGCGAGTGATATTGATGCTGTTGACGATGAAGGTGATGGTGACGGGGAGGATGAAGGGACGGGAGACGGATGATGAGGAGGATGGGTAGGTTGAGGAGGAGGATGGGGAGGATGAGGGGGCGCATGAGGCGGAGGAGGAGGAGGGGGGGGGGGAGGAGGAGGAAGAGGAGGAGGAGGAGGTATAGGAGGGGGAGGAAGAGGAGGAGGACGAGGGGGATGGCGAGCAGGATGGAGGAGGAGGAGGACGTTCGCGCTGCAGCGCGTCAGATTGTCATCATTGAACGTTAGCGGCGCTGTAGCGCCATGTGCTCCCAGACTGTTGCTTGGCAGTTAGCGCTGCAGCGCGCATTTGGTTGCTCTCCACGCGGTGCAGCCTCATTTCCATCCGTAGTCGCCGTGGCCCCTAGCGGAGGGGCCCCTCCGCGCGCGCGCAGCGACGGAGGCAAGCTTGCCTCGGGAACGCGCGCGATGGCGGCAGAGGACGACCGCCCAGCGAAGCTGCGGCGGCTGTCCCGCCTTCGCGCGGAACTGCCATTCATGCATTGTAATGCGATGGCGCAATTCCTGGCGTCCGTTAAGCGAGACGGAACCCCCGAATTGGGATCCCGACGCCAGGATATCAGAGACATTCGGGAGCTCATGGTCGGTGAGAACACGCCGTACGGCAAGCTCCACCAGAACATGGTAGTCGGGCAGCACACGGTGGAGATCTGCAGTCCAGCAGCAATGCTGTGGCATTGCAGCGCCCTCCCCGCGATGCAGCCTCTGTGGCAGCGGGCGCTGGAGCTGCCACGCCCGTGGCACATCATCATTTACGGCGATGAAATAGGCGCCGGCAACGCGCTGGCGCACGTGCAGAACCGCAAGTCCTGGGGCATCTACTGGACGATCGCGGAATTCGGCCCGCAGGCGCTTTCGTCGGAGGACTTGCGCGATAGCGTTGCTGCAGCAACGATATATGCGGGGGGGGGGAGGGGGGTAGAGAGAGATAGAGAGAGAGAGAGAGAGAGAGAGAGAGAGAGAGAGAGAGGCGCTGCAGCGCCAGTTGTGCTGCGATTTGTTCGCAGGATGCGCGGTTCCAGCTCGCGACGACGCGGGCCAAGACCGCGAGCGACATCCAGCCGCACGGACTGACGATGCTACTGGGCGCAATCCTCGCGCAGTTCTGGCCTGATCAGGGGCGCAACTTCAGCGCAGGCATCAGCTTGCGGCTGCGCCCCGACGGCGCGACGGAGCTCATCCAGATGGACCTCGGAATTTACATTCAGCCGCTGCAGCGGTCGCCGCATAGCACCCAAGATTAGTTAGCATACATGTGCACATGTATATATCCATTACGCCTTCTTGCGTCGCTGCAGCGGCTCTGTCGGATCGCGGACGAGGATGCAATACACCGCTTGATCGGAATGAAAGGTTCGTCAGGAATCAAACCATGTTTTATGTGCCGCAACGTGTTCTTGAAGGGCGAAGTTCGGGATATAGTTGCTTCTGATGCGACGGGCGTCGCTGTTCACCACTCGGAACCAGATGCGTCGCGGCTGCAGCCGATGACGGCGCCGTTGCTCGATGCCATCTGCAACAGATTGATCGAAGGGGTCAACATCATGAACAAGGGCGAGTTCCAGGAGTTGGAGCGCCGACTTGGCTGGAACTGGGACCCCCATTTGCCTGAGCGGGTTCGGAAACTCAAGCCGCTCGAGACAGTCATGTTTGATTGGATGCATTGTATTTTCGTCAACGGTACATATAACATTCTGGCGTTCCAAATGTTTCGAAGGTTGAAGGGTTACCGGGCGCGCGCAGACGCATATTTCCAGGACTGGTCGTTTCCAGGGTGCCACTCCATCTCCCCCGACACGTGCGCGATCTTCGGCGAGAAGCGCGTGAGGTCCCACGTTGACAGCAAGCATTTCAAGTGCACCGCCAGCGAGGGGCTCACAACCATGCAAGTATCATTGCATGCTTCGCGCCCCCGCCAGACCAATAATACATGCGCTGCAGCGCACGTGAATTTCTGTAGGATATGTATTGCACCCCTCTTGTTCGGACATGCGTTCGCGCGGGCGGATTGACGTGTTTCTTCAGGGAGGTGGCTAGCGACGCTGCAGCGCCTGCAGTCCGATCTGCTTGCGCAGTGTTCGAGGCGCACACGATCCTTGTGGAAGAAATCCTAAGAGTATCCAGGCGTCAGGCAGACGCGGATAAGCTGCAGGCTGCGGTTAACATGTTTTTGCTGTCATACAGCAGCGTCTTTGGCAAGGAAACGATGGCGCAGAAGTTCCATTACCTGCACCACTTCGCCAACTACGTGAGGCGTTGGGGCCATGTGGCGCTGCCGTCGTGCTGGGTTTTGAGCGCAAGCACAAGACCAGCAAGCGCTTTGCGAACGCTCTTCAGGTGGGGGCTGCAGCCCCCAGCGGCTGGGACGCCAATGTCCTGAAGAGCGCCACCGAGCGGCACCTGTGGCAGCTCATGGATGGCGACACCTTTAAGGTTAACTGCCTGGTTAACGCCACCAGGCCGCCCAAGGCCATCTCGCGCGAACTGCTGCAGCAGTTCGGGCCTGCGGACTTTGTTACGTCCGCTGCAGCGCGGTGCCGCTACCACGACGTCAAATACGGCGACGTCGTGCTGTTGGAGGACGGAGGAGGGGAACACATTGCGGCCGAGGTGTTGAAACACCTCTCCTTCACCAAGAACGGCCACTACTATGGCTTGAGCTTGGTCCTGCCCTACTTCTTAAAGGAGAAGCTGCACCCGCGCGCCTCCGCGCACGCGCTTGGCGGCGATGCCGACGCCTTTTGGGCGCACACGGCGAGCATCGTGCGCTCGCTCGCGCGGGCGCCGCGCGAGGGCGGCGGCATCCGAGCGGCGCGCCCGATATGGTCGCAGCCGCGGTGGCGCGCTTTAGCCTAAAACGTGGATTCCTTACGGGCGCTGCAGCGCACTTTTTTACATTGCTAAATGCTTCGGTGCTGCAGCACCTGAACGTTGCATGGTCGACGACTCCTCTTCTCCGCCTTGAAAACGTGGATTCCTTCTGCATAGCGCACCTTTTTCATTGACACTTCGGTGCTGCAGCACCTGAACAGTGCATGGTCGCCGATTCCTCTCCTCCGCCTCGCTCTTCCTCGTCCTCTTGCGTTGCAGCGCTAATGTCGTTGATCAGTGGTGCGGTCGTTCAAACTCCTCCTTCCCCGCATCCTCCCCCTTCCCCCCCTCCTCCTCCTGCTCCTACTGCTGCTCCTCCTCCTCATCTTGCCCCCCCTCCCCCTTCTCCTCCCCCCCCCCCTCCTCTGACGAGGGGGGGGGGGGGGGGAGGGGAGGAGGGGGAGGGGGAGGGGGGGAGGAGGAGGAGGAGCATGAGGAGGAGGAAAACGACGAGATAGCTCAGAGCGGGAGGAGGATGGGGGGAGGAGGGGGGGGGGGGGGGGGGGGGGGGAGGAGGGAGGAGGACGAGGAGGAGGAGAGGAGGAGGAGGAGGAGGAGGAGGAGGAGGAGGAGGAGAGAGAGAGAGAGAAGCTAGGAGGAGGAGGAGGAGGAGGAGGAGGATGAGGAGGGGATGGGGGGAGGAGGAGGACGATGGAGGAGCGGAGGGTCAGGAGGACGAGGAGGAGGATGAGGAGGAGGAGGACGAGGGAGGAGTATATGATGATGACGAGAGGAGGAGGGCGAGAGGAGGAGGCGGAGAGGAGGAGGAGGAGGAGGAGGAGGAGGAGGAGGAGGAGGAGGAGGAGGAGGAGGAGGAGGAGAGGGAGGAGGAGGAGGAGGAGGAGGATAGAAGGAGGGGGGAGGAGGAGACGCCGCCCGCGCGCGTGCGGCTTACAGGCCGCGCGGGGAGCGCGCCCTCCCTTTTCCCTTTGCTTCGCGGCTCGGGATCGCCATCGAAAAACATATCAAGACATGTTTTTCGATGGCGACCCCGAGCCATGGGGCAGTCTCCTCTCGGAGGACCTCCGTCGGGGATGTCGGGGATCCTCCTCGAGGCACGCCGCCCGCGCGCGTGCGGCTTACAGGCCGCGCGGGGAGCGCGCCCTCCCTTTTCCCTTTGCTTCGCGGCTCGGGATCGCCATCGAAAAACATATCAAGACATGTTTTTCGATGGCGACCCCGAGCCATGGGGCAGTCTCCTCTCGGAGGACCCCTCGGGGATCGGGGATCCTCCTCGACATCCCCGAGGGGTGGGACGGGCTCGGCAGCCGTCGGCCCGTCGCACGTCGTCCCCCAACCCTCTGGGTTGTGGACGACGGCTACGTGCGGTGGGCCGCTCTGGCTGCCGAGCGGCGCGCGGGGCCCCCCCCCGCCGCCCGCGCCAGCGGCAATGCCGCTGGAGATGGCGGCGCAGAGCGCGGCGCAGGCGAACTTCGCCTGCGCCGCGCTCAGCCGCGCCAGGCTGCCGCTCGACGCGGCGGCCCTGCAGGGCCGCCGCGTCGAGCGGCCGTCTTGGGCTGAGGCGCGCCCGTCGCCGCCTCCGCCGCCGCCTCCCCCTTTCCTCCTCCTCCTCATCCTCCTCCCCGTCCTCCTCCTACTCCTCCTCCTCCTCGACATCTCCTCCTCCTTCTCCTCCTCCTCCTCCTCCTTCTCCTCCTCCTCCTCTCTCCCCCTCCTCTTCCTCCTCCTCCTCCTCCTCCTCCTCCTCTTCCTCCTCCTTCTCCTTCTCAGAGTCCGCTAACCACTTAGTAAGTCCGCTAACCACTTAGTAAGCTAGCTAGCGGACTTACTATGTGGTTACTAAGTGGTTAGTAAGTGGTTACTGGGTGGTTACTAAGTGGCAGCTAAGTGGTTACTAAGTGGTTAGCAAGTGGTAGCTAGAGTGGGGACTTAGCGAGCTAACCTCTACTAGAGACTTAGCAAGGTTAGCCTCCAGCTATAAGTGGTTAGTATCTCCTACTAACCAGTTGTAGCTGGTTATACAACTTACATCCGACTTACAACACTTATAACCTACTTACAACTCACTTGTACGCACATACTAAATCCTCTAACCCCTTAGTATCCGCGCTAACCACCTAGCAGCCGCCGCGGCCATCCAAGCAGAGCGCGGTCGCGCTCCCCCGCCTGGCACCGCAGGGAGCGGCGCCTGCGGGCTGACGCGAGGAGGCGGCTGAGGCGAGTGCAGGACGCCGAGCGCCTGGACGCACACCACGGCAGCGCCGCGCCGAAGATGGTCAAGGGCGGGGCCAAGTCGGTCGCGGACAAGGCCTACGTGGTGTGCAAGGCCTGCGGCGAGTGGTGGTGGTGCACACGCCTGGAGGGGATGCACTACCAGTGCACCTGCCGTGCTGCCCTGCCAAAGCCCAAGACGCCGAAGAAGTCGGACTGGGGCAGCGGCGGCAGCAGCGGCAGCGCAGGCGGCAGCGGCAGCGGCGGGCCCCAGCAGCAGAGCAGCGCCAAGAGCATGCCCAAGGGCGCGGACAAGGTCTCGCACGCCCTGAAGCTGCTCACGGACACGCGTCGGGACCTCAACCTGTCCAACGGCGAGGCCATATCGCGAACCCTGCAGGGCGCGGCAGCCGCGATCAAGGCAGCGGTGCCAGAGCCTCCGCCCAAGTCGAGGGCGCAGCGACTGGGCATCGCAGCCAAGGCCCTGCAGGAGGCCAACCAGGCATACTCGACGGCGTTCGCGGCCAAGAAGAGAGCGGGTGCGGTTGCCCAGGAGGCGAGAGCCAAGCTGGACGTGAAGGCGGCAGCGGTGCTTAAGGCGGAGAGAGAGCTCGAGGCCATCCAGGCCGATGGCCGCGACCCGCCGAAGGGCGTCCTGGAGCAGCTGGTCAGCGGCCAGGTGGAGGAGCTGGCGGCAGGTCAACTTGCAGCAGACATCGAGCGCGAGCTGAACTTGACCGCAGCCGACCTGGACGACGAGGGCCGCAAGCAAGTGGAAGAGGTGAAGAAAACGGTCGTGGCACAGATGAAGGAGAACGCTCAGACCTTCCCGACGCAGCTGAAGGAGCACCTGGCGGCGGCGAAGCTGAAGGCGGCGGAGCAGCAGGCCACGATCCACCAGGCGGCGAAGAAGAGGAAGGCTGAGGGAGGCGGCGCAGCAGAGCCCCCGCAACAGGCGACGCCTGCTGCCGAGCCACAGCAGCCAGCAGCCTCCCCCTCGGCACCAACGGCTGGGACGACACCGGCTGCGGGAGGAGGCGACGCGGAGGCTGAGGAGTACCTCAGACAGCTGAGGGAGCAGACAGGCGGAGGCAGCCCAGGGGGGCAGCCTCGGCCTGAGGACAGGCGCGCGGAGCTCGGCGCAAAGGAGGCGGCGCCGCCGAGCCCCGCGAGCGCACACTGTTCTGCGCGAACCTCACCAGCTGGGGACCCACAGCCAGGCTGTGGATGGCCAAGCAGAAGCTCGGCCAGGGGCACGACGCCTACGCGTTCCAGGAGACGCACGTGGGCCGCTCAAACTTAGACTCCGTGGAGTGCGAACTTGTGAAGTTGGGATACAAGGCGTGCTTCACGGCGGCGAGACCCAGCTCACGATCCGAGCAGGGCACTTTCGGAGGGACGGCGGTCGTCATGAGGGGACACCTGCGGACCTCAAGCTTTCGGTGCCAGGCCAGGCAGACCACGGTCACGAAGGCGACGACCGACGTGAGCGGGGAGTGGAAAGCCGACCTGGACCTGTGCGACTGGACACCAGTCACGTGGCACCTGAAGGGGACGACAATCACGGTGATCAGCCTCTACCTGGACGTCGGCAAGTCGCTGCGCGAGGGCAGCAACGCCCGCAAGCTGACAGCCCTCGCCTCGTTCTTGAAGGGGCTGAGCGGCGCGTGGATCGTCTGCGGCGACTTCAACAAGGCGCCGACGGAGATGTGGGACTCAGGCTGGCCCGCTGCCATGGGGGCGACAGCCGTCGTCTCGCTGCCCGACGGCGACTTCACCTGCCAGATGGGAGAGCACGAGTCGATGATAGACTACGCCCTGGTGAACGAGCAAGGGCAGAAGTTGATCAAAGGCGTGGAGGCGGTCTACGACGTGCCGTGGAAGCCGCGCATTGGGTTGAAGTTCACGCTCTACGCCGAGGCCCAGGAGACGAGGGCCCGCTCGCTGCGCATGCCCCAGCCCTTCCCTCATCCGCCCCGCCCCAAGAAGCAGCCCAACCCAGGCAGCAAGAGGACGAGAAGGAGAGTGAGGGAGGAGGCAGCAGCGCCGGCGCGGGCAGCAGCGGCTGGAGGAGGAGGAGGCCTGGAGGAACTGGAGCAGCGCCCACCGCCCCAGGACTTCGAGCAGGCGCTGGACAACGCACGGTGGGAGGCGCTGGCGCCAGTAGAGGCGGGCTGGGCGGATTCCCCCGCAGGGGATAATCTTGGCGCCGAGAGCGCAGTCATTGTAAGGGTGGGAGGGGAGGAGTCAGATGCGAACCATGGGGACGGCCTCCCAGGTTCGACAAGGATGCGAGCGACACCAGGATGGTCAGATGCGGACGCGGACCCCTTCGCAGATCTGGACGATCACATCGAAGAGGAGCAGCTGCTGCAAATGACAGGAGGCTTCGAGGCGGAGGTCCCTGACGAGCCCAGAGTGCATGACGCGGACTACACGACCAACACCATGGTAGCCAGGACCTCGTCAGTACCAGAGCGGCCCCACACCCTGGGGAACCGCCAGTTGGACCACGAGGGGGAGGGCGCGGCCCGCGGAGACCATGAGCACCGCGAACACAGCGAGCGGCATAGCCGGGGGACCTCGCACGAGCCAGAGAGCAGCAGCAACGCGGAGGACCTGAGGAGGCGAATCCGTGAGGCGGCTGCTGGAGTGGACACCGCCACCATGGGCCACGTCTGGGAGACGGCGCAGGCCCTGCAGGACCAGGAGCAGTGCGAGACCTCCGAGATCCCCTCCTACATCAGCAGCTGCGCGGCCTACCAGGTGGACGCGGCGGCGGCGAAGAAGCTCGGGGACCGCTTCGCGAACACCATCGGCACGCTGGGGAGGTTCTACTGCATGGCCTACCGCATTGACCCCGTCGACAGGCACTACTTCACGGGCCGCGGCAAGGCCTACGAGCTGAAGGTCACCAACACCAGGGAGTTCGGAGAGAGGAGGTTGAAGTGCAGCGAGCACAGCGCCGACTGGTGGGCCAGGGCCGAGGTCCTGCTCACCATGCTGGCCAAGCTGAGGAGGAGAGGCAGAGGAGCAAAGCAGCAGCGCGAGCTCGCACGAGCAGGACGAGAGCTGGCCCACGACGGCATGCCCCAGGCAGGCCGCGAGGCCTCGGAGACGGCGCGCCTGCACAGCAGTATCTGGCGGCAGAGGCTGGCGGCGCTGGAGGACCTCGACGTGGCCATCGTCGAGGGCATGGCCATGCAGGCCGAACAGGAGAGGAGAGCGGCGGTGAACAGAGACCTGAGGGAGAGCACGCGAAGCTTTGGGCGGTGGCTAGCCACCGCAGAGAGGCAGCCAGGCGTGCTCCACAGGATCACCAAGCCGCCCAGCAGACGCGAGGAGGAGCTGGCAACGGAGGCGGGCGCGACGACAGCCCGATGGAGATCGTGGACGCCAAGGCCGAGGCTTTCGCGAAGATCTGGAGGTGCGAGGAGGTCGCCCACGGCAAGCACACGCAGCTGCTCGGGGACCTCAGGAGGCGAGCGGCAGCCGTGGACGCGCCACAGTGGACTGTCGACGACCTGGACCTCGCCCTCGCGGGGGAGCCCGATAAGGGCCAGGGAGTAGACAAGCTCTGCTGTAGCGGCATCCGTCGGCTACCGACGGCGGGGCGCCAAGCCATCGTGGACCTGTTCAACGAGTGCGATCTGAGGCTGATGTGGCCCTGGCAGCTCGTGAACGCGCTGGTCATGATAATCCCCAAGCCAGCCAAGGGCGACCGCGCGCTGGCCCTGCTTCCGCAGCTGGCGCGCTGCTGGGAGCTCCTCCACAGGCCCGCGGTGAGGGCGTGGGCGAAGCAGCAGGAGCGCGAGTGGGACGCGGCAGCTGCAAGAGGGAGGCGCTGAGGCGTATCCTCTCGGACGAGTGCTGCGACGCGCTCGGCATCTTCCAGGGTTACACGCTGGCGGACATCGAGAAGTTCTACGACAGCCTGCGCATAGACACCCTCATCCCAGAGGCGCTCAAGCTGAACTTCTGCCCGAGGCTCCTCACCATGCTGCTGCTGCAGCACTCGGGGGCCCGCATCTTGAGGTGCAAGAACTCGTACTCGGAGCCGATGCTGGCGGACAGATCGATTCTCTAGCGGGTTCGAGGCATTCCAACAACGTGGCCAAGACGGTGGTATACGCGGTGCTCAGCCACATGGTCGACGTCGCCTCGGCGATGCCCAAGCCGATGCCGCGGGCCTGGTTCGACGACATCAGCGTCAAGGTCGTCGGAAGCAAGGGGGCGGTCACGGAGCAGCTCACGATGGCAACGAGCAAGCTGAAGTGGGGGCTGGAGCAGCACGGGCTCAGCCTGGCAGACAAGACGCTGATCTTCACCTCGGACTTCGGCTCCACGCCCCAGGTGCAGACCAGGCTCTGCCGGCTTGGGATTAAGGTCAAAGCGGTCACAGAAGGCAGGGACCTCGGAGCTGATCGTGCAGCAAGAGGCACTACCAGGAGGCTCACGCATGCGAGGAGGGCCAAGGACGCGCACAAGAGGTTCGGAGCGGTTGGCAGCAAGCTGCGCAAGCTGAAGTTAAAGAGGAGGCGAGGAGTGGCCCACCAAGGACCATCAGCCTCGTTGGTGTACGGGGTCGCCGCCCACGGGCTTTCACCGTGGGCCCTCAGGCACGCGAGGAGGAGGCATGCGCAGGCGCTGAGGAGAGCGTGGCCTGGCCGCTGCCTCACCACCTTTCTGGCGCTGGAAGGGGTCGACCCAGCGATCGCCATGACGCGGAGCCAGCTCAGAGCTTGGTTCGACCTGTGGGCCAAGAGCCAGGACTTGCGGGAGCAGGCGCGCAAAGCCTGGCCCAAGGTATACTTCAGGCTCCTGCAGACGGACCCGAGTCGGCGCTGGCAGCAGAGGCGAGGAGTGATGGGCAGCATCATCCTGCTGCTCTGGGAGCTAGGCTGGGACTCGAGGGGGCCAGACATCTGGATCGACGAGGGCGGCAGCAGATGGCGCTTCCCAGAGGACGAGGAGGACGGAGACCCAGAGGACATCATAAAGGCGCTCCTGGACAGCGTGAGGAGGCAGCTGTGGAGGCAGGCAGCAGCTCACCACAACGGCGCTGGCCTGGAGCACGGGGTGGACCGCACGGATATGATCAAGCACCTGGAGTCCCTCAGGAAGCGCGGCAAGCACCAGACCTACGGAGCGCTGCCGGCGGCAGCGTGCGCAGGCATTTGGACGCAGGCAAGGAAGCGCCAGGAGTTCAACACTGGCGACGAGACCTGCGAGTGCGGGCAGCGCGAGGACGACTTCCACCGCATCTGGGGAGCATGCCCTGCGAGGAAGCCCTTGGAGGTGGTCGAGAAGACGGCAGGGCTCGTCGCGAGAGCCGAAGCAGGTGTGGCGGGAGCCCCAGCGTTCTGGCACAGAGGGCTCACGCCCAAGGCCTGGACGGTGCCACCCCCGTGCTGCACCAAGGAGCAGGAGACGCCGCTGGGGCAGTGCCTCCAGGGAGGCAGGCTGCAGGCCCCAGAGGGAGAGCAGCTTACCATCAGCGGTGACGGCTCAGGCGGCGAGTACAGCAGCGACGTGAGGTACAGGCGATGCGGGTGGAGTTGGGTGATGCTCGACACCAGCGGGCGCTCCAGAGGCCCCCCGACCAGAGCCGCGAAGTTCGGCCCACTGCCAGGCGCGCGCCAGTCCAATAACAGGGCGGAGCTCTGGTCATTCATCAATTGCCTGGAGTCGACGTGCGGGGGCCTGACGTTCTGGACGGACAGCGAGATCCCTCGTCGGCTGGCACGCACGGCGCGATG
>CAUYUJ010019890.1:164840-168808 GCA_963575745.1 Prorocentrum cordatum | reverse complement strand
GTCATCATGTTCCTCCTCCTCCTCATCATCCTCCGCCTCCTCTTCCTCCTCCTCCCCCGCCTCTTCCGCTCGCCACATCCCCCTCCTCCTCCTCCTCCTCGTCCTCCTCCTCATGCTTCTCCCCCACCTCCTCATCAAAGACATCAAAGACATGGGGATGATCCGCATGCGCCGAAGCATTGCGCACTACTATCACGTGACCTAGTAAGGAAAGATAAGAGAAAAGTGGAAGGGCGCGGGCCTGAACGGGCTGTGCATAATAAACCTGGGGCTCAACATGTAGAACACGGAACCCACGTTCAGGCCAGCGCCCTCCCACCTGAAGCCCGGGCCCCTGCGGGAGGGGGGAAGGGGGCAAGGGAGGGGGGAAAGGGGCAAGGGGGAAGGAAGGGCCCAGCTTCAAGGAAGCGCCTGGGATTATACCCCTCAAGAGCTTGGACCTCTCACTGCTTTTCTTTGGCCCCGTGCAAGGCGCAAACAGAGACAGGGCCTTCTGAGAGGAGAACTCCCCACACAGCACACAGAACATAATAGGTAGATCCGAGGAAACTATCCTTGCAGCAGGGGCGGAATGCCCAGGGCCACCTCCCTCCTTCAGAAGACGGGCAAGGGTCGGGGGCAAGGGGGTGCAAGGAAACCTGCTCATGGTTGAGCTGCCTCGGAGGCAGCTGGCACATCTAAAGTTGGCCCCGTCCCATGTTGGGATGCGCTTGGGGCCTGCCTCTTTCGACCATCCTTTGACGCGGAGGTCCTGCTAGGGGGGCGAAAACATCTACATGAGAGGGCCACTCCTTGAGAACGGCGCAGGCACCTGCAACCAGGTTTTTATATTCCAGGAATCCTTCGTCATATAAATCTAAATGCTCCTGGGGACATCCATGAGCACGGGCTCCCAGGCCAGCAAGGTAGTCAGCAAGCTTGTCACCACGTATGTGGGCCAAGTCCTGCTCAGTGATTGCCTCACTCTCTTTACGACGCGCCTTGACCTTGATCAGAGCGGGCCATTCTTTATCCTGCGGCGCTATGGCGGCGGGGCGCCAAATGCTCGAGAAGCGATTATTGCCAGACAACGCCTTCTCAGGCCACGTTTGTATGATGCCAAGGGCGCTGCAGTCATACATAATCTGGATTGTCTCTGGGGCCTCAGACCTTAGGATGGCCAGGGCGACAGCTGCGCGTTCGGCATCTGCGGAGGACTGGGGGAACTCAGCAGGAAGGAGAAAGAAAATGGCCTTCGAGAGTTGGCCATCTTCATTTACCTGAACTGCGGCTAGTCCTGCCCTGGCCAAAAATGTGCCCGCTGGGTCTGCGCAGCTGCCATATGTGTAAATCCTAACACCAGCCTCGAACCAGAACGGGTCGATTGGTAGACCGTCAGCCCCCACGAACCTCAGGTCCCAATCGGGAGCAACCTCGGGCAGCTCTGGCGTGGGCTGGCACAAACGAGCATACAGCGGATTTGTCGGGCCTGCCACTCATGCTTCGTCTATCGATTCGGAGCAAAAAACTTCGTTTCTTCTACAGGCTCCAAATGGGTATTGCCATATCCGGTGAAACATGGTGTCAAGAGCCCCACATGCGAGGCAAGCAGTGGGGTCTTGGTATCCCCACTTTTCCAGGTTCGCAGCAGCTGGCACGCTGTCCGAAAGGACTTGCTTAAAGAGGTGCCTGTGCTCCGCCTGGAGCTCTCTGCTTAAATGCGCCGTCCTCGCTGCTTCGATCCAAAGCCCCGAGGCCTTGATCTCCTGCGCGAGGGGGGATCAAAATCTTGAAGCTTCTTGTCAACCATCGATTTAAACTTCTGCTGAGTTACATCACGGACAAACCATGTTCTAATCACTGCAGGGGGTACTTCAGTTAGCACAATATTTCCCCCAGCTCTGGCGCGCCACACGGCGGGTGCATCCGCTGTCCAGCCTGCCACTTCTAGCCAAACGAGAGCATCTGACACTGGGCCTCTAGCCCTCTCTTGCCAGGTCTTGCCTCTTGTTGTGAGTATCCACTCACGCGCAGACCGAAAAGCTTGGGATCGGGTCATTAAAGGGAATATATCAGAATGAGCGGTGCCAGCCAAACGTGGCTGCGTGGCTCTCCACCACTCCATGGCATATCTTTCTACTGCACCTGCTGCCAGAAACACAAGGCCTGCTTGGTCCCTACACGAGAGTGCCCAGGGCAACTCCAGCGGGGCCCCAGACAACTTGACTCCCATGCAGCTGGCAGCTTGCTTACGCTAGGTCAGGATCTCTGAAGGGGAGAGGCCCTGGACCTGTGAACCGTATGCTATAACAGACTGTACATATGCTTTAAACAGACGTGGTTTTAGTCTCCTGGTTGCTTTAAATCGGCGCAATCTGTCAGCCCTAGCTTAAAAGTTCTTCCATCTAGCGGCCCGCTTGCTCAGGCGACGAACTTTCGATAGAGATTTCCCAGCAACATAGTCGACTCCAAGATTAGGAGGGGCATCTTCAGGGGCCCCTGCCAAGTTCCCAAGGGCCAATTGAGCTTCCTGGGTAAGCTTAATACTGCTGTTGGTTACGGCCACCTTCTTAGTCGAGAGCGGACAGTCTAGGTAGGTCTGGAGCACCGCCGACAAGGAAACGGTCAGCATCTTCATGATGCTGGTGAACAAATTCTTGGCCTCCGACCAGGTGCGCAGCTGTAAGCCGCCGGTGTGTAGACCTTTTCCTGAACTCTCAGGTTCTAGCTTCCAAGGTCTTATGGTAGATATAAGGTGGCTCTTGACCTCATATGTAGCAGTTGTGAATCCAGCAATAACCCCACGATGCGGATTTAAGGTGGGCCCATAGGCCCCGTCCATGTATAAGGTGCGAGGCCATCTGCATTCGTTCAATGTGTGGAAGATGACATATAGAGGGAAGCCCGTCACAGAGGCCATGTCAATCATCCTATTGTGTGGCATTCTTTCGTAGAGCTGTACTAGACCCCATAGTACACACAGGCAGTGTATATCCTCGCCGGAACACCATTCTGCTCGAATTGCATTACGCCAGACAATGTCCTGTGGACTGCGTCCTGTGCCATCGAGAACTGCGGGCCCACGCCGTGAGCCCGCTCCCAGGCTCGGCACGGCTGTCTGTGAAACTTGGCGCGCAGTCGCGGCGTAGCTAGGCAGCGTCCTAGCGGGCGGCGGCCTGAGGAAGGTTTCTGCAGCAACAAACTAGCAACGCGTTGAACCTGGCCAGGAGCAGCCCCCAAGATATCCACGAGATGGAACAGCAGGGGCAGAGCCAGACGGGCATCACATCATAAAACGCAAAGTGCTTCGGGCGTAGGCCATCATGCATACACGTCTGGCTTTCGAACCTCTCGGGTGCCTTCTGGACGGCTTCTGGATCTGGTGTGGGGAGGGACCTCCAGCGGGGCAAAACCTGCTCTGGATAGTTGCGGTGCGCGAGTCTCCTGGGCGGCCACGCCGCCTTCCACTCCTTTTCTTGCTGGCGCATACGCTCGAGTATGGCGCTAGAGAACAGCCTCCTCCAATCACAATATCCTCCTGCCTGTAATCCGACCCTCTCAGATACGATAAGGCGCCCTTTGCATGTTCATTCCCTGCCTCCTCGCACCAGTCCTGCCGCTGTTGACGCTGATAGCGTCTATCCTGGAGCTGGCCAAGACGTAAGCACTCTGAATTGAAAGGTAGTGCTGCCTCAAGCACTTGCACTCGTGAGTGTCCAGGAGCTGCCACAAGTGTAGCCGCTGCCAAACTCGCTAAGAAATTGCGCCAGAAACCACAACCACCTTTCCAATGCTTCCTGAATGGGCCCCCCTTCTTCGGCAGGTCCAGGAACTGGATAAAGAGCCTGGCCTCGTAAACTCCCAAGTCGGCCTTTTTTCTCAGGATAGCATGAAGCTCGGTGACCCGATTGCTGGCCCATAACAAGGCCCTTCCTGGGAAAACGCTTCGGTGTGATTTCGTGGCCAGGAGTGCTCGCAAAGGAACTTCT
>CAUYUJ010019890.1:127340-159840 GCA_963575745.1 Prorocentrum cordatum | reverse complement strand
TGAGAACGCCGTGGCTCACGACCGCCGCCACGCCACTGCCCACGAGCATCGCAAGCGCACGGCGGAGAGACGAAGGCCAGGAGGAAGAGAGGAAGCACGAGGAGTGGTCAGGGCGCTGTGCGGAGACCCCCTTCGGCCCACACGCCATTTATAGAATGCAAGCACGCAATGTTCGGCCTCCAAGGGCACTCCCCGAGCCCTGGGATAGCCAAAACACGACTCAGGATGAAAATCCTTTCCAAGGGAAGGGGTTCAGATCTCTGGGGGTGCACGTTGCGAAAAATCACGACGTCGGAGATCTGTGGGGAGGAAAGGAGAAACGAGCTGGCAACGACGAACGTGGTTGCGACTGGCCAGGGCCAGTGGGACGAAGTTGGCGGGTCGCTCCCGCTCCTCCCCCGTCCTGCCCCCCGACCCTCCCTGGCACGTTCCATCATCGCTTCGCTGTCCTTTGTCTACGGTCATCCCCACCCTGGCGCTGCTCCGTCTCCTCTGTCCGCATTTCGTCTGCAGTGCCACATGTCCCATCAACCCTGGCCCCCGACTCCCAGTTCGCATCTCCTCTCTGCCCTTCGACGCCCGGCTCGCGCCCGCCTAGCATGCTGGCTCGTCAGGACCGGGCGCTGGCAAACACACACACACACACACACATACAGACACTCACGTACATCCATAAACATATAGACTGGTCGCTGTGAGCACTGGCAGCAGGCAGAGGTAATACGAGAGCCAGTGAACGCATGGACGATGGAAAAGGTCGCTACTAAGCAAGATAGAGGCAGCCGCGCAGAGTGCTACGAGGATCGGCGCGTGAGGCGCAGGAGGGAAGGCCAGCGTTGGCACACGACAGGCGCGAGAGGGTGCCATTGGCGCACAGGCGAGCGAGACAACGAGAGATGGGGAATCGACGGGGCACTCTCCTCCTCCTCCTCCTCCTCCTCCTCCTCCTCCTCCTCCTCCTCCTCCTAAGGTAACTGACGGGGCAAAAGTAACATGGACAACAGGCGTGAAAGACGCGGGAACTCCACCTGATGGACCCTCCTGAAGAGAAACAGGGTGTCCACTGCGGGTGCAGATCGAGAGAGATGCCTCCCTGCCTGCAGCCAGTCAAGAACACTGTGTGCATTACAAGCTGCAGATGGTAGTCCTTGTTTTTGTGGATGGCGGCGCAGTCATAGCGATTCTGCCTCCCACCGCGCTGCTTGAAGCTTGGGTGGGGCGAAGCACCCTGCTGATCCTGTGTGCGGTGCGCATGTCCGCACGCAACCCACTGCCCCATCCGACCGCTGTCCTGGCTGCTGGCCGTCGCTTCGTACGGCTCCGTCACTCCCCGCTCGTTCCGCTCGGCTTACACACTGCCTCCACAGCCTCGTCTTGCAATTCGTCTGTTCGACAGATGATCTCGCTTCTTCTTCTCATTATTATTATTGTTCTTATTAGTATTACTATTGTTGTTAGTATTAGTATTATTATTGCTGTTAGTATTATTGATATTATTATTAGTATAAGTATGATTATCATTATTATTACTACTACTATTATTATTATGATTCCTCTTCTTATTATTATTTTGTCCTCTCTTTCTCTCTCTCTCTTTTTCTTTATCCCTCTTCCTATACCTTTATAAGCCCAGGCAGGGGGAAACCCCCCACCCCCACCCCCCAAAAACCGGACTCCCAGGATCTGGGGCTGTGGGACCCTCCGGACGGGCCTCGAAGCGGCCCCCCAGGCCTCGCAGGGCGTTTTGCCAAGCCTTCCCAGCACACCTAGGGCGATCAGGGGGGTCATCGGAGACGCCCCAGAGATCCCCAAGACAGCACAAGAGCGCTCCAAGAGTGACCGACGTGACTCAAGATGGCCCAAGAGGCCTCCAGGACGGCCCCAGAGGCCTCAGAAAGCATCCAAGAGCACTCCCAAGAAGGCCCCAAGAGGCAACAATCATTGATTTTCTGTTGGTGTTTTTGATTGTAAATTTGGGGGTTCTCCTCTTTTCGGCTTCCCGACGCTCAAACATGGCAGTCTTCTGGGCGTCCGAAGACGCCTGGGAGGCTCCAAAATCGCCCCACAACCATCCGACAGGGCTTCCAGGCAGTCCAAGAGAGCACCAAAACGGCACAACAGGGGTCAAAGATGGCCCTCAGAGAGCCCCATGGCGGCCCAAGACGGCCCCAAGACACCCTCCGAAGCATTCCAAATCGTGACCCGTTCAGGGTCACCGCGGTTAGAGGTAGGGTGGCCCGCGGAAGCCCCCAGAACCTCCAGAACACGCCCAGGAGGCTTCCAGAAGGCCTTAAGAAAGCCTGAAACTTTTGTGAGGCCCCCAGAGGCTCTCCAAGGAGGAGCCTTCGCAAAAAGAGCTGAGGAGGATGGGGAACATGCGCCGGGTATGGCGAGAATGAGGAAAAAGAAGCATGGAGGACGGATAACGAACAACATTGTTTTAGCGGCGAAGCTGGAAAAGGCAACAAGGGGTTATCGCTAAATTGTCGGCTTGACCTTCCTGCCATTCCGCCTGCATACCAAACTTCAAGGACCAAGGTGCATGGCGCGAAGCGCCACTGCAGTCTTGCATATATATATATATATATATATATGTATATAGATGCGTCCACATGTCCACCCGATACTGAACTGAGGAATATCTGCAATCAATACACGGTCAGCGGCACATCACTGGCATCGAAGACGCCGCACCTGACAAATGTTGAACGTATTTGTGTCAGCCAGGACACGGAATCAAAACCTGACGCGTTGCATGACGTGCGACGCAACGGTGCCAACTCGAGAACAAATTGGCCTGCGATTGAATGTCGCAACCGATGCAAGCGCTACCCGCGGCCCCACTTCAGGGCGTCGCACAGCTCGTCACACGTCCTCTTCGTTCCGCAGAAGATCAGCGCCTTGCATGCCTCCCCTTGGCCACAACCCGTTGCGGCAAGCAAAGGTGACGACGACCACGGCGGGTGGCGGCCCAGCAGGGCATCCACTCGCCCCAACGACGATAACGAGAGCAAT
Organism: Prorocentrum cordatum; assembly: GCA_963575745.1. Classification (NCBI taxonomy): domain Eukaryota; class Dinophyceae; order Prorocentrales; family Prorocentraceae; genus Prorocentrum; species Prorocentrum cordatum. The sequence continues at coordinate 156,825 of CAUYUJ010019890.1, read as the reverse complement.
GACGACGACGGCGGCGGCGAAGGCGGCGATGGCGGCGGCGGCGGCGGCCGGGCAGGGCACCCACTCGCCCCATCCAGCTCATATCCGCAGCATTCCCGCGTCCGAAATGGCCTGATATCAACTGCTCTCCCCAGAAATTAACACGGCCTGTGCGCACACGAGCAGCACAAGAAAGCAAATACGCGCACTCATCCAGCCAGAGAGGTCTGCGTGACTGACAGCTCACACAACTGCTCCATGGGTCGGGTATACCTGGGTGCTCAATCAAGACGCTCTGAAATACGAGCGACCAGCAAATGAGGGAATGGACGGAAGAACGGATGGAGAAGAGATTGGTCCTTCTGCTGGAGCACGTGCCACAGCGACTCCATCTTCGACTGATACCCCGTCGTCATGATGATTGTCTTAGCGCACCACCCCCGCTTATTGGGGCCGAGCTGATCTATGACCCGGTCGGATTGACCAAGATGACCAGGCCACGAACTGATCTAGCTGCTAGCTGATCCAGGGCCTGGTCGGGCTTCTCTGGTTGATCCGCAGCCTGATCAAGCGGACCATTCTCGCATGACACCGCAGAGCCATGGCTGGTGATAATTAACCGAAGCTCGAGGCGAACGAAGAAGGGAAATAGGGGGGATCAAGCCGCCACCAGTCACTTTCCATCTGCCTGATACGAACCCCAGAGCAGTCGCTCCGATCACGTCCGACTCAGCACAACCCAGGTTTTTGGTGGATGTGGTGGTGGTGGAGGAGGAGGAGGAGGAGGAGGAGGACGAGGAAGGGGAGGAGGAGGAGGAGGAAGAGGAGGAGGAGGAGGAAAAGGAGGAGGACGTGGTGGTGGAGGAGTCGGAGGAGGAGTCGGAGGAAGGAGAGAGGGATGAGATAAAAGGAGGCAGGAGGGAGATAGGGGAGGAGGGAAGAGGGAGACGCGAAGGAGGGGGGAGGCAGAGGGGAGGGAGCCGGGAGGATGCTGAGGAGGAGGGGGCGGGCGAGGAGGCGGACCCGAGGAGGAGGGAAGTCCCAGAGGGGCGCAGGGAGCCCGTGGAGCACCTGGGAGGAGGCAGGCAGGCGGGGCGAGGAGGCGGGGCGCAGCGACGGACCCGGGGCCTGCGGCCTCCCGGTCGCGACCCAGCCCGCAGAGACCCGCGCTGGCCACCGGCCCGCACCGTCGGGGCGATGAGGCTCCCCATGCGGTGCCACCTCCTCCTCCTCCTCCTCCTCCTCTTCCTCCTCCTCCTCCTCCTCCTCCTCCTCCTCCTCCTCGGCGGCGGCCCGGGCTTCGTCGGAGCCCCTCCCCAGGGGCACCTCGAACAGCGCGGTGACCCCAGAGCCCCGCGGGTCATGAAGAAATCATGACGGACGGTTCTTCCTGATCTTCGGCCTCTGGAGGCCCTCGCCGGGCCTCGGGGCTGTCAAAAACGGCTCTGGATGAAAAACCTCTGGGGGTCGACGTTAAGAAACATCACGACGTCGGGGACCCCCAACGTCATGATTTTCCCACAACGTCGACCCCCAGAGGTCGCGACCTATCCCCTGGGCCCCGGGACCCGATTTCCATCCTGAGTCGTCTTTTGACGGCCCCGAGAGCCGGAAGGGCGCCTCTGGAGGCCGACAATTAGGAAAAACCTCCCGTCGTGTCTCTGCACCGACCTTGCAGGCGTGCCGCAGCGGATTTTCGCCTGTATTTCTGTTAATGCAAGACCCCGAAACGGCGAGTGAAAAACGAATGGAATTTCGCGTGGATGTTTGTTGGTCTTCATTCGTGGCCACAAAAAATGCGTCATCCATCTCGAAATCCGGAACGAAGTTCTCCAGGACACCCCAGGCCCATTCTGTCGTTTTCCGACCGAAATCCGCTCTGCGATGTTGGCGCCGTGAGCCGTAATTTTTGCACGGTGGCGGAATTGAGTAAGGAACCATTCGATAAGGAAGCCAGGGTCTGGAAGCCGGTGGAACTCCAATCGTGGATCGGCTATGGATATCACCGCCGCCCTGGGACTCCTCCAGGGTCTGGCGCCTCCTGGGACTATTCCTTCACGATTGCCTCCACCGTATTGCCCGCGGGGGTCTGGGCTCGGGGTCGCCGCACGGTTTTGGGACTCGGGTCCTGCTCTGGGGACGGCGCTCGGGCGGCCGGGGCCTCCCGAGGGCCCCCGGCCAGGCAGAGAGAAGGAGGAGCCCGCGCAGCGAAGTACCTCTGGGGATTCCCCGACCCAGACATGCTCGCGTCGATAAAAACAATCAGGACGGCCAGTTTTTCGCTATTTTCGGCCGCAGGGGGCCCTCGCCGGGCGGCCTCGGGACCGTCAAAAAAAACGACTCGGGACGAAAAACCGGTCCAGGGGAAAGGGTCGGGGCTTCCAGGGACGCCGTCCTGAAAAAATTAGGACGTCGCATGTCTGGGGAGGTCACCGCACGCGGTCCGTCACCGCACGGTGTGGGAGCCCTGGCCGCGCCAAGCCTTCTGATGTTCCAATATACTTTTAGCCTTGACCGCCAGAGAGAATTTCTCGAGCACCACGAGAGCACCGAGGCTTCAGGCTTTTCACGTGTCGGGCCCTAGGAGGCAATACTCGTTCGGCACTGCTTCGACACTTTCCTGGGCGCTAGAGATCATTTCTGGGATGTGGTCCCTGAGTACGTTGGGAGCAGCATAAGCCAAGCCCCGACGGCCGCCGGCACGCGGCGACGAGAGCGGCCGATCGGAGCCCCGGCGGGGGCCAGCGGGGGCGCGGGCGGGAAGCGCGGGCGTCCCACTGCCACGTTTGGGCCGTGCGCGCGGGGGTGGAGAACGGCCAGCAGTCGGGCTGCTGGCACGAAGCACGAGACAATGCTTCCATCTGTTTTCCAAGTCGAGCCGTGACATCCGGAGGAACGGCCGTCAAATCCGAAGGAATACCGGAGGGGACTGGCCACTGCAAAAACAACAGACAGCATGCAAACCTAAGGAACCGCCGAGCCCCTTCCGACCTCGAGCTGCACCTTATTTCAACGCACTGGCTGTACGGTCAGGAACTTTTGCTTAGCGTGTCGCGGGGGCTGCCCTGGCGACACGCTAAGCCGTGCAAGCGCGGGACGGGAGGCTGGGAAAGGCTCGGGACGTTGACGCTTGGGGCCAGGAAATGGTTAGCGTGTCGCGCCGAAGAGTGGTGGGCCGGAACCAGCGGCGTGCTCGTTTGGATAGTGGAGAGCAAAAGGAAAAGCAGGGACATCGGACGCGATGCCAAGTGGTGTTTCCCGGAAATCAGGAATTGCTGGGACCCAGACATGCGATGTTCTGATTTGTTCACGGCGGGGTCCCCAGACGGCCCGGCCTGGGCCCGTTTTCCGCAGCGAGTCATTATTTCTCCCGCCCTGTGGCCCGACGAGGCTCCCCAGAGGCCGAGGACGGCCAAAAACCACCCGTCTTGGCTCCTGTCGCGAGACGAGCATGTCTGGGGAGAGGCCCCCGAACAGCAGCGGCCACAGGCCCACTGACTTGCACCGAGAACGGCCGCGAAGCGGCGGTGGAAGCGAAGCGCGTGCCGCTCCCCGAGGCTCCCCGCGAAAGGGCCCCCGGCCGCCAGCACGGCCTCGAGGCGTGCCAGAAATGCCCTCGCCTTCGAGAGGCGAAGGAGTTGGCATCTCCTCCTCCTCCTCCTCCTCCTCCTCCTCCTCCTCCTCCGATTGCTCTTCCAACTCCTCCTCCTCCTCCTCCTTCTCCTCCTCCGATTGCTCTTCCAACTCCTCCTCCTCCTCCTCCTCCTCCTTCTCCACAATCTCCTCCTCCTCCTCATCATCATCATCATCAGCAGCATCAGCGTCAGCATCAGTATCTACATCATCACCACCATCAGCATCATCATCAACATCAGCATCATCATCATCATCATCATCATCATCATCATCATCATCATCATCATCATCATCATCATCATCGTCATCATCGTCAGCATCATCAGCATCATCAGCATCATCATCGTCAACATCATCGTCATCATCATCATCATCATCAACATCATCATCATCATCATGTTCATCATCATCATCAGCAGCAGCATCATGATCATCATCAACATCATCATTATCATCATCATCCTCATCCACTGCCTCCTCCGACTCCTCTTCCTCATCCTCCTCAACGGCTTCATTTTTTTCTCCGTCGTCTTCTCCTTCTTCCTTCCCGTCCTCCTTCTCCTCCTCCTCCTCCTCTTCTTCTTCGTCGTCCTCCTCCTCCTTGTCCTATTGCTCCTCCTCCTCCTCCTCCTCCTCTTCCTCCTCCTCCTTCTCCTTCCCCTCCTCCTCCTCCTCCTCCTCCTCCTCCTCCTCCTCCTCCTCCTCCTCCTCCTCCTCCTCCGCCTCCTCCTCCTCTCCTCCTCCTCCCTCCTCCTCCTCCTCCCCTCCTCCTCCTCCTCCTCCTCCTCCTCCTCCTCCTCCTCCTCCTCCTCCTCCTCCTCCTCATCATCATCATCAGCAGCAGCAGCAGCAGCAGCAACGTAATCATCAGAATCATCGTCAGCATCATCATCATCGTCAGCAGCAGCAGCAGCATCATCATAACCATCATCGACATCAGCATCATCAGAAGCAGCTTCAGAAGCATCATCATCATCAGCAGCAGCATCATCAGAATCATCATCATCATCATCAGCATCAGCATCATCATCATCATCACCATCATCATCATCACCATCATCAGCATCAGCATCATCATCAGTACCGTCGACATCAGCATCATCAGAAGCAGCATCAGAAGCATCATCATGATCATCATCATCATCATCATCATCATCAGCATCAGCATCATCATCATCATCATCATCACCAGTATCAACATCATACTAATCGTCATCATCAGCATCGTCATCAGCATCATCATCATCATCATCATCAGCATCACCACCACCAGTCCCATCATCAGCATCATCACCATCAGCATCATCATCAGCACCATCGTCACCATCAGAAGCAGCAGCATCATCAGCAGCAGCAGCATGAGCATCACCATCGTAATCATCACCATCGTCAACCGCAGCATCAACATCATCATCACCATCAGCATCATCATCAACATCAGTATCATCGTCATCTTCATCATCAGCACCATCAGAAGCATCATCATGATCAGCATCAGCATCACCACCATCACCATCAGCATCATCAACAGCCTAAACATCATCATCAGCATCAGAAGCATCATCATCAGCATCATGAGCATGATCAGCACCAGCCGTATCATCCTCACCATCATCACCATCATCATCATCATCATCATCATCATCATCATCATCATCGACATCGGCATCGGCATAAACATCATCATAAGCAACATCCTCATCAGCAGCATCAGCAAAATCATCATCATCCGCAGCATCAGCAGCATCAGCATTGTCATCAGCATTATCAGCATTGTTAGCATCATCGTCATCTGCAGCATCAGTACCATCATAATCAACAGCATCAGCATCAGCATCAGCATCAGCAGCGTCGTCATCAGCATCAGCATCATCAGCATCACCAGCAGCAGCAACATCATCGTCGTCATCATCAATGTCATCATGATCAGCAGCGACAGGATCATCATCAGCAGCAACACCATCATCAGCATCAGCATCATCACCATCATCATCATCATCACCATCATCAGCATTATCAGCATCAGCATCAGCATCATCATCATCATCATCATCATCATCCGCAGCATCCCCATCATCATCACCACTACCACCACCACCATCATGATCATCATCACCACCACCAGCATCATCATCACCACCAGCACAGTCATCATCATCAGCATCGCCACCAGCACCACATAATGATGTTCCGCATTATCATAATCAGCATCCTCATCTTCAGCAGCAGCATCAGCATCAGGATCAGGGTCATCATCATCAGCAGAATTACTATCATCATCATGATCATCATCATCACCATCATCATCACCATCATCATCATCATCATCCTCATCCGCAACGTCATCCTCATCCTCATTCCCAGCCCATCCCCATCCCCATCCCCATCCCCATCCTCATCCTCATCCTCATCCTCATCCTCATCCTCCTCATGCACCCCCTCCTCATCCTCCCACTCCAGCCGCGATCCACATACTTCTCCTCGTCACGACTCCTCCCGCCCTCCTCCTACCGCGGAAGCCAGCGGAAGGCCGGCTGAAGCTGGCGGAAATTACTCACTGCCTCGAGCTCCCCATATGTGCATCTATTAGCATGGACCTGTCCGCCGTGAGCGTCTAGGCGCAAGAGCTTGCGAATAGAAGGGGGCTTGAGTATTGACGGTCTGGGAGTGAATCTAACTGTGAATGAGTTGGAGTGTGAATGAGTCTCACTAGTATTAGTGCGTCTCTGCGCATGAGCCTGCATGAGCCTGGGGCCTCCTGGGGCCTCTTGAAACCTCCTGGGGCTTCCTGGGGTTTCCTGGAACCTCCTGGGGCCTCCTGTGGCCTCTTGGGGCTTTCTGTGGCCTCCTAAAGACTCCTGGGGCCTCGAGTGGCCTCCTGGGGCTTCCAGGCGCCTCCTGCCTGGATCCTCATGGGGCTCCTAGGGAGGATTCGTGCCCCAGGAGGGGCCCAATCTTTAGGAACAGGTGTAAAACACTTCGGATTGAAGCCACAGGAGGCGGGCAATCTATAGGAACACGCGTAAAACATCACGTTCTGGGGAGGCCGAATCTATCTGGGGACGCGCAGAAGAAGGACACTTTACAGAAACATACGTAAACACAAAGGATTCGCACTCCAGGGGAGGCCCAATCTATAGAAACATATGTGAAACGTCTGGGATTGGAGCCACTCCTATGGCCTTCTGAGGCCTCCTGCTCCTCGAACTTCGTGGGGGCTCCTGGGGCCTTCCGGGGCCTCCTGGTGCCTCCTGGCGCTTCCTGTGGCCTCCTGTGGCCTCCTGTGCCCTCCTCGGGCCTCCTGGTGCTTCCTGGTGGTTCCTGGTGCCTTCTGGAGCCTCTTGGGGCCTCCTGGAGCCTCCTGTGGCCTCCTGGGGCCTCCTGTGGTGGCCGCCTGTGGCCTCCTCCTGGGGCCTCCTGGAGCCTGCTGGAGCTTTCTATTGCAAATCCACGCCCACGAGTCTGGCCAGCAAAACAAGCAAACCGTTCGAGACATCCTCGCAATGTGGGCCACCAGGGGTGCGATAACCAGCGCCATCCTCCAAATCTGCTTCGAAAGCGGAGGATGTTGGGGCACAAACAGGCAAACCGCTCGTGAGATACGCCCTGGCGGCTCCCCCTTGTGGGCGCCTTGCTCAAGACATCCTCAAAATCTGCTCCGAAAGCGGATGATGTTGGGGCACAATCAGGCAAAGCGCTCGAGACATCCCCGCTATTTTGGCGCGAACGAAGGAGTGAGATACGCCCTGGCGGCTCCCCCTTGGGGGTGCTGAAACCCGCGCCTCGCTCTATACATCATCAGAATATGCTCCGCCATCATCATCATCATCATCATCATCATCATCATCATCATCATCATCATCATCATCATCATCATCATCAGCATCAGCATCAGCATCAGCATCAGCATCAGCATCAGCATCAGCATCATCATCAGCAGCATCATCATCATGACCGTCATCATCATGACCGTCATCATCATAAACAGCATCATCAGCAAGACTGGCAGCATCATCACCACCACCATCAGCATCACCATTATCATCATCATCCTCATCATCCGCATCACCACCATCATCAGCATCACCATCATCATCATCATCATCATCATCATCACAACCACCATCATCACCGCCATCAACATCAGCATCATCATCAGCATCACAAAGCATATCGTAATATAAAAGAGCGAGTCAGAGCATGAGCGGGTCTGAGTAGTGTGCGAGTCTGAGGGATAAGTGAGGTGTGGGTGTGATTGTCCTTCCGGCGCGGTGAAAGTAATAACAAGAGCCCCATTTAGGATATGGGGAACAAAGATCTGGTCCCACCGTCTGAAAGATAGAATCTCGAACGCGCCGACTTTGGGATAGGCGTGGCGCATGGCCCCACACGAAGCGTAACAACAACAAGGAAACAGCAACAGCAACAACTACAACACTCAGTTTAAGACTGTTCATTCGTACCTGCTCGAGTGTCATTCAACGTGTATTTCCCAAACCCTCGATACCCGCCTTCTTCGTCTTCGATCGTACCCCTTTGGGAGGTATATCTTTCTCCCCTGCAGGCCGGGCCCCAGCAAGCGGCGGGACGGCCGCGGACTGTTGGCCTGGCCAGCGGCAGCGCTGATCGGCGGCAGCCCGACCACGACGACGACGACGACGACGACGAGCGAAAGCGAGAGCAAGAGCGAGAGCGACAGCGGGGCCACAAAGGGCAGGAAGGGAGCCACGAAGGGCGACAGCGGGGCCACGAAGGGCATGCGAATGGGGCCACGAAGGGCGCGAACAAGCGAGGACCGAAGAGCAGATAATGCGGGGCCACAAAAGGCAACGACGGGGTCATTGAGGGTAGCAACGGGACAACGTAGGACAGCGAGGGGCCACAAATGGCGACAGCGGGGCCACGAAGGGCATGAATATGGGGCCACGAAGGGCGCGAACGAGCGGGGGCCACGAAGGGCATACATATATTGGGCCGCAGACGGCAAGGACGGGGCCGCTGAGGGCGGCAACGGGGCCACGAAGGGCAGCGAGGGGGCCACGAAGAGCGACAGCGGGGCCACGAAACGCATCCATATGGGACCACGAAGGGCGCGAACGAGCGGGGGCCACGAAGGGCATACACATATGGGGGGCAACGAAGGGCAGCGAGTGGGCCACGAAGGACTGCAACGGGGCCACGAAGGGCAGCGAGGGGGCCACGAAGGACTGCAACGGGGCCACGAAGGGCAGCGAGGGGGGCACGAAGGGATGCAACGGATTCACGAAGGGTAGCGAGGGGCCACGAAGGGCTGCAACGGGAGCCCTCGCCAGGCCCCGGGAACGTTGCAAAACGTCGACGGGAGGTCTATAGAATCAATTTTCGGCCTCTGGAGGGCCTCGCCGGGCCCCGGGAACGTTCCAAAACGTCCACGGGAGGTCTGGAGCCCGTTTTCGGTTTCTGGGGGCCCTCGACGGGCTCCGGGACCGCCGCAAAGCGACGACGGGAGGTTTTGGCCTGTTTTCGGCCTCTGGGGGCCCTCGCTGGGCCCGGGGACCGTCGAAAAATAAACTCGAAAATCACAACGCGCAGCAAATTTTGGGCCGTTTTCGGCCTCCGGGGGCCCTGGCCGGGCCCTGGGATTGCCGAAAAACGAATTCGAAAATCACGACGGGAGGTTTTGGGCAGTTTTCGGCCTCCGCATTTTCGAACAACGATCACTCGAAAAAAACGACGGGAAGTTCGGCCTCCGGGGGTCCCTCGCCGGGCCCGAGGACTGTCAAAAAACAAACTCGAAAATCACGACGGGAAGTTTTGGGCCGGTTTCGGCTCCGGGTGTGGGGGCGCCCTCGCCAGACCCCAGGACCGTCAGAAAGCGAGTCGCGATGAAAAAAGCCGGCCCCAGGGAAAGGGTCGAGGCTTCCAGAGACCCCGTGTTGAGAAAATCCTAACATCGCACGTCTGGGAACGGGTCGCACGCGAGATGGCAAAGCGCCCGTACGCGGTGAATTACGCGGGCCGCCAGCACAGCACGCCACACTGGGAGCGAGGGCGCGCACGCGCGACCTCACGCGGGCAGCCTACGCGCGAGCGTCGGCGCAGTCGGTCCCGTTTTGTTCCGTCGCTCACGTTTTCCGTACGCGATCCCTGGAGGTCCCGACCCTTTCCCCTGGGCCAGTGTTTCACACCGACTTGTTCGTTGACGGTCTCGCGGCCCAGCAAGAGTCCCCAGGGACCGAAAACGGCAAATAAACTCAGAATTGAATTCCTCAATCCGTTGGAGGTCTGAGTTGGCAGGCAGGGCCAGTCCGTAGTCGCCTGTTTGGTGCCCGTGCCTTACACGGGCAGCCTGCGCGAGAACGTCGGCGGAATCGGACCCGTCTTGTTCCGTCGGCAACGCGTAAGAGCGACCCAGGGCAAGAGTGGCCTGTAGTGCGCGGCTGCAGGGGGGGGGGCCAAACCAAGCCCGATCGCGCCAGCCAGTGCTGGAGGGACCCCATGTGGGCCCGCACCGAAGGTCACTTCAGCGAAGGGCCACTCTTACCCAGACATCCCCCGATCTGATTGCTTCAAACTGCGGCCCCATAGCTCCCGACCCCTCCCCTGGGGACAGTTTCGCGCCCTGCATCCGTTTGGGATTGTCTCGGGGCCCGCCGACGGGCCCAGGAGGCCCAAATCCAGGAACAGCGCCCAGATTGGGAAACAAACATGACGTCGGAGAGCTGGGTCCCTCGCGCGTGCGCGCCGAAGGTCACTTCAGCGAAGGACCAGGGTTGCTCAGGGGATAGGGGAATTATCGGTGGATGCCAAGGTGAGTTATATCTGGCCGAACCTAGCTTATAAGTGGGTTACACATGCTCCAAGTGGCTTGGGGGGATAGCGATCTAGGCTAAGTGGGCTCTGCCCACTTAGCGGATTTGTCTATTCCCCCTAAGCCACTTGGGGCATGTGTAACCCACTTAAAGCTAGGTTAGGCCAGGTATAACCCACCTTGGCATCCACTGGTAGACCCCCTATTCCCCCAGCAACCCCCGCGCCCATCTCAGTAAGGAACCATTGGATAAGGAAGCCAGGGTCTGGAAGCTGGTGGAACTCCAATTGCTGATTGGCTGTGGATGTCACTGCCGCCCTCATCCGATAAGGAATCCTCCAGGGTCTGGTGCCTCCTGGGCACATTCGTTTCCCAACGCCTCCACCGTACCGTCGGACATCTGGGTCGCTCGCTCGCTGGTGCACTTCCCCACACCCACCCTCGGCTGCACGCAAGCGTGGCTCCTAGGCAAGAAGTGACCTGTGGTGCGCGGACTGTGGGGGTGCAACGTGGCCAAATCCAAGCACGCAAGAAGCCGCTAACGTGTCGTGCTCAGCGTTAGGTCGGGCATGTCCCCTTATACGCGGATGTTGGACGAAACATTAAACATTGAAAAAAGAAGATCTTTAAAAATAATGGAAAAAAAACGAAAAGTCGTCCTCAGACTGTCTCTGCTTTTGAATATTCCTCCTGTAGAGGGACGTGCCCGACTTAACCCTACGCGTATACAGTCGGACCGATGCCAGAAGAACATCCTTCAAGAACACGAGACCCTCCGCCGGCCCTCACCCGCCCACCCCAAATAACATAACACATCCGAGGGTATCCTCCCCAAGATGCACAAGAGCATCCAGCAAGCACGAGGAGCACGAGGGCACACTCCCCGAACCGACCTCCATCGCAGACCTCGGTCCAGCTGCAGCCAGTTCCGCCGCTCCCGTGCCGGCGGGCTGGGGGGCCGGCCCGCGGTCGCGAGGGCCAAGCACAGGGGGGGAACTGGTGCCGTTCGTTCTCGACGCACCCCAAGTGGACGGCGCCGACACCACGGCAAAAACCCACGGCAGGCCCGGCGCCCCGCGCCCTAAGGAGACGCAGCCGGCACCGCAGCAGAGCCCCGGGGAAAGCCACCGCGCCCCAGGGCGGCGGCTGCCCTGGTGTCCGCGGCGCCCTCCCCAAGACGCAAGACCGCGCGTCGGAGCAAACGGAGCGGCGACACCTGGAATCGGCGATACATCGCATAGATCGGCGATAGGCTCCCTATACTGGGATGCGCGCGGGGGTTGCTAAGGGGATAGGGGGGTTGTCAGTGGATGCCAGGGTGGGTTATAGCTGACCTAACCTAGCTCATTAGTGTGTTGCAAATGACCCAAGTGGCTTGGGGTGATAGCGATCCAGGCTAAGTGGGCTCCGCCCACTTAGCGGAGTTTTCTCATCCCCCTTAACCCACTTGGGGCATGTGTAACCCACATATAAGCTAGGTTAGGCCAGGTACAATCCCTTCGGCGTCCACTGATAACCCCCCCTATCCCCTTAGCAACCCTCGCACCAATCTTAGCAGCAAATCCCCACCTCCCTGGGCGGGGTTGGAGCTATCAGAACCTACACCGGCGATCAGCGAGCGTGGGGGGGCCGAGGCATGCCCCCCTTTGCCCATCCCCCCTATCGTTGCCCCTGTGGTCGCCTGCTTGATGTCCGTGTTGACCGTGAGCTCGTCCGAGCCCACCTGGCGGCGGGGGGGGCAGGCAGACAGCGCCCGCATGGCGGCCCCACCTCCTTTCGGTGCTCCCTTCACGCGTTTCGTGGCCCCGAAGCGAGCTCCACCGAAGGCGTTCTTCACAACGGCGGTTTTGGACGCCCGAAATGGGCACGAAAAAATATGAACAATGCCCAACAGCACATGTTTTCCAAAACCAACAGCGGCCACTGTTGGGCAGGCGGCACTCTGTCTCAAATGGACACCGTCCGCGGCGACACCGAAAGTAAGTCCTGCCCAAAATAAGCAAAAACTACTTTCGGTACCCATTTCGATCGTCCCGAGCGGCACTCACAACTGCATTTGGTCCCAAACATGCGACGTCCTGATCGGGACGGCATCACTGGAAGCCCCGACCCTTTCTCCGGGACCGGTTCTTCGTCCTGAGTCGTTTTTTGACAGTCCCGAGGCCCGGCGAGGGCCCCCGGGGGCCGAAAACAGCCAAAAACCTCCCGTCCTGACTTTTTTGCGACGCGATCATGTCTGGGGTTGGGTCCTTCGCCAGGACCGGACCCGAGCGCGGCAGCCAATGCTGGAGGGACCCCTGTGGGCCCACACTACAGGCGCAGTCATCGTGCTACCAAAGGCAACGCATAATCAATGAGAAACCCAGACATGATCGCGTCGTTAAAAATTCATAACTGTAGGTGTTTGGCTATTTTCGGCCCCCCCGGGCCCTCGCCAGGCCTCGGGACCGTCAAAAAACGACTCAGGACGAAGAACCGGTCCCGGGGAAAGGGTCGGGGCTTCCGGGGACGCCGTCCCGAAAAAATCAAGACGTTGCATGTCTGGGGAGGTCACCGCACGTGGTCCGTCACTGCACGGTGCTTGGAGCCCTGGCCGCGCCAAGCCTTCTCATGTTCCAGCCGACTTTTAGCCTTGATCGCCAGAAAGAATTTCTCGAGCACCTCGAGAGTACCGAGGCTTCAGGCCTTTCACAAGTCATCGTGCGACCACAAGCAACGCATAATGGATAAGAAGCTTAGGGCTTTTCTGGCCACGGCGGGCCTGCGGTCCAGTCGACTGTAGGCCCCACTACAACATGCGTCGAATTAAGGAACGACGCGGAAACCCGAGCCCCTCCTGAGCCCAAAGCGGTCAGCGTCTTGACTGCAAGGCGAAGCCAGGACGAGGATAAAATCAGGTGAGGATACCATCGAGAATCTCTCTCATCCGGCGGCTCTGGAGGATGCCTCGGGCGCCGCGGCCTCCTCAGAGCATTCTGGAACGCTGTGGAGCGGGCTTGTCCTCGTCCTTGGGGGAACCAAAAAGGTACCGATACCGCCACTCCCCGGACCTTTCCTGGGGTGCGTTCTGACATGGATTTCGATGCGAATTCAGCGGTGGTGGCAAAGACCTCACAGGAAGCCCAAAAAGGGGGAAACGAGGGAAGGGTCGAGGCATGGGGGGTACCTGTTCCTCCTCTGAGTCCTAGCCCCTGTCCTATGTGGGCCCACACCGAAAGGTCCCTCCAGCGAAGGGCTACTCTTACGCGCAGCCGACCAGCATGCATTAGGTTCGGCATGTCCCCCTACAGGCGGACTTCAGACGAGAAGTACGAAATCGCCAAAAAATGCCCCACAGTAGTCAAAAACAATAAATAAAAAAAATGACCCCAGGCTCTTGTTTGACTATGTTCGAATATTCCACCTGCAGATGGACGTTGCGTGCGGCATGAGCGCTGAGTGGCGGTCGCGCGGGGTGGCAGCGGCGCTGCCATTGGTCGGGTCCTGGTCCTCCAGTGGGGCCCTCCTCCGCGGGCAAAGGACGGCAGCGGCCCCGTGCCGCCCGGCAGCTGCACCCGAGCATCTGAGCTCATCCCTGCCCAGAGCCCCTCGTGCGGTGAAAGAATCACGACGTGCCATATTTTGCCACGTGGGGCCTCCAGGGGCCCTTCCCAGGCCTCGGGACTATCAACAAACGGCCCAGGACGAAGAATCAGTCCCAAGGAAGGGGTCCAGACCTCTGGGGGTCGACGTTGCGATAAAATCACGACGTCGGGGGTCTGGGCTGGAGCATCTAAGCTCACCCCTGAGACCCTGGCGTCGCAAGTTTTCTGGGCCGGGCGTTTGCGAAGCACGGAGATGGGGTTTAGGGCTCTGGGCGTGATGTTTCACGATGGTGCAATGTTTCGCCACGTCGGATCTCAGGAATGGGGTACGGCTTCCCCCGTCTCCTCCCGCTGCGATGAGAAAATACGGCGGGAGGTTTTGAGCCGCTCTCATTGGCCTTCACTGGGCCCTGGGACCGTCCAAGGACGACCCGGGAGGAAAAACGGGTCCCAGGGAGGGGATCTGGACCTCTGGGGACGTTGCGAAAAACAGCAAGACGTCGGATATCAGGGTTCAAGCAAGCGTAGACTGTAGACTCCTCACAGGCGCTGCTCCTGCATGGACGAGCTGGGATGTTTTTTTTTTTGGAGGGGGGCTGACGGGGCCGGGGTACTACCCACGCTGGCGACAATGAGTACGAGTGGAGTCAGGCGCTGCGCCTGGGCCAACCAGTTTTCGAAAATCGCGCCGATCCGAATTCAGGGCTGGGAACTCCACGTTCCCGAGGCTCGAAACTGAACCAAGTTTGCGGAAGCTCGGGCCTCGCTCGCCAGGCACCACGACAACAACGACGAGCTGATGACCGTGCCACAAAGGGTGGTGGAGGAGGGGGAGGAGGAGGAGGAGGAGGAGGAGGAGGAGGAGGGGTAAAAGAAGGAGGAATGGAATGGAATGGAATGGAATGGAATGGAATGGAATGGAATGGAATGGAATGCACAAAAAAAAAGGAAGTGCACAGCACTCAGGTCTGAACAGATCAGAGTGACTAGCCAGACTGTCTGGCTTCTTTAATACGTATACGGTCCATCAGGGCCGCCATTCGTTGCTCATGATTGGGTACTCCCCTGGCGGCCGAAAATCCGACTGGCACCACCGTAAAGTCAGGCGCGCGCTCCGAGGGGGCCGACACGACCGAGGAGGCGAGCGAAAGGAGGCCAATACTACGCCCCAAGAGCACCCGTACTCGACGGTTCGGCGGCTCACCCCGGTTGTAGCGCTTCAAAACCTCCTGACCTTTCTTAGTGGGCCTTTCATCGGGCCTAACGCAGGGCTTCGCCAACTTCACAGCACGGCCCTGGGACCATGCTCCACATCTTAGACAAATCCAGCATCGCTTCTCAGGGTCCATAGCACGAACAGCCACCGAGGGGACCAGTTGATCGAGCTGCAACCCAGCCGTCACGACAATGTGGCCCATGGGGTCCTTGAGAAGCCTACTGATGCCAACTGGGGCGCCCACGCATCAATTTATCTCTAAACTCGACTGATCATCCCCTCCAAATTGCAAGCACCTCCTGCACTGGTAGCCGAGGTTGGGATGGCAGTGCCACTCATGATACTGCTGCCTGATAACAGAGATGTTCCTGCGGCGCGGGGCAGCCCGGGTCCACCTCGTCGATACCTCGAACAACAGCAGCACACGGGCAGCCAGTTTGACAAAGTTATTCGCTCTCTCCTCGGCCAAAGAGAATGACTGCATAAAGAGGGGATCAGCTGATGGATGATATGCCAATGCCATCTTAGCGCGATAAACCACAGCAGTATTCGCAACTGCATATTCACGGCCGGCCATCTCAAGAGATTCCATTTCCTGAGTCGAACGGTGAGCTTTCACATGTCAGACCTCTTAATGAAGCTCGTGCCTTCAAGTGACTGAGCAAACAACCCGATGCCAGCGAACTCACACGAGGCCTGCACTTGTTTTCAACGCTGCTCTGTGCAATGCGGATGGCTGACGTGCAATCAGCGGCGAGAACTGATTTTTTTCGGTTCGCAACCTGGCCGCACAGCGCAATTCCCACATGTTCCACCACAGCAGGCGCCCGTGGAAAGGTGCCGTGGCCCACTCCACGCATGATAGCGACAGGCTCAGGCTGAGCCCCGCTGGCAGGCAAAACCCCGATGGCCCACGCCGCTCCCTGTAACGCGCGGATCGGGGGCTTAGAACAGGAGCCGCCTGAGGCGAGTCTTAAAGTTCCCCCCCCCCCCCCCCCCCCCCCCCCCCCCCCCCCCCCTCCGAAAGCTTTTCGGGGTCCAGTGACAGCGGGCTGCCAGACACATCAAACGCCTCGACCTCAGAAGACACCGACGGTTTTGGCAGCTCGCTGTCAGGGTGCACAAAAATGCCCCTGGTGAAAATCTCAAGCTCTGGGTCTGCGCGAGCCGCTTCCAAAAACGCCCTTGTGACTTCAGCCTCTTCTCTGGCTCGGGCCACGTCCTCTCGGGTGCGCGCATCGGGCCCGTGGTGGAGTGCGTCGACCTGGCCGCGCGAGCAGCGACCGTCCGTCGCATAACCCGCCCGTCGACCTCTTTCGTTGGCCCACACTCCGTTACAATCACACCTCCTGATCAAAAACTTGGCTTGCTTGCTCAACCCCCGAGCCTTCGGCCCCAAACGAGATCGACTTGGATCGAAGGTGGCCCTGTGCCAGGGGAGGTATCTTAAACTACTGGCTAAATGCATACCAGGAGCTCGCTGAACTCGCAATTCTATCTGGTCGGCTAGGAGGGCAGGCGGGGTCTGCCCCACAAGGACCTCAAGCCCATTGTGGCCATACCACTCCAACGGGCCCCTGGCCCCCCAGCCCGCCCTTGAGAGCACAAGCGCCGCGCGACCCAAGGGCCCTCTCGAGGCGCTCCACGGACCAGCCTCCAGGGGCCTCGCCGCGCCCCAAAGTCGCAACAACTCCACGCGACTGGCTAGTGCTCTCATAGGCTGTGGGGTCGCAAGCCAGACCATCCTACGCCATTGGAGCGCAGGGGCGACCGCCGCGTTAAAACTTTGATCCCCCATCTAAACAAGCTTCGCCGACAGAGAGACACCGCTGTGGGCAGGCGAGAAGGCGCAGCTGTGCAGTCTTTGGTGGGACTTCCACCCGCTGAAACTTAAACCTGGTACTTCAGCCCCAAAACTGCTGGCTGGCGAAACTCCGACTCCAAAAACTCTGGCGAACGGGGTTTGCTTTTCGCCTCCTCGAAAAGCTCGTCTAAAACGCTTGACTTTCCTCATCCTGAGACGCGCAGCTGCACATCTACTCTTGTGTTTAGGCCTGGCTCCACGAGCGGGTCTCTGTCGACCTGCCGCCTCGCCCCCCCCCCAGGTACGTGACGCTGTCCTTTATCACGCGCGTGCTGACGCCTAACTCCTGGCAGATGGCCTTGCCCAGCTCATTGGACGAGGCGGCCAGCGCAACCTTGTCAACGCTCAGGGTGGCGTCGATGGAGGTGGGCATCGCTCGAAACTCTGCGAACGACTGCACTGCAACGCCCTTCGCAATCTCGAACGCAGATGAGACGTTCCCTATCGCAGTGCCATCAATGTAGTTCACCATGGTTACAGTGGGACACCGGCTGATGAAATCATCCATTCCACACACACTGAACGAATCCCACGAGCAAAGTCGGCAACCCCACCACCAGCTGGTAGACCATTCCCATCACGCAACGGAGACAATGGGTGATGCCGCCCACATCGGGTAACTCGCGGCACTCTCCACGTGCCGAACACAACTTTGAGCCAGTGTGTCGGAATCCCCACTCGCAGACACTTAGCACGCAGCATCAGCAGCGGCATAGACTCAAAATACTTAGACCAATCAACCACCCACAATGCTGAATGAAGAGCCTCCGCCTGGTTGGCTTCCGCTCGCGCCGCTCAAAGCCACGCGCAGCCCATCGCCGACCTGCCGCGGGATGCGCCCCAAAAATGACCAAACGATTTCCTCCAGTGGGCTTACCTAACATTGGCATCTGAATCCAGCAGAGTTGCTCGGGCAGCATCCCAATGGCCTCCGAGATCATCCAGATGCTACTGAGGACCCCCAAGCCGGTATCACCCAAGAGCAAAGCATGGCGCGGGTGAGGGTGATCGATAGACGCACCTATGCCCTTGGGGAAGGACGTCGCAATCTGTCTGATCTGAACTGGCGCGAGCCTCGGGCGTGCCGCGCGATCTGGCATCCAAGCAAAAGGTGCAGTATCTGTCGCCTTCCAGAGTCAACGATATGCGTCAACTTCCCCTTGAACGATGTCTCGTGGATCTCCTGAAATTTCGTTTCATTGAGCAACAGCAGGGACAGGGATCTTGCGCACCATCGTGACTCGACGCAGTGCCCCCGCTCCCTGCGCAGACGCTTCCGAACACCAGCATTCCTATGCCTCTTTCGCATCGCGCATCATCGCCTTGCCTGCAAACTCAACATCATCTGCATTTTCTCCCACAAGCTGTATAGTATCACTAACCTCCATCGGGATACGGGCAACAATTGCTCGCGCCTGCACAACTGAGGCATCCAAACGTCCGCTGAGGCCATGCCCACTGCATAAAATTATCAATTTCATCTGAACATTGCTATAGGTGTTGGGTTCCGCGAAACAGGTGAGAGATCGCCGGTCGACCCATGGATAACCATTGCCATCCATCAGCTACAGCTTGAGCCATGATGTCGGGCTTCTCCTGGTAACTGACGCCAACCCACCTTGGATGCAGATTGCGACCAAAACCACCTGCCTGCAATACATCGCATCCTGTAGCATGTACCACTTCAATCGCAGCCGCGACTGCAATCGCCCCCACAATCGGGATAGAAGCGCCCATGCCACTGCTACATCACTTTGCTCATCAAACGCCATGTCCAAACATGTATTCGTCAGAACTTGGCGTGCACTCCATGTCGGCCCCTCTCCCAGCGGCCCAACAATTCTCTCAACTGGTAGAGCTGGGGTTACCGTGTAGATGAAGTGCCTGATCTTCTGGAGCAGAACGGGCCTGCACGGGCGCCGACTCCATAGCATATCAGCCTCGACCCCTTGGAACCCTCGCAATGCAGCATCATTCGAAGCAAAGTAATCAATCGTAGAAGTTCCCGTTCCACCACGACGCGCGACCTGCTTGGGCACTGCCATCGTGATATTGGCCAAACGTAGGGAACCTGAGCCTTCAAGTTCTTGAACAGACATGTTCCAATCAGCACCGGCAATGATCGGAGCCTGTACCTGATCAAAAATAAGACCCATCCTTGAGAGCATTTCACTGTTGACCCCTGGCGAACCGATGGGGCCCTTGAGATTCGCATTGATTACGTGCAACGACGGCCAGCCAGGCAAGTGGATTCGCACGTGCTGGCATCGATGAAGGAAGACGATGTGATCATGTATCTCGGGAGTTCTGAGCCCGAGATCGCTGCGGACCAGAACGGCGACGCCAGCAGAACATGCATTGCAGACCGTGCTGACTCGACGAGGGGGACTGGGAATTGCCATCCTTTTCCGCCCACGACACTGTGTCCACGAGTAGAACGCTTCCAGGTCGCCGTCGCAAAACCTTGTTTTCTGCAGCAGAAGAACATGCGCTGAGGATTTCTGGGTCTTCTCCTTCACAGTCTGCTTGCCGCCATTGCCATTGAAACACTCAAAGACAGAGTGACCAACGGCCTGAGCAGGAGGGGGCAACTTCGTCGTTCCCTGGGCAATCGGCAAACCAGAGACCCGAATGGGTGCGTAACCTTGCTCCACGAGATCATTCGTCCATCGTGCAGGAGGGCCATCAGGAACGTCGCTGTTTCTTGGCAAGCTCTCTGAGGGCCCCTTGAAACTTTGAGAAGTCATTGTTCTTTTCATGTTCGAACAAATATTTAAGCTCTTCCTCGGACAGCTCATCACATGCTCTCTTGGCGGCGGGGTCGGATGCGCGAGCGCCATAATATGCATCAGATACTTCAGCAGCAGCAGCAGCAGGAACAGGACCACCTGTCGGCTGAGGGACCGTGCCCGACTTGATCATTGACACGAAAACCTCCTTGAGCGATG
Organism: Prorocentrum cordatum; assembly: GCA_963575745.1. NCBI lineage: Eukaryota > Dinophyceae > Prorocentrales > Prorocentraceae > Prorocentrum > Prorocentrum cordatum. The sequence goes on along the minus strand of CAUYUJ010019890.1, from coordinate 136,808 downwards.
TCCACATGTCGGAGGCCAGAAACTTCTTGAGCTCATCCGTCTGAACATCATCAGTGGACATGGAGATGTCGAACTCGGTCTCCATGGGAGTGTCCTCGCTCTTGTTGGCAGCGATCGCGGCAGCCGACTGCTTGTGCTCCGCCTCGAGCGCAGTGACCTCTGCCCGCTTCGCTGCCAGCTGTGTCCTGCGCGCCTCGATCGACTCCTGGAGTTCTTTGAATTGCTTTTCCTTCTCATCAAACTCTTTCTGAAGGCGGTCACGTTGAATCTTGGATTTCTGCCTTTCCTTGATCTCACGCACTTTTGAATAGTAGCCTTCCTGACTGGATCCGCATCATCGTTGCCAGGGAGGTTCTTGAGCATTGTCTCGCTAGTCGCCAGCTGCACCGCCAGCTTTTCACGCTTGGTTTTGTCATCATATTCGGATATCGTTTTCGTGTTGGCCGCTGCCGCCGGCGTAGAGGAGCTCCACGGTGGCGGCTTGGCTGGCGGAGTGCTTCCTGCTGAAGGCGAACTGCCCAAACCACTCGAAAACGTGAGGGTCCGCAGCAACTTCTCCAACTCTGCCAACTTCCTGGGAGTCGGATCATTCTTGTCATTCGATACATTATTGTTGCCCTTGTGCGGGGGGGTCTCACCGTTGACGATCGCGTCGTGATGGCCCCAGGCGAGCTTCCTGATTCGCATCGGGGCCTCATTGCCACACTGACAGCGGATCCGCGATGCCCAGTTCGCTGAGGCAGCGCACCGTCCGCATCCCCATGTTGGCCGCCTCGGCCCACGGAGCACCGCAGGAGAAGGCGGGGAAGGCGCCATGGCGGCGGCGCCTTGGTCGTTGGTTCGTCCTCTGCCTCCAGGAGGAGGCGCAATAATCGTGATCAAGCCACAAGGTTCGCTGCAGCGTCGCCGTTCTGAATCCAGCTGCAGCAAGCGCAAACCTGCGCCAGAACGGCTAAGGAGGAGGAGGAGGAGGAGGAGGAGGAGGAGGAGGAGGAAGAGGAGGAGGAGGAGGAGGAGGACGAGGAGGACGAGGAGGTCCGAGGTCGATCCCCTCCAGGAGCTCGAGGGGTTCATGGCCCAGTGGGGCCCATGGAGGCTTCACCGAGCGGCACCACGACTGGAGACCAGAGACGGCGCCTACATCGTTCCGCGGGCACGGCCCTACGCGGGGCTAGGCGCTGGCACCGCTGATTAGCAATAAGAGGACCCCTAACCCATTGGGAGGGGACCGAAGTTAGGAGGGCCGAAAACATTAGGGATAGGGGGTCGTTTCTGCAGATGGTTCGAACCAATTCGCCCAAGTCGGTTACCCCTAATGCAAAGACGGGGACCTCAGTGAGGCTACGTCTTCGTGTCATTAGGGCTAGGGGTTCCTTTATCCTGGATGAACCGTGGCGCCAGCATCCGTCGAAAAGTGGAAGACATGTCACAGCTGACTCAATCGAGACCCCGTGATTGTGCCGCAGTCGGTCGTCCTTTGCGAGGCGCGATTTCTACTATGTGTCCATAACTCTTGGTCCGATGCTGCTGACTTCCGATCTGAGGCGCAGAAGAACATCCTGCAGCCTCGGGAACATTCCTCCTAACGCCCTAACGCGACACCGGTGCCCCGAGAACAGTCGGAAACATGTAAATCCTGTTGCGGCCGAGCCACATAAATCGATCGCTTTTGGAGGAGTCGCTGGAGGCACAAAAAGTGTGGGGCCACGCAGGAGCCCGAAAAACTCAATCACCCGATTACTCTTACAGTCAAAATCGCCCACCATTGAAAGAAAACCCCACCGCTCCCATAAATTTTGAATTGCCAGACTCCCTGCCGGGGGGACCCCATGAGGTCATCCCCCTCTTTAGTTTCATACCATCAGGGTCCATGGATTGAGCATGGTTCGGAACGTTTCGCCCGAGACGTCCTCCGAACTTGCCCGGTTTGGCCCCTGCTTTGGCCTGGTTTCGCCTGGCCTGGTGTGGTTGAGCCAGGCGCCCCGCTGAAGACATCCTCAGAAATGGCCTGATTTGGCCCCTGATTCCGCATGGCTTGGGGCTGCTTCGCATGAGACGTCCTCGCACATTGCCTGGTTTGGCTTGGTTTGGGCGCGGTTTCGCCTGCGGCGCACGCCTTCACAGTTTGTGTTGTTTGGATTGGTTCCAGTGCGGTTTCGCCCGAAGTGTGCCCACGATTTCCCTGGCTGCGGTGCAACCCGATATCGTTGCAAGCTGTGCGGAGCAAATCCAGATCGTCGCGAGCTGCGCGGTGCAAGCTAGATGGATCAAACCGGCGTCGTCGCAAGCTATACAGAGCAATCTACGTGGCCAAAAACACATGGTGGAAGCTGTGTGGTGCATGCTACCGGACAGAAGCCCACATATTCTCGCGGCGATGGCCTGGTCTGAAGCGTTGCGAGAAAACTCCCCCGATCCTGTAGCACCCCTGGGATGCGCACGTCCGGACCGAACACGTTGTACAAATATCACAGCAGCACGCTGCCTCCCAAGCGGTGGGGCCCAGCACAGAAAGCGCCCGCCGCCGAGCATCTACACCATGAGAGCTCAGAGCGCGCGCGTCGCCCCTGGGGAGACGACGCACGCATGATTACACGGTCAGCCCGCATAGCAAGGATGCGCGGTAAGGATGCAAGGGCCTCGAAGGGCCATCTTCACGATTCTCGAAGGTTCAATACCTAAGGGCGCAGGGCAAAGTGTGAGGATGCAGAGGTAACCTTGGAAACGTTGCCCATCCTTACTGTGCGGGTCGACTGTAGTAGAAGAACCTGTGTTTGAGTGACGCTGGCAATACTCTGCGCAGCCAGTACGAGGCGCCCAACGAGGCGCCCGACGCCCCGAACAAGCCCTGGACGCTCCCGACGCCCAGAAGAGGCCCCAGACGCGGCGCCGGACGCGCCTCAATGGCCTCCGACGGCGGCATCTTTTCTCACGCCGTGGCCCCCTGCCTGGAGTTCTGGACCCCTTCCTGGCTGGAGGCCTCCTAGATGGAACCCGAGTAGATGGGGTCGGAAGATCGCGCTGCATCGCCGATACATCGGCGATGCGTCGGCGCCGTTGGCGTGGAGAAAACCGGGCTCCACATCGAGCCGCATCACCGATGCATCCGGCGATGCGGAGCGCTCCTCCGACCCATCTACTCCGACCCCATCTAGGATCTGGGATCCAGGAGGCCCAGATGGACGGCCCTGGGACCCGGTGAGGGGCCCCGGAGGCCGACGATGGCCAGCAGCCTCCCGTCGACTTTTGTTCTCACAGCGAGGGAACCAATGTGGCGGGGAGCCCGCCCCTCGCTCGCTGCAGGGGGCCGCGCCCCTGGCCGCCTGTATGTGCACGATGTCCTTCTGGAAGTCGCGCGCCAACCTCTGCACAGACTTGGGCCACGTGGCGGACCACAGGAGCGTCTGCCTGCCCCCCCCCCCCCCCCAGGGGCACCCCCGCGGCCGCGCGCGGGGCCTGGCGCGCTCTACAGCGAACGAGCGCGCAAGACTCGGACCACCAGTCTGAGCCCAGATCTCCTACGATGCGATCGTTCCTGCCGGCGTCTCTTGCTCGAACCCGGCCCTCGGGAGCCGTCTTCGGGCCCCCGAAAGGATCGGGCACGAAGGACTGCCCCGGGGGGGGAACGTTGGGTGTTGGGGACTAGCTCTGGAGGGGGGGGGGACATCGACCTGGAATCGGCGATACATCGCCAACAGATCGGCGGCGAGCCCCCGACGGCGAGTTTCGCACGGCCCTGAGCGGGGTGGGGCTATCGATACCCTGTCGGCGACGAATGGGAGATCCCAGACCTCCAACGTCTCGAGAAACTCCTGGCGGAAAATAAACAGCATCTCTGGGCCCTCCGGGGCCCCTGGAACGTCAGAGACGACTCCGGATGAAGAGCGGGCCCTGGGGAAAAAAGATCCAGACCTCTGGGAGCCCGCGCCTTGAGAAGCCCAAGACGTCGGACGTCTGGGGTTAGGAGGAGGAGGAGGAGGAGGAGGAGGAGGAGGCGGAGGAGGAGGAGGAGGCGGAGGAGGAGGAGGGAGGGAGGAGGAGGAGGAGGAGGAGGAGGAGGAGGAGGAGGAGGACGAAGAGGAGTAGGACGAGACGGACGAGCGAGGATGAGGAGGAGGAAGAGGTAGGAGGAGGAAGAAGAGGAGGAGGAGGAGAAGGAGGAGGAGGAGGAAAGGAGGAAGAAGGAGGAGAGGAGAGAGGAGGAGGAGGAGGAGGAGGAGGAGGAGGAAGAGGAGGAGGAGGAGGAGAAGGAGTGGAGGAGGAGGGGAGGAGGAGGAGGAGGAGGGAGGAGGAGGAGGAGGAGGAGGAGGAGGAGGAGGAAGGGGAGGAGAGAGGAGGAGAAGGAGGAGGAGAAGAAGGGAGGAGGAGGGAGGAGGAGGAGGAACCAGCAGGAGGAGGAGGAGGAGGAGGAGGAGGAGGAGGAGGAGGAGGAGGGAGGCGGGGAGAGATGGATGAGGAAGAGGACCCTTGCGGGCCGGTGCATCCCCCCCTGGGCTGATCCCCCCTGCCGTTGGCCCTGGTCCCCGGCCCCTGGCCCGCGGCAACCGCACGCGGGGCCCGCGCTCGAGCGAACGAGCGCACGAACCTTCTCCTCCCCCCCCCTCCTCCTCCTCCTCCTCCTCCTCCCTCCTTCCTCCTTCCTCCTCTCTCCTCTCCTCCTCCTCCGCCTCCCTTCTTCTCTCCTCCTCCTTCCTCATCCTCATCCTCTTCCTCCTCCTCCATCCTCTCTCCTTTTACTTTGCTTCTCCTTCCACCTCCTCCACCTCCTCCTCCTCCTCCTTCTCCTCCTCCTCCTCATCTTCTCTCTCCTCCTCTTCCTCTCCTCTGTTCCTCCTCTCCTCCTCCTCCTCTCCTCCTCCTCCTCCTCCTCCTCCTCCGCCTCCTCCTCCTCCTCCAAGGCATCTGGGCACAACCCTAATGGGCTTCGCAGAGGCGCCACCAGACAACGTACGGTGCACCATCTTCCGGCCGGCTCTCAGAGCGACAAGATCTGCAAACTATTGCACACTGTGCTTGGGCCGCCATGTGACACTGAGTTGATGAGAAATCAGACAGCCCCTAACCTTTTGGGAGGGGACCGAAGTTAGGAGGGCCGAAAACAGTAGGGATTGGATGCTTGTTCTGAAGATGCTTCGAGCCCAACCGCCCAGAAATATGACTCCTCACGCGACGACGAGGACCTAAGTGAGACCACGTCATCATCGTGTTGTTAGGGTGAGGGGTTCTTCTGTTCTCCATGGTAAGTGGTGGACAAGCATCGTATGATCGTGTGGACTTGTTCCGGGCCGCGACCCAGGGGAGGCGCCCCCTCGTCGCCGCTCCTGGGCGCGGCTCGACAAATCGGTGCGCTGCGACCCCGGAAGGTGTGCTGGGACCGATATGTTTGTTTGTCTGCTTTATTGTATTGCTTATGGTTGTTTAATGATCATTGTTTTATGTGTTTATGTGTGTGCTTTACGCTGCTGTTTTTTTAATGTTGGGACCGATGTTGAGCGAAGTTGCCCTCTCTCTCCCCCTCTTGACAAAGTCTCTCTGGGCTTATCCAGCTCAGACCCCGTCTGCCGCCTCCGACCTCCTCCGGCGAGGTTGTCGACAGATGCCACGGAACGATTGGGTCTAGGGCTCCGTTCGTGATCTTTCGCGGTGTTGCCCTTTTTGTTCGTAGGGGGGGATGAGCTCAAGTTGTCTGACATTTCCGTCGGTCATCGGCAGCCTCGGGGTGCCTTCTAGCGGCTGCGCCTCGCCGAGAGCGTTTCGGGCGAGCCCCGATTGTCCCGAACGGCCGGTGGCAAGGCCCTTCCGATCCGCGTCGGTCCGCAGCATGGTCCCGAACCCGAGCCATGCGCAGGAGGCATCTGTACACCGCCAACACCTACCTCCTCTCGCGGTGGTGAAGAATCACGACGGGAGGTTTGGGGCAATTCTCAGCTTCCAGAAGGCCTCGCCAGGCTCTGGGACCGTCCAATAAAACACTCCGCATGAAAATATGGTGCTGGAAGAAGCCGTCCCCGACCTCCGCCGGGCTGTGCCGGGCCAAGGCCACACTGGGCAATGGCATGGTGTATCACGGCCTCCAAGAGCAGAGACCGGGAGGTCCATGCTCCTCCTCCTCCTCCTCCTCCTCCTCCTCCTCCTCCTCCTCCTCCTCCTCCTCATCCTTCCCCTCCTCCCCCTCCTCCCCCTCCTACCATCCTGGGTGGCCAGGATGGCCCTGGCCGGGCACGGTGGTGGTGTACAGATGCGCCGTCCGCGGAGGACCGGGCGGGCCCAATCCATCTCAGAGCAGGGGGGCCCCCTGCTGGTTGAGAGCCCGACCGCCCCCCCGATTGCGATTGGTCGGCGGGCCATCGCCATGACAAGCCCGTTTGATCGACGGACTCGGTCTTCGGTCTTTAGCCGAGGTCCACAAAGGAGCCACCAGGCTCCACTGAAGCGCTACAGACGAAGGCCGTGGAAACATGCACAGCTGAATGTACACCCCGAAAGGCTAGAGGTCATAGCTCATCCGATGACCCTGGCACGGGGCCGGCGAGGTATTCGAACAGCTCCTTGACTTGTGCATTAGTTTTCAAAGCTGTAAGAAAATGCGGCATGTTGCTCTCCTTCCGAACTATGCTCTCCAACTCCGTCAGCATCAAGTGGAGGGACCCATCTTTTTCGAACGTCTGCGTACCCGTACGGCACACCCTCAGCACTGCAGAGCGGATCTTCTTCATGTGAACTTCGTCCAGCTCGACATATCCGAACGCCCCTGACACCGACTTGATGCTCGCAATAAGCACCCCGTTGCTGTCGTGGTAGGAGGACCGACCAAGGTAATTGAGAACGAAGTCCTTCGCGAGACCCGTGAGGCCCTTGCTCACGCCCAGGATGCTCAACCAGTCGTCGTTCCACTTGGCCACCTTAGCTGCCTCCTCGGCGTCCCCGAGGGACCTGAGGCTGTCCTCTACGCTCTGGACGAAGAAGAAAAAACGGCACAAGCAAAAACTATTGGAGCTCCGCGCGGCTTTCTCGGATTGGCGCTGGCCCTCCCTCCCCGGCGCGCGGACCGCGCCAGGGGAGGCGCCGCCAGGGGGGGGAGGGGGGGCCAGCGCCGATCCAAGAAATCCGCGCGGAGCTGCTCTGAGAGCCGACGCTTCGCTAAAACTTGCCACGGCGCGAAGAATTCACGGCCAGGCCCCGTCTTGCTGCAGCATTGTTTCGAGCTGGATCGATCTCTGAGGGCCACGAGGCCCGAGGCAGGGCAAGATCGCCCGTTGTCGCAAGGATGCCCCGCCAGCGTCTCAGGGTTCGAAAGCGCACGTTTGCTTTCCGAACCCTCCTGTGCTGGGTTCTCGTTTTGAATGGAGAGCACTGCGGTCTCCATCCTCGCCTCCTTCCTCCCCCTCATCAGCGGTGGCGGTCGGCTGGCGAGGCCTCGCAGCTCCCTGGGAGGCTGCCAACTGCGCAACTGTCGTCACTTGAATGGGCTCTCACTGGGAGGCTGCCAACTATGCCACTGTCGCCACTTCCGTGGGCTCCAGGGAGGTCCAGCGGAAGCGGTCGGCAAGCGAGACCTCGCTGCTCTGTGGGAGGCTGCCAGCTGCGCGACTGTCGCCACTTGTCGTGGGTTCCTGGTACAGTCGACCCGTAACAGAAGGACGCACGATAAGGATGCAAGGGCCTTGGAAGTCCGTGTCGACACTTCGCGGGCGGGGCGCGGCCGGCAGAAGCGGCCAAGGATGGGTCGAGGAGGTAAGGATGCAAGGGTACCCTTGGGAAGGTTGCCCATCCTTACTATGCGGGTTGACTGTAAGTCCAGCGGAGTATATTGTCCTCGCAGCGTGCTCTTGTGTATGGAACGTTCATATAAACAGACGACTTGTGGTGAGAAGGGGGTGGGTAGGTCTCGGGTATGTTTTCCCCGCGCAATCCTGCAGTGGCCCTGGCCTCGGGACTCAGGCGGAGAGAGGTACAAGAAGAAGACGAGGAGGAGGACGAGGATGGGATGGGCGGGCAGCGTAATAATTGCCAAGATCGGCAATCCCGCAGAACGGTGGTCCGAAAGTTCGAGTAGGGGATCGATCGTCTACATCATTGATGTACCCCACAATTCATTGGTTTGCCGAATCCATAAGGCGTGGAATGTTCCTAGAGTTACGAAGATCTACGTATGACTCGACGAGAAGATCAAATTTGGGATGCACCAATTCTGCAGACGATCCCCTACTCGAAAACCGTGTCTACGTTGTGCCGCTGTTCCTTCTCCGCTCTGGAACACCGAGACGCCAGCGGACCGGAACATCTGCAGCCTGCCGAGGACCTTTCGGTGGTAACTCATGGCGGGCGTGGTCTTACAAGGCCGGGATGACCTACACTTTTTGTGGCTTTCTTGAAGAGAAGAACAAGAGAGAGAGAGAGAGAGAGAGAGAGAGAGAGAGAGAGAGAGAGAGACCCCCCGTTTCCCTGCGCGCCCCGCGAGGACTGACCTCAGGCCTTGACCATAGGCCGCAGGGTCGGATGTCTCTGGGGGGTTGTGGCGTTGGCGCTGCGGCCGCTGGTTGGGGTTGAAGAGGTTCTGGGGGCTGCGGCGTTGGCGCTGCGAGCGCGGGGGCGCTGGGTGCCTCGAACTAGTGGCAGCGGCAGCGGCAGGGCAGGCGTGTGTGGTGGCAGAGGCGGAGGCGGGCGCGGTCGCGCAGGCGGGGTAGCAGTGGGGGGGCTGGCTGCTGGCGCAGCAGTGGCAGCAGCGGCGGCGCCGGCGGGCGTGGCTGGCAATGCCAGAGGCAGCGGCAGGGGTGGCGGCGGTGGCGGCGCTGGTGGCGGCGGCATTCGCAGTAGTGGCAGTGGCAGCGGCAGCCGCGGCGGCCGTGCTTGTGGGGGCCTCAAGGCTTTGGAGGCACAACAGAGGATCGCAAATTGGGATTTCTTGGCTCTGCGCAGGGCGCCCCAGCACGGCGCTCATGTGCCTAAATTCCTCGTTCCCGCCGTGTGCAAATCCCCCAATGGAATTAAATCGCTTTACTTGCACAGGATTCTTTCTACAGTGATTTCCGTTGCAGTTGCAATATCACTACATTTTGGGAGTCTCAGGGGGGCTTCCTGGCCTCATTCTGGGGATGGCGCGCTGAGCCCTGGAGAACCTGCGGACAGCCACGTCCGAGATTGAGGAACAATATTCATTTCTCGGGGTTGGTGGGGGGGCGCACCATTGCACACGGGGGGCGTACCATTGTACTCGCCACAGCCTGGTGGCGGTGGTGGTGGTGGTGTTTGTGGCGCGTGTGGCGGCAGCAGTGGCGGCTGCGGTGGTGGCAGCATTGGTGGGGGCGGCGGTTTTTGTCGCCGCGTTGTTGGTAGGGGTGCCGCATGGGCGGCGGCGTTGGCGGTGGTGGCGTTGGCGGCAGCGGCGGCGGCGGGGATCGCGGCCGCCGCTGGGGCCGCGCAGTCTTAGTCGTAGTCGTAGTCGCAGTGGTAGTAGTAGTAGTAGTA
>CAUYUJ010019890.1:122340-124840 GCA_963575745.1 Prorocentrum cordatum | reverse complement strand
TAGTAGTAGTAGTAGTAGTAGTAGTAGTAGTGGTAGTAGTATTAGCCGTAGTCGTAGTCGTCGTCAAGAGAAGAACAAGAGAGAGAGAGAGAGAGAGAGAGAGAGAGAGAGAGAGACACAGAGAGACCCCCCGTGTCCCTGCGCGCCCCGCGAGGACTGGCCTCAGGCCTTGACCATAGGCCACAGGGTCGGATGTCTCTGGGGGGGGGGGGGTGGCGCTGCCGCTGCGGCCGCTGGTTGGGGTTGGGGGGGTTCTGGGGGCTGCGGCGTTGGCGCTGCGAGCGCTGTGGCGCTGGGTGTCTCGAACTAGTGGCAGCGGCAGCGGCAGGGCCCGTGGCGGCAGGGCAGCCAGTGGAACTGGGGGGGCGGCTGTGGCGTTGGTGGCGGCGGCGCATGGGGCGGATAGTGGGGGCGTGGCCGCGGCAGCGGTGAAGCAGCGGCGGCGGCGGCGGCTATGGTGGTAGGGTGGAATTGGTATTTGGGGCGAAGGGCGCTGGCCGCGGCGGTGGTAGTGGCTGTGGCGCGCCGCGGGGCAGGCGTGTGTGGTGGCAGAGGCTGAAGCGGGCGCGGCCGCGCAGGCGGGGTAGCAGTGGGGGGGCTGGCTGCTGGCGCAGCAGTGGCAGCAGCGGCGGCGCCGGCGGGCGTGGCTGGCAATGCCAGAGGCAGCGGCAGGGGTGGCGGCGGTGGCGGCGCTGGTGGCGGCGGCATTCGCAGTAGTGGCAGTGGCAGTGGCAGCCGCGGCGGCCGTGCTTTCGGGGGCCTCAAGGCTTTGGAGGCACAACAGAGGATCGCAAATTGGGATTTCTTGGCTCTGCGCAGGGCGCCCCAGCACGGCACTCATGCGCCTAAATCCCTCGTTCCCGGCGCGTGCAAATTCCCAAATGGGATTAAGCCGCTTTACTTGCACAGGATTCTTTCTACAGTGATTTCCGTTGCAGTTGCGCTGAGCCCTGGAGAACCTGCGGACAGCCACGTCCGAGATTGAGGAGCAATATTCATTTCTCGGGGTTGGTGGGGGGGGCGCACCATTGCACACGGGGGGCGTACCATTGTACTCGCCACAGCCTGGTGGCGGTGGCGGTGGTGGTGTTTGTGGCGCGTGTGGCGGCAGCAGTGGCGGCTGCGGTGGTGGCAGCATTGGTGGGGGCGGCGGTTTTTGTCGCCGCGTTGTTGGTAGGGGTGCCGCATGGGCGGCGGCGTTGGCGGCGGTGGCGTTGGCGGCAGCGGCGGCGGCGGGGATCGCGGCCGCCGTTGGGGCCGCGCAGTCGTAGTCGTAGTCGCAGTCGCAGCAGTAGTAGTAGTAGTAGCAGCAGCAGTAGTAGTAGTTGTAGTAGTAGCAGTAGCAGTAGTAGTAGTAGCAGTGGTAGCAGCAGTAGTAGTAGTAGTAGTAGTAATAGTAGTAGTAGTAGTAGTAGTAGTGGTAGTGCAGTAGTAGAAGTAGTAGTAGTAGGAGGAGGAGGAGGGGGAGTAGTAGCAGGAGTAGGAGTCGCAGTCGTAGTCGTAGTAGTAGTCGTAGTCGTAGTAGTAGTGGGAGCAGTAGTAGTACGAGTAGTAGTAGTAGTAGTAGTAGTAGTAGTAGTAGTAGTAGTGGTAGTGGTGGTGCTAGTAGTAGTAGTAGTAGTAGTAGTAGTATTGGTGGTAATAGTGGTGGTCGCAGTAGAGGTCGTAGTAGTAGTAGTAGTAGTAGTTAGTAGTAGTAGCCAGTAGTAGTCGCAGAGTAGTATGTAGTAGTAGTAGTAGTAGTAGTAGTAGTAGTCGTAGTAGTCGTAACAGTAGTAGAAGTAGTAGTAGTAGTAGTAGTAGTAGTAGTAGTAGTAGTAGTAGTAATAATAATCGTATTAGTTAGTAGTAGTAGTGGTAGTAGTAGTAGTAGTAGTAGTAGTAGTAGTAGTAGTAGTAGTAGTAGTAGTAGACATAGTCGTAGTAGTAGTAGTAGTAGTAGCGGTAGAGGGCTTAGTAGTAGTAGTAGTAGTACTACTATTAGTACTAGTAGTAGTAGCAGTAGTATTTGTAGTAGTGGTAGTAGTAGTAGTAGTAGTAGTGGTAGTTAGTAGTAGTATTGGTCGTAGTATTTAGCCGAGTCGTAGTTCTTGGGAGAGAGAAAGAAACTAGAGAGAGAGAGAGAGAGAGAGAGAGAGAGAGAGAGAGAGAGAGAGAGAGAGACCCCGTGTCCCTGCGCGCCCCGCGAGGACTGACCTCAGGCCTTGACCATAGGCCACAGGGTCGGATGTCTCTGGGGGGGGGGCGCTGGCGCTGCGGCCGCTGGTTGGGGTTGAGGAGGTTCTGGGGGATGCGGCGTTGGCGCTGCGAGCGCTGGGGCGCTGGGTGTCTCGAACTAGTGGCAGCGGCGGCGGCAGGGCCCGTGGCGGCAGGGCAGCCAGTGGAACTGGGGGGCGGCTGCGGCGTTGGTGGCGGCGGCGTATGGGGCGGATAGTGGGGGCGTGGCCGCGGCAGCGGTGAAGCAGCGGCGGCGGCGGCGATGGTGGTAGGGTGGAATTGG
>CAUYUJ010019890.1:55000-122240 GCA_963575745.1 Prorocentrum cordatum | reverse complement strand
GCGGGGAGCAGTGCACCAAGGCGGAGTTCGTCAAGCACGTGGTGGTGATGGACGCCAAGATGACCGACCTCGACGGGCAGAGGAAGCACGTGCAGTCGCAGCTCAGCGGGCTCAAGTACTTGCAGGAGAAGTTCGGCCACAACAAATCGATCGCGCACATGGGCCACTACAACAGGCGAAGGGGGGCTTTGGAAAGGAATACGCCGACGCCATGAGTCGGGCTCTGTACGCAGCGACTGGCGACGAACAGCGAGCTTCTCTGACCGAGGCTGGAAAAGGCTCGTCCAAAGGCAAGACTAGAAAGGTGCTTCCCTTCCGAGGTGACGTCGAGGTGGACTTGGAGTTCAACGGCGACAAGGTCGCCATGTGGAAGGACCCTGAGACAGCGACGCTCGGGGTGATCAAGGACTTCATCGATAAGAACAATGAGGCGATCACGAGCAAGCTCAAAGTCCACCAGGAGCAGTTTGATGAGAACGGCGCCAAGTGGATCGGCTGTTGCGGGCGCCTGGGCTCCAGCGTCACGAAGGTGGACTTCGGCCAGGTGGGCTCGGAGGTCTACGACCTCCTCGAGGGGGGGCTGGTGCCGTGGGTCTGCACGGTGAAGCCAGACAGCCCCCGCGTGGGGCCGTCAGCGGTCCCCCTTTCGGGCTACGAGTGCGTGCTGGTGCCATTGACGCCCAACATGGCGTACTTCGTTCACCCCGTGGCGGAAGTGGTAGCCCAGGGGGTCTCGCTCAAAGACATCATGAAATTCTTCGAGACAGAGGAAGGGGCCAAGATCAACCAGGCTAGCTTCATCCTCCAGCCTGAGGTCGGGCAAGCGGCCCACGTTCCGTGCGGGCACGTCGTGCAGGTGCTCTTCTACCCCGTGGAGGCAGCAGCGACCTCCAGCAAGACCTGCAACCTCGGCCACACGTTGTTCATCCCCCTGCTGCACGGCGGCAGGTTTAAGGCCAGGGTGGCGGTGAGGAGGAGGAGATGGTGAGGAGGAGGAGGAGGGGGAGGAAGGAGGAGGATGAGGAGGAGGAGTGAGGAGGAGGGCGAAGATGAGGAGGAGGAACGATACTGTTTTTTGTTTGCAATGAGCGCCCTCCTCCACCTCCTCCTCCTCCCCCCAACCCTTTGGCCATTATCGTCCTCATCTTGCCGATGCTGCTGCCCTTAATTCCCTCCGCATCCATCTCTCCCCTGCCCTTGTACCGTGAAGCCTCCTGCTCGTGCTCCCTCCAGCTCCACTACTCACTTCTTCACCGCCCTCCCCTTCCCCTCTGGGCGCTTCGTCGCTCCCTCGAGGCCCTGGACGGGGCCGCGGGCACAGCTGTCAAGACGTCCAACATGGACTACATGCGCACAATGAGCAGCGCCATGTACAAGGATCGGCTCAGCTCATTGACGCGCTTCCATAGCGAGTGAGTGGAGGCGCAGGACGCAGGGGCGGGCGGCGCGGCCCTCGACGTGCGTGCTCGTGACATCGGCGCTCGCATGCACTCACGATCACACCCACTTTGAGAGCACCATCGCACGCTCGCACACACAAAGGTTCACACGCCACTGCGCGCACAATGCCATATTTTTTGGGAGGCCGAGTCGTCGGCGAGCGTCGGACATTTAGATGCTCGGATCTTGGTCCAACGGGGAGTGCTGCTGCCGCAAGTGTGGGGAGAACGGTAGCGAGCTCTCGATCGGTCTCTCGGTGCATGCAGTGCGCCGTGTCCTACTCGTGCCTCCCTATTGTCACGTTTCGTTGGCCACCGTCGTCGGCGTCGCCATTGCTATCGAGACATGCTCGTGGCATCGCAGTCTGCTCATTTAAGTCGCCGTCGCCATAGTCAGCCATTCCACCGAGATGATGCTAGTCACGATCGCCGTCGCCATCGCAGTCGCTTGCGTCACCGTCGCAAGCACGAGCGCGCGAGCAGGGGGGATGAGAAGGATGTGGAGGAACATGATGAAGGGGAGGAGGGGGAGGAGGAGGGGGAGGAGGAGGAGGAGGGGGAGGAGGAGGAGGAGGAGGAGGAGGCCTGGTCAGACTGCGTTCACCATTCATCTCTCACGTGCTACCTGGCATTGTATTCAACCCTGGGGTCTTCGAATGCTAGCCCTGCCTTCCGCCGCCCCCACCCAAGGACCTGGCCTTCTTGGATGCTCGCCCCAGGTCTGGTTTATGTATTTGTTTCGCGGGCCCTGCGGGGGCCCAATGCAATCCTACCGTGCGCTAGCTCAAGGTGGCCCCCCCCTCCATGGGTGAGCCCGTGCTAGCCTTTTTCTGGTGCCCCCCCATTCAATGTGCCAGAGCACCCCTCCCCGTCATCATCATGGCAACTGTCCTCATGCCCCCCTCCACCCCCGCCCTTTTCATCATCCTGCCTGTCCTCATTTTTTGTTGCGATTGGCGCGCGGCCGTCGGCCACCAACTCGTCAATAACTTACCCGCCTACGCTAGCACCCAACGTCAACAATATATAGATGAGACCACGCTGTGGCTTATCTACATGAGCTTCGTGCTCAAGCCATCGGCCTTGCTCGCCGAACACCCGCGCACTCCGCGCAATCATGTGAACCCGCACCAACTGGGCACGACCCATACGCCATGAGCAATGCACTTGGGTACCCAACGCACTGCTATGCACCACGCGCCCTGAGCCCACCTCTACACGCCCTGACCCATCACCCTTTGCACAAGTGGGCGCGCGAAGGACCCTGCGCGGAAATGCGTTAAAGCATTGCTTCGCGAGGCAGCTCGAAAGCCATCCGCGCGCAGACGACTGCGCATTGACTCGTAATGCCTGCGCAACTCGCGCGGCACATCAAGATACGGGCGCGGGCCGCCATCGCGCGATATCATGCGATGCAGTTTGGCACACCCACGCTTCGCATTTCATTGGGCTCGGAACGTGCGAGCGCTGACGCATGCCAAGGCGCGCTCGCGAGCTCGTGGCGCACTTTCAGTGCCGCGGGACGGCACGCCCGAAACCATTGATCGACGCTAGCCCGTGATCCAGATGCCGACCTTGAATACCGATCGTGATGGCGCATCGATTCGCCGCGCCTTTGCGGCCGCGACGACTAGGATCCCTTTCCCCAAACTGCACCAAGCAATATGCACAGTTCGTTGCACGCTGTGGGACAACCTACCAAAAACCACCGCTATTAAGGGAGGACGAAAACTTAAACCACCACATATAACCTTGAGGCTAGGCCCTTGGGCCGCGGGCAACCTTGCGCTTTCGCCTTTGGGCCAGATATTACCTTATTCAAGGAATGCCCCACGACAGTGTCTAGCCACCCCCCACTCAGCGCCAGCAACGAGCCAGCAACGAGCCAGCAACGGGGCCAGCAAAATCCTCGCCGGGACCCTCCCACCCCCCCTGACACAGCCAGCCTCCTGAGGCCTCTGGGCATTGGTTTTTCGTAGATTTCAAGGCCCCCCCACTCAGCAAAATCCTCGCCGGGACCCCCCCCTCCCCCCCTGACACAGCCAGCCTCCTGAGGCCTCTGGGCATGGGTTTTTCGTAGATTTCAAGGTCCCCCCCTCAGCAAAATCCTCGCCGGGACCCCCCCACCCTCCCTGCCACAGCCAGCCTCCTGAGGCCTCTGGGCATGGGTTCTCCGTAGATTTCAAGGCCCCCCACTCACAAAATCCTCGCCGGGACCCCCCCACTCCCCCTGACACAGCCAGCCTCCTGAGGCTTCTGGGCATTGGTTTTTTGTAGATTTCAAAGCCCCCCCCACTCAGCAAAATCCTCGCCGGGACCCCCCCACCCCCCCTGACACAGCCAGCCTCCTGAGGCTTCTGGGCATTGGTTTTTCGTAGATTTCGACGCCCCCCCACTTAGCAAAATCCTCGCCGAACCCCCCCCACCCCCCCTGACACAGCCAGCCTCCTGAGGCGTCTGGGCATTCTTTTTTCGTAGATTTCAAAGCCACCCCACTCAGCAAAATCCTCGCCGGGACCCCCCCACCCCCCTTGACACAGCCAGCCTCCTGAGGCCTCTGGGCATGGGTTTTCGTAGATTTCGACGCCCCCCCACTCAGCAAAATCCTCGCCGGGACCCCCCCACCCCCCTTGACACAGCCAGCCTCCTGAGGCCTCTGGGCATGGGTTTTCGTAATTTTCAAAGCCCCCCACTCAGCAAATCCTCGCCGGACCCCTCCACCCTCACTGACACAGCCAGCCTCCTGAGGCCTCTGGGCATGGGTTTTTCGTAGATTTCAAGGCCCCCCCACTCAGCAAAATCCTTGCCGGGACCCCCCACCCCCCCTGACACAGCCAGCGCCCTCCCCCGCCTCACCCTGGGCCTCTGAGGCCTCTGGGCATGGGTTTTTCGTACATTTCAAGGCCCCCCCACTCAGCAAAATCCTCGCCGGGACCCCCCCACCCCCCCTGACACAGCCAGCCTCCTGAGGCCTCTGGGCATGGGTTTTCGTAGGGCCCCCCCATTCAGCAGAAATTCCTCCTTCCCCCACACACCACACACACACACACACACACAACCACCACCACCACCGCCACGCACACACACACACACATTCAAAATGCGCCACCTCCTCCCTCCTCAGAAAACGCACAGGCACACACTACACCACCACACACACGCATCCAAAATGCACCCCCTCCTCCCTACTCCGAACCCGCACGGGCGCACACACGCACACACGCACACATTCAAGATGCACCACCTCCTCCCTACTCGGGACACGCACGGGCACGCACACACACACACACACACGCACACACACACACACACACGCGCGCACACACACACGCACACCTCCACGCACAAAACACACTTTCAGAATGCACCCCCGCCCTCCTTACTTCAAAAGCGCACGGGCACACACACACAAGCACCCCCCCACACACACACACACACACACACACACACACACACACACACACACACACACACACACACTCACGCACATACACACACACACACCACCACACACACACACTCAAGATGCACACCCTCCTCCCTACTCCAAACGCGCACGGGCACGCACACACATCACCACCACCACCACCAACACACACACACACATTCAAAATGCACCACCTCCTGCCTCCTCCGAAGGCGCACGGGCACACACATACACCACCACGCACACATCCAAATGCACCCCCTCCTCCCTACTCCGAACCCGCACGGGCGCACACACACACACAGACACACACATTCAAGATGCACCACCTCCTCCCTACTCCGGACACGCACGGGCACGCACACACACACAGCACACACACATACACACACACACACGCACACACACACACACGCGCACACACACACACACACACTTCCACGCACACACACATTCAAACTGCACCCCCGTCTACCTTACTCCGAACGCGCACGGGCACACACACACACACACACGCACACACACACAGCCAAGTCCAATCATGGGAGCCCCGTCGATTCCCAGAAGCTAATACAAGACAGGGCGATTGCACCTAACCTACACGACCCAGGACGACTCCAGAGCGGCCCAAAAAAAACGGCCGAAGAGGGCCACAGGACGGCGGATGAGGGGGCCCAGAGGAGGAACCCGGGCGTAAATTTCGAGCATGCGGCCCCGGGACGCCGATGCCCGTCCGACTTATCGGAAACACGCATACGGAAAAGCAAACGCGGTCAGCCAAACGCACTGAGCAAATTAGCCTCCCTGAACTTCTCTGGGGTCGGCGGCAGAGGCGGCAGCCTTTAGATAAGCTAAAGCTAAGCTAAAGCTAAGGTAAAGCTAAGCTAACGCCAAGCTAACGCTAAGCTAACGCCAAGCTAACGCTACGCTAAAGCTAAGCTACAGTTAAGCGAACGCTACACTAAAGCTAAGCTAAAGCTAAGCTATAGCTAAGCTAAAGCTAAGCTAAAGCTAATATACAGCTAAGCTGAGGATAAGCTAAAGCTAAGATAGAGTGAAGCTAAAGCTAAGCTGAAGCTAAGCTGAAGCTAAGCTAAAGCTCAGATAAAGCAAAGCTAAAGCTAAGCTAAAGCTGAGCTAACGTTAAGCTAAAGCTAAGACACATCAAAGCTAAAGCTAAGATAAAGCTAAGCTAAATATAAGTTAAATTTAAGTTAAATCTAGTATACAGCTCAGCTAAATTTAAGCTAAGCTAAGCTAGGCTAAGCTACACTAAGATAAGTTAAGCTAAGCTACAGCTAAGCGAAGCTAGTATGAAGCTAAGCTAAGATGAGATAAGCAACGCTAAGCTAAGCTAAGCTGAGCTAAGACGAATAAGCTGAGCTAAGATGATATAAGAAAAGCTAAGATGAGCTAAGTTAAGCTGGGGGAACCGCGGGGCGGATGCCGGGGGAACCGCCCGGGGCGGGTTCCACTGCCCGGCCCTTTGAGCAAACCGAGTAAGAACCCTTCTAGGCAGAGCCTAGGTAGGGAATAAAACAATTATCCCGGCAAAGCAACATAACAGCGATGTGTAGGAGCATATCTGGAAGCATTCCCCTTAAGATTCAGATGATAATACAGTTGTAGAATTCTGTTGCTCTCGCAGTCGTAGTCGCATTCGCGATGACAGTCGCAGTGGCAACGGCAGTCGCAGTCACAGCCTCAGCCTCAGCCTGCCTCAGCCTCAGCCTCAGCCTGCCTCAGCCTCAGCCTGCCTCAGCCTCAGCCTCAGCCTGCTTCAGCCTCAGCCTCAGTCTGCCTTCAGCCTCGGCCTCAGCCTCAGCCTGCCTCAGCCTCAGCCTGCATCAGCCTCAGCCTCAGCCTCAGCCTCAGCCTGCCTCAGCATCAGCCTGCCTCAGCCTCAGCCTCAGCCTGCCTCAGCCTCAGCCTCAGCCTGCTTCAGCCTCAGCCTCAGTCTGCCTTCAGCCTCGGCCTCAGCCTCAGCCTGCCTCAGCCTCAGCCTGCATCAGCCTCAGCCTCAGCCTCAGCCTGCCTCAGCCTGCCTCAGCCTCAGCCTCAGCCTGCCTCAGCCTCAGCCTCAGCCTCAGCCTCAGCCTCAGCCTCAGCCTCAGCCTGCCTCAGCCTCAGCCTCAGCCTCAGCCTCAGCCTGCAGCCTCAGCCTCAGCCTCAGCCTCAGCCTCAGCCTCAGCCTCAGCCTCAGCCTCAGCCTCAGCCTCAGCCTCAGCCTCAGCCTGCCTCAGCCTCAGCCTCAGCCTGCCTCAGCCTCAGCCTCAGCCTCAGCCTCAGCCTCAGCCTCAGCCTCAGCCTCAGCCTCAGCTGCCTTCAGCCTCGGCCTCAGCCTCAGCCTGCCTCAGCCTCAGCCTGCATCAGCCTCAGCCTCAGCCTCAGCCTGCCTCAGCATCAGCCTGCCTCAGCCTCAGCCTCAGCCTCAGCCTCAGCCTCAGCCTTCAGCCTCAGCCTCAGTCTGCCTTCAGCCTCGGCCTCAGCCTCAGCCTGCCTCAGCCTCAGCCTGCATCAGCCTCAGCCTCAGCCTCAGCCTGCCTCAGCATCAGCCTGCCTCAGCCTCAGCCTCAGCCTGCCTCAGCCTCAGCCTCAGTCTGCCTTCAGCCTCGGCCTCAGCCTCAGCCTGCCTCAGCCTGCATCAGCCTCAGCCTCAGCCTCAGCCTCAGCCTCAGCCTGCCTCAGCCTCAGCCTCAGCCTGCCTCAGCCTCAGCCTCAGCCTGCCTCAGCCTCAGCCTCAGCCTGCTTCAGCCTCAGCCTCAGTCTGCCTTCAGCCTCGGCCTCAGCCTCAGCCTGCCTCAGCCTCAGCCTCAGCCTGCCTCAGCATTCAAAATGTGGCCCGGGAATGGAGTTCTGGGAACTCGAAGAACACGAAGTGGCCTACAGTTGGCTCCGGGCATTCAAAATCATGCCCAGGAATGGAGTTCTGGGAACTCGAAGACCACGAAGTGGCCTACAGTTGGCTCCGGGCATTCAAAATCATGCCCAGGAATGGAGCTCTGGGAACTCGAAGACCACGAAGTGCGTGACTGTTGGCTAAAAACGAATTCCCCGGCATCCCCCCGGCATCCTCCCCCGGATCGCGCCCAGACCCCCCTGGGGCGTCATGATGCTCTCTTTTGACCCTACTAGAAGCCTATCTGTCTCCGCTGTTAGGTAACATGGAAAACATGGGGGCGCGACTTTGTTCAGAACGTTGGCGGTCGGTCCTGGGCCTCAAAGACACCCAGACCTATCCTGGAGTGTTTTCTGACCAGGGCCGAGGCGGGAGCCCAGCCGCAACGGCGAGCGCTCCAGGGGACCCCACAGATCCGCCACAGTGCTGTCAGCACGTGGTGGCTCGCCTCGACGCTTACAAGATGTGAGCGCCCGCGGGACTGAAAGATGTGCCGGGGGCCCAGGCCACCCATTTGCTGGAAATTCCCGTGCGTACTTGGGCGCTTCCAGCGCTTCTCGCGTGGGCCTATGGGAAGTCGAAGCAACCCAAACCAGCTCCAACATCCCCCAATGGCATCCCAAGCAACACTTAGAAGGCTCAGGAACCCGGCAGGCCCAGTGGGCCGTTCAGGGGGTTCTCTTGGGGGGCCCTCTTGGACCAGCTTGGAGGCCCTGGGGACTGGCCCGAGAGGCCAGAATCGCTGGGAGCAAACGAGATGTGTCATATTTACTTCTCCGAGAATCACCCTCGTTTTGCAGCGCATAGACAGCCAATCTGGAAAGCAATTGTCAAACAATATGGCCTTTCCATTGACCCCATATTTGCTTAGGTGTAATATACGATTGCCGCTTATCCTGCGCGGCAAGGATTTTTTCCCCTGCTGAGCCGATGTGTCGTGCGACATGATGGCTTGCGAACGAACGAACGAACGAACGAGAATCACTCGGAGAAAACAATACAGTCGGACTCGATTGGACAGGACACGCGAGGGGACGCAAGACCCTTCCAAGGGCCATACTGCCACAGGAATGCAGGAAGCATGGGCCGCGAGACACAGGACACAAGGGTACCCTTGATTTGGCAGGGTCGACCTACTAACCTGGGCCGACTGTACGTGATGTGATTCTCGAAAACGAAACTGCGTGGCCTTTCGAGCGTCCAAGGCCGCCCAGAAGGCCCCGAGCAGCACAGCCGGCAGGGCCCCAAGATGCCCCCAGA
This sequence comes from Prorocentrum cordatum, assembly GCA_963575745.1. Classification (NCBI taxonomy): domain Eukaryota; class Dinophyceae; order Prorocentrales; family Prorocentraceae; genus Prorocentrum; species Prorocentrum cordatum. Next base: position 113,215 of record CAUYUJ010019890.1, on the reverse strand, counting down.
GGCCCACCAGCGGCCCCCGGGAAAGCCCCGGGAGGGACACGAGAAATCCCGCCGGCCCTCTGGGCGGAGGTGGCTCAGAGCGCTTTCCCTTTCCAAGCTCCCTTCTTCCCCCCCTCCCCTAAGTCTACACGGGCCGTCCCGCGAGGTGTCAGAGGACCCGTTTTGACACGAGATGGCCCCAAGATGGCCTCAGGGAGCCCACCATGGTCTCCAAGGCCGCAGGAGACGGCGCAGGACATCGTCCAGCATGCCCCTAAGAGGCCGCGGCCCCGAGGCCGCCCCGAGACGGTGCCAAGAGTGGCCACGGAGCCTCCCGCGGAGACCCCCAGAAAGGCCCTAGCCCCTCCAACCCAAAACCAAGCACGTGTACCCATGTTCGTGGCCTTCTCGTCGATTCGATTTCAACTTCCTGCTGAAGTCTCAAGATGGCTCCAGGACGGCCCCCAAAAGCCCAACGACGGCACATACCGGCTCCGAGGCGGCTCCAAGGGTGTCCAAGAGCGATCTGAGAGCGCCCGAACGTTGCACCAAGAGACAACTTTTCGGAGCAAGGCAGGGCAACCCGAATGAAGAACCACAATCATTGAACAACAGTGTGTGTTCGAATGATGCGGGTGTTTCGGGGCGTCTGTGGGAGGCTGTTGGACCAAGGTGAATCCAAGAGGGCCCGATACAGCTCAAGATGACCTCCAACATGGCTCAAGATCAAGCTGGCTCAAGATAGCCGCTAGCATGACTTCAAGAGGCCGCAAGACGACCCTGAGATGGCTCCAAGTAGCCACATGACCTACAAAGGACGCCCCCAAGAGGCCAATATAAGGTTGCCTGCCTTCTCGCCTGTTCATTTCCGATGGGCTTCTGAGGTCCCCAGTTGGCCCCAAGATCGCCAAAGAGAACCCCAAGAGGTGGCCAGGATGGCTCCAAGAGCGCACGAAGAGCTCTCCAAGAAGGCTCCAAGTGGCGACTATTCTGGCTCCGACGGGACGACGCTAATCAACACCGCCCTCGTTTGTTATCGATGCCCCCCAAGACGGCCCCCAGGGGGGCCCCCAGGTCCACAAGAGAGCCTCAAAAGAGCCCAAGAGGCCCCCGAAGACTCCCAACCTGGCTCCAAGAGGGTCCCAAGATGGCCCAAAAACACCTCCAAGAGGCGAAAGATCCGCGACGGCCGTTATGGTTGACGTCTGGATGCATGCTGCAACTTCCCAGATCAGGACAACGCGCCTGGCGATCGTGTGTGGATGGGCTGGAGTACATAATTAACAACAGCAAGAAAAGATACGCCGCCCACTTCGCCTGCAAAGAAGGGTAGCATGCTGAACTTTACAGCTGTGTCTGGCCTTTCCAAAACGTTCCTGGTGGTATTCAGCGCAACCCGTGGGCCACCCGGAACCCGCAATAAAGGAGGGCTCCCAACGGCTGTTCCACTCAAGATGGCCCCGAGAAGGCTTCCGAAAGCGCTTCGGTCGCCATCAAGTCAGCCCAAGATGGCCAAGGTGGCCTCCAAGATGGCTCATATCATGATGGCCCCAAGACGGCCCAAGAAGGTTCCAAGGCGGCCCAACAAGTCCCCAAGATGGCCCAAGAGGCCTCCAAGAGTACCTGCAGGAGAGCCTCAAGAGGCACGAAGCACTGATCCGCCTTAGGTGTTCGGTCAATTTTGTTTGCGTTCTTCCTTCCCTGAGATTCCCACCGCCCAAGACGGCCCAAGAGGCTCGCGAGATCGCCTCACGGCAGCCCAAGGGGGTCTCAAGATGGCCGCGCTGACAGGCCCTAAGATGGTCCAAGAGAGCCCCAAGATGGCCCGAGTGGGCCTCAAGGAGGCCCAAAAGAAGACCCAGAAGGCAAACATCGCTCAAGGCATTCCATCGAAGGCTCCAGAGGGCCCCCAATAGTGTTCCTGAGTGGTGTCCTCAACGGCTGGGTGACCATGCAGTCCGCTACAGTCGTCTGCCTAACCTAAGGAACGATAAATAAGGAACGAAGCCCCTTTTCTATCCCAAGGAAGAACGCATAAGGAACGATACATAACAAATAGCGCATAAGGAACTGTAGATAACGGATGCAAACCTAAGGAACGACCGAGCCCCTTCTGAAAGTAAGTGTTCCTTATTCAAGCCGCTCACTGTAGCGTCGCCTCATGTTCGCTCGGCTTTTCACGACATGAGCGTGAGGGCGGGAAGCGGTGGCGACTCGTCGCAGACGTCTTCGATACTGCGACAACGACGAAAATGACAATATCCCTCCTCCAGCTGTTCTGGCCATGCCCTGCCCTGATCTCTCCCCGCGCGCGCGCCGGCGTGGAGAGCACGAGGAGGGAGGGGCGAGGGAGGAAGGGGGGAGGGAGGAAAGAAGAGGGACGAAGGACACGGGAAGAGGCAGGAGGCATTCCATCCAAGACTCTGGCGGTGCCAGCGACGCTAGCGGCTCAAGGGGGGAGGCCATCCGCGCACGACGAGGGTCACGGACCAACGCCGCCACTGCCCTTCCTCCGAAGAATACACGTCGCCGCTAGTGGCAGTAAAATCGGGCAGCTAGGCCCGACCGCAGGGAAGGAGGAGGGAGGCGAACGAGGAGGAGGGGCCTGCACTCCTCTTCCCTCCCTGACCTCATTCGTGTTCGGGCGGAGCAGGTGGTGGCGGAGCTCTCTCTTTCCTCGCCCTCCTCGGCGCATCCATGGAATCGGAATCTTGGATGTCAGCTGATTTTGTCGACCATATGGTCTCGAGCTTGCCCCGTAAGAAAGTTGAACCCGAGCACGACCGCACGGCGTCGCGCCACTGCCGACGGAGCCCGCGCCCATGGAAGGCCCCGATCTTCATCTGCAAGCAGAGCGAGGGGCCACCGTGATTTGCTGCTCGGGATCACGTCGGAATCTCTCCCTCGGCAGCTCCTCTTCCGCCGCCTGGCCCCGCTCTCACATCGAAGCTCGACTTTCCACGGATCGCCAGAGGGCCCGAGAGGCCAGGAAGGCCCGCCTGGACAGGCAGGGAGCGCTTCGCCCTGCCCCCTCTCCCTGGCCCCCCCCTTCCTGCGCGCCTGTGGGGAGCGCGCCCGCCCCATCCCGCGGGCAGGCCTCGACTCTGACGCCGCACCGCGAGAGAGAAGGAGCGGCCGCGCCGCACGTTGGAGCCAGAGGCCCCTGCGCCCTCGCCCCGAGGCCTTCTCGCCGCCGCAGCACTCTCGCCATCCGCCGCCTCCTCTCCCTCCTCCTCCTCCTCCTCCTCCTCCTCCTCCTCCTCCTCCTCCTCCTCCTCCTCCTCCTCCTCCCCCTGGCCTCCTCATTTCCGAGGGTTCGCCTGCCGAGCTGCCCCCGCCCCCCCTCGCCAAAGGACGGCACACGTGCAGCGCCGCGTCCCCTGCCGGGGCCCCCTCCTCCCCCGCCTGGCCAAAAACAATGTCCCCGGCCATCCCAAAATCCACCGCCCCGGCGCTGGCACCGACGAGCCCCAGCTAATAGGCCAGGACGGCGTCCAGAGGCGCTCGCCTCCATGCAGGGCGCCGCCACTGCGACGCTCTGGAGGCTCGAGGCATTCTGGGCCCAGTGCGCACAGCAAGCACGAGGCGCCCGCTGGGGCCCCACGCACCCGTGCGACTCCAAGTCGACGCCAAGTGGGCTCAAGCCTGCCCCGGGAGCAGCCCTTGAGGCCGATCTCTCTGAGGATGACTCCCGCCGTCGCCCGCGACCTCGTGGGGCGCTCCGAATCCTGCCTGGGAGGAAGAGCGGGGGCGGGGGCGTTAGCGATTCAGACGGGGAATCCGTCTCGCAGCCCTCACAGAGAGCCCCTTCTCCAGAGCCACCGCAGACTTGCCCTCAGCAATGACCCCGCGGGGGGTGTTGCGACGACGCTTCGGACAGGGCGCGGGGCCGCCCCCTGCGGACAAGTCACGGCGGCGTAGGTTGCGCTGCGAAAACGACCTTACCCGAATGGCCGCCCAGCCTTCTTTCAAACGGAACAAGCATCGGCTCGAGGAAGCGAGGCATCTACATACTCCAAGTATCCCCGATGCGCGCCTGCCGAGGCAATTAAGATAGAGCCCACGCCTCCGAGGGGCCAGGTATGGCGATCACTCCGGACGACACCCTCCGCCACCGCCGCCCCCACCATAGCGGAAGCACTGGATCTTCCTGTTCATGCCTCTCCTCCTACTGCTCCTCCTCCTCCTCCTCCTCCTCCTCCTCCTCCTCCTCCAATGTTGGACGGCCGGCTGCCCATTTCAAACGCGAATTTCCTCACAACCTCGACCGCTTCATTTAGAGCAATCGGCTCAGCTGTGAAAGAAGACCTCGCGTCAGCGATAAAGAAATCGGGATGACCTTCCTGCCTCCCTCCCTCCATCAATCCATCCCCCCCCTCACTCCCTCCCTCCCTCCCGATCTCCTCCGCCTTCCTCCTCCTCCCTCCTCCCTCCCTCCTCCCTCCCTCCCTCCTCCTTCCTTCTCGATCCTGCCCTCCTCCCTCCATTTCCGCGCGGAAGCGGAAGGCGCGACTGCGGCGGCGCTGCGCTCTCGGGAAGGGGGGCGAGGGGCACCGCGGGGTGCAGCAGCGCGGAGACAAGCGTGTCCTCTCGCTCGGGCCGAAGGGCATGGGAGGACAGGGTCGTCCTCCTCGTCCACCATTCCCTGTCCTTGAAGATAACTCCTCCCCGTTGCACCCCGAGGCTGGTCAAAAGGGAGGGCCAGGCGTTTCGCCTGAGACTTCCCAACCATCTGTGGCCCCGAAGCTAAAGAATGGCAGCAGCTTCACAGATGGAGGGCGGGTGGCTTCCAGAATGTGGCTCTCGCCTCAGCGCCGCGCCCAGCCGGTTAAACAGTTGCAGGAGCGTCACAGCTTGAGGGCGGGTGGTTTTCAACATGTGGCTCTCGCCTCAGCGCCGCGCCCTGTCGGTTAAAACGTCGCAGGGGCGTCACAGCTTGAGGGCGGGTGGTTTTCAAAACGTGGCTCTCGCCTGAGCGCCGCGCACATTCGTCGAAACAATTGGAATTGTGTGTTCACGGATTCAGAGCGGGAGGTTTCCAACATGTGCCTATCGCCTGAGCTTCGCGGACATTCGTGTGAAAACTGCGCAAGAGCTTCACGGAGTGAGGGCGGGTGGTTTTCAAAATGTGTTTCCCGCCTTAGCGCCGCGCGCATTCGTTTCAATGTAAGAGCTTCGCGGATTGAGGGAGGCTCGTTTCCAACATGTGGCTCTCGCCTCAACCCCGCGCACACTCTTGGTTCCGGGGAAATGGGGCATTTGGAAATTGGGCCGCAAACCGCAGCTCCAATAGTTCGCTGCGTGGAACTATTGCGCGCAACTGCTGCGCGCAACTATTGCGAACTATTGCGCCCGCGGGCTCAACTATTCTGTCATATTGCATGACCAGAAGCAACTATTGCATCGTGGCAGGTCAACTAATGCGAACTAGTTCTTGCAAACAGCGAGAATGCAAACTATTGCATCGTAGAGATAAACTACTGCGTTCGCGCGAGCAAACTATTGCACCCCGACTATTGCACGAGGCACGCTACCATGAATGTGATCGTGTCCAACTATTGCATGGAATATTCTTCGCACGGTTCGCGGCCCCATTTCCAAAAACCCCATTAACCCGATTATGACACTCGTCTTTTAAAACGTCGCAAGGGTTTCACGGATTCCCATGGTCAACGTCCCAGAAATGGTGTTGTGGAAAGACTCATGATTGTGAGGGCGCATCAATTGTATTGACTCGCGCTGCTGATGGCCCAATAATGGTTGTGCGGCACCATTCCAAATCTCGTCAAGACGTTACCGTCAACTCTGGCTACTGTCGGGGAAACTCGTGAAGCGTCTGCGCAAGCCAAAGCTGCGTAGCTGTCGTGAATGCCATAATTCATCAAACACACCGTTCGAAGCAGCAACACTGCTGCAAAGTGCGACTGGTCCCTCGAATATAGCGCCCGAGCAGCAGACCGAGCACACGTCTCTCGAGACTGCCGAGAGAATCTCTTCCTCGCGACTCCACTCCCCACGGGCGGGAGATCTGCAGCTGCTCTGTACTCCGAAATGTCGCACACACACACACACCACAAAAAACAACGATACAGCAGAACGGCAACATAATGATTTTTGTTTTTGCGAATGTAGCTCACGGGCGGCAGCCAGCTCATGCTTCTCAAGACAACAGGGCCAACACATGTTGTCAAGTCTGCATGTTCCACGAGCGAGACCTCTGCAGCTGCCCTGGACCGCAAACGTATTAGAAAAACTGCTCGAAGCAGCAAAGCGGTCGCACACTAGCAAACCCAGCCCACGTCTCTCGAGACTGCAGAACGAAACTCTTTCTTGTGCCTGCAATTCCCGCAGGCGACGGATCTGCAACTGCTCTGTATTCCGGAATTCGCCAAAACGCAATAAAGGTCCGAAACATGAGCACGGCTGCCGATGGATAGTGGGTTTTTCTGTGTCCGAGTGTAGCTCACGGACGGGAGCCAGACAACAGAACCAATCCATGGTGTCAAGCCTGCATGTTCCACGAGAGAGAGCTCTGCAGCCGCCCTGAATCGCGAAACGTACCTAGAACGACTGCTCGAATCAGCAGGGCTGCTGCAGAGTGATATCAGTTTTTGCAGCATAGCTCGAATAGCAGACCAAACTTACCAAACTCAAATATCTTGGGCTGGCAGAGCGGAGCTATTACTCAAACCCGCGTTCACGAAAAAAGGGAGGTTGATTCGAACAAGCGTTTGATAGAGCAGCAACGCGGCTGCAAAATTGTATTAGCTGTTCTGGAACAACTCGAATAGGAGACCGAGATCAGGTCCCTCGAAGCTGCAGTTCAAACCTTCCGATGCTGCTGAATCGGCTCGTGCGATCGAGAGCTCTGCAGCTGCTCAAAAATCCAAAAGTTAGCAGGCACACAGCGCAAAGCAGCAGCAGAATTGAGGAGAGTTTCTAGTTGTTCGCTCATAGATCGAAAAGCAGACCGAGCTCGGGTCTCTCAGGGCGGCAGAGGATGGTCATACTCGCGTTGACGAACAAGCAGAGCTCTGAGCTCACTCGGAATCTCGAGATTTGGTCAAACAAATCGTTTGATAGAGCAGCAAAGCGGTTGTAAAGTTATTCAATTGTTTCGAAGATACCTCGGGTAGGAGACCGAGTTCGGCTTCAAATTAGACCTTCCGATGCTGCTGAACCGTTTCGTGCGATCGAGAGCTCTGCAGCTGCTCTAAGCCTCGAGATCAAATTCACCAACCGAACGCGTTCCCAAAATATGGTCCCAGGGCGAGTCACCGCCGTGATATTTCTCCCCCTTGAAACGAACGATAGGATCGAACTAAAGTCAAGATGGTGGGCAGGAATACGATCCAAGCTGCCCATCAGAAGTTGTCTCATCCAAAAGGAATGGTCAAACATCTTCTAAACTATTGTTCAGAAGGGTCAACAGTTTCCAAGCCAACTAGCCCGCCGGCGTTCCAGAATTACTCTGGCTTCTGTCGCTACGCTAAAAGCGAATCTCTACGAGTCATTCGTGGCGTTGGAATGCCGAGAATGGTGTGTTGGCACGCTTCACGTCTTCAAACGGTTACCTCGCAACGAGGCACTTCTCACTTCACTCAGTGGAAATGAGCCCTTGTAGGGCCATATGGAGAGAGAGCTTGGAAGGACGGTTTATTCCAACATCGTTGGTGAGGCTTGGGCTAACACTGGCCCTCTTCCTCCTCCTCCCCCTCCTCATCATTATTCTCCTCCTCATCATCATCGTCGTCATCATCACCGTAATCAGCATAATCACCACCACCTCCACTGTCATCATCAACATAATCATCATCACCATCATCACCATCATCACCATCATCAACATCAACATCAACATCAACATCATCATCGTCCTAATCGTCGTGCCCCTTGTCCCCCCTTCCCTCCCTTCCCCCCTTCCCTCCTCCCTGTGCCCCCCAAACTCCGCTTGCTCCAAAACGTCCCTGCGCAGCCCCAGGGCAGCGATGCATCAGACCCCGTTCGGTTGAGCGCCGCGCCCCCCGGCAAAGAGACCGGGGCAAGAGACCACGGCAGGACGGGCACGTGCGAGAGCAGCGAGCGAGGCCCCACGGCCACGAGGCCCAGCAGGGGGGAGAACGCGATCCTCGACCCTCCTCGATCCTGGACCCTGGATCCTCGATCCTCGACCCTCCTCCTCCTCCTCCTCCTCCTCCTCCTCCTCCTCCTCCTCCTGCTCCTCCTCCTCCACCTCGTCCTCCTCCTCCTGTTCCTCCTACGCTTCGTCGTCCTCCTCCTCCTCATCATCATCCTCCTCCCCCTCCTCCTCTCCCTCCTCCTCCTCATAGTCCGCCTCCTCGTCCTCCTCCTCCACCCCTGTACTCAGAACAAATAACTCTTCCCTGTCGTACCCCCACATGTGTTGGTGGGGTGGACCGGGCTGGGCGTTTCGCCTGAGACATCCTCAGCAGTCATGATCCTAAAGCTTCAATTTTGAAACATTTCCTCACGGATGGAGGGCAGGTGGGTAGGTTTCAAAGTGTTGCTCTCGCCTGATTGCCGCGCACATTCGTCTTTAAACTCTGGAGCGCATTTCTTCATTTTCGGCGATGACGGGCGTCATGGGAGGGGGGGGGGAGCGGAGGGGTAGGACGTAACGCCCCCCCCCCCGGCGTGTGGCTCCGGCACCACAGCCGCGCCCGCGCGCACGACGACGATGAGCGACGAGCGACGAGCGACGAGCGACTACGACGACGACGACGAAAACGACGACGACGATGACGACGACGAAGACGACGACGAAGACGACGACGACGACGAAGACGACGACGATGACGACGACGACGACGACTGAGCGAGCATCATGTAGGTGGCGATCTGCCCCACAGCGCCTGTGTACACCACAATGCTCGCTTGCACCACAGCGCGCATGTACACCACAGAGCCCGCGTACACCGCAACAGCCATGTGCAACGATGCGCCTGTGTACACCACAGCGCTCGCGTGCAATACAGCGCCGGTGTACACCACAGCGACAGTGTACACCGCAGCAACCATGTGCAACAAAGCGCCTGTGTACACCACAATACTTGCGTGCACCGCAACGCCTCTGCACATTACACTGCCCGTCTGCACCGCAGCATCCGCGTGCAACGCAGCGCTGGTGTATACCACAGCGCCTGAGTGCACAGGACAAGTAGAAGGAGCATGTAACTGAGGATCTGCTGCGGACAGCTAAACGCCACGCCAGGGATGTTTTGATAACAGAATGCGACGTTTTCCCCTCCTCCCTCCACCTCCTCCTCCTCTTCCTCCTCCTCCTTCACCTTTCCCCCCCTGTCGTGCGGGTCGGCGCTACAGCGCACGTGCACATCTCATCGTGCATCGCAGAGATGGTTTACTGAATCAATCCACTCGGTTCTCGAACGGCCAATTTAAGTTGAGTTTCCTGGACGCACACGGGAGGAGTTAGGATGATGCCAGCGGACTCGGGAGGACTCGTCGATTCCACCGGCATTCCTTTTTCCCTACCTAGGCTCTGCCTAGACGGGTTCTTACCCTATGTGCTTAAGGAGTCGGGCAGTGCTACCCGCCCCGGGCGGTTCCCCCGGCATCCGCCCCGCGGTTCCCCCGGCTGCGCCCCCTTAGCTTACCGTTGCTTATCTCATTTTGGCTTAGCCTATTTTATCTTAGCTTAGGCGAGCTTCATCTTAGCTCAGGCGTCTCTTATCTTTGCCTACCTTCATCTTAGTTTCGCCGAGCTTTAGCATAGCAGGGCACAACATAGCAAAGCATAGCGTGGCACAACCCAGCGCAGCACAGCATATCATAGCAAAGCGCAGCATCGCATATCATAGCGCAGCATAGCACAGCATATCATAGCATCGCGCAGCACAGCACAGCATAGCACAGCGCAGCATGTCATAGCATAGTTTAGCATAACTTAGCATTGTATAGCGTAGCATCGCATCGCATATCATAGCATCACATAGCATGGCATATCTTAGCATAGCACAGCGCAGCATGACATGACATAGGTTAGCACATTATAGCATCGCCTAGCATAGCATACATCCCAGGCCGAAAGTGTTTCCTCTTGTACTAAACATGTGAAAACATCAACGGATCCAATTGGATCCCTTTTTCGGGTGTGGGAACGTCTCGTGGATCCTATTTCTGTGTTGCGCGGATCAAATTTCCTGTGTGTGGACAACCGATGGATCCATTTATTTCCCGGGAATGAATATATAATCGTTAACATCCGGGACCCAGGGGAAATGGGACCGCGGAGCATCGCAAGTGAAGCATCATGCTAGCCACGGAGCTGTGGATCTGCAGACCAATGCTATGATTCTACGGGGGAGGGGGGGTCTTCCCAGGACGAAGAGGGAAAGGATGAGGGAAGAGACAAGAGGAGGTGGGAGGAGAACAGAGGGGATCGGCGCGTCACTTCCGACATGTAGGGCTCAAGAGGAAAATATTTCGGCCTGCGCAAGTGGGATTCCGAACTGCGTTTCCCCCGCCAACATTTCGTGCTAAACCCTTCCGTGGGACTTCGAACGGTGTCTCCCCCGCCAACACTTCGTGCTAAACCCTTCCTCCCCAGGCCGAAAGGTTTTGCCTTCTTGGACTAAACATGTGAAAACATCAACGGATCCAATTGGATCCCTTTTCGGGTGTGGGAAAGTTTCGGGGATCCTACTTCTGTGTTGCGCGGATCTAATTTCCTGTGTGCGGAAAAACGATGGATCCATTGATTTCCCGGGAATGAATATATAATAATAATTAACATCCGGGACCCAGGGGAAATTGGACCCGCGGAGCACCGCAAGTGAAGCATCATGCTAGCCACGGAGCTGTGGATTTGCAGACCAATACTATGATTCTACGGGGGGAGGGGGGTCTTCCCAGGACGAAGAGGGGAAGGATGAGGGAAGAGACAAGAGGAGGCGGGAGGAGAACAGAAGGGGATCGGCGCGTCACTTCCGACGTGTAGGGCTCAAGAGGAAAATATTTCGGCCTGCGCAAGTGGGATTCCGAACTGCGTTTCCCCCGCCAGCATTTCGTGCTAAACCCTTCAGTGGGATTTCGAACGGTGTCTCCCCCGCCAACACCTCGTGCTAAACCCTTCATCCCCATGCCGAAAGTTTTTTCCTCTTGGACTAAAAATGTGAGAACATCAACGGATCCAATTGGATCCGTTCTCGGGTGTGGGAAGGGTCTCGTGGATCCTATTTCTGTGTTGCGCGGATCCAATTTCCTGTGTGTGGAAAAACGATGGATCCATTTCTTTCCCGGGAATGATTCTATAAAATTAACATCCGGGGCCCAGGGGGAAGGGGATCCGCGGAGCACCGCAAGTGAAGCATCATGCTAGCCACGGGGCTGTTGATCTGCAGACCAATGCTATGATTCTACGGGGGAGGGGGGGTCTTCCCAGGACGAAGAGGGAAAGTATGAGGGAAGAGGCAAGAGGAGGTGGGAGGAAAACAAAAGGGATCGGCGCGTCACTTCCGACATGTAGGGCTCAATCGGAAAATCTTTCGGCCTGCGCAAGTAGCATAGCAGAGCGCAGCATAGCATATCATAGCATAGCATAGCGCAGCATATCATGGCATATCATATCATAGCATAGCAACGAATGCTGCTTTCCTAGGGGCTCCAACTTCTAGGTAGGGTCGCACTGGGGTAGTTCCATAAGGACTCCTTTCCTTATCCGATCTAAAACAATTGCTTTCTGTGAAACCCACAGGCGCTCCATTTTGTCATAAGTGTCCCCGCTGACATTGCATATACAACGGAGGCGCTTTGTTGCACACCGTTGCTCTGGTGGACAGAGGCGCCGTGGTGCACACACCCGCTGACATGCACGCAGGCATTGTGGTGTACACTGGTGCTGTGTTGCAAACGGCTGATGTGGTGTACGCAGGCGCCGCGGTGTACACAAGCGCTGTGCTGCCCGCAGGCACTGTGGCACACACTGGCGCTGTGTTGCACGCGGTTGCTGTGGTGTACATAGGCGGTGTGGTGTACACAAGCGCTGCGGTGCACGCAGGAAGCGTGGTGTACACAGGCGTTGTGGCGCAGATCGCCACCTACATCCTACATGCTGCTGCTACCCGTCCCCGGCCATTCCTAGGCACTACCAGACGCCGCCGGCGCGGAACGTGACGTCATCGGCCACCCCCCCAAAGAGATTGCCGTCATCAGGCTCCAGCCGCGTCCGCGAGCACTGCGACGAAGAGCGACGAGCGACGAAAGACGAGCAACAAAAACGACGACCACGACGACGACGACGACCACGACGACGACGATGACGACGACGACAACGACGACGACGACGACCACGACGACGACGACGACGACGACGACGACGACGACGACGACGACGACGACGACGACGACGACGACGACTGCGGACCAGACTACGATGCGGATTCTTATGCGGACACCTATGCGGATCCCGATGCGCACGGCGGCGTTGCCTGGAGCGCACTGGGGGGGGGGGCGTTACGTCACGGGGGGGGGCCGGGGGCCATGACGCCCGTCATGCCCCAAGCAATAAAGAAACACGTTCCTGCAAGCTTTGCACCAACTTCGGTGATGAAGGCCGCCGGTTTTCAAAATGTGGCTCTCGCTGAAGCGCCGTACACATTCGTCTTAAAAGTTTGCAACCGTTTCCAGGATGTCGGTGCAGCCCCAAGCATGGTGTTCTGGCACTATTTAGGGATGCCACGGCACAGCCGTCACGTGGACTTGCGGTCACGAGGACCTGGGAACGGAATTCTGGCACGATTTCGGACTATCAGGACGCAACCGTCAGGTTGATTCGCGGCGTTGAAATCCCAAGAACTGTATTTCCCCGACCAACCAAAAGGACGCCGACCCACTCAGCAGACCAATGGCAACCTCATCGCGCCCATGAGGTGGGCCCCGAAGTCCGGCAAGAACAACACAGCGGACAGCAAATCGCGTCGGCCACGCTCGATACTGTGTGCAACGCGCTTTCCCCGCGCAGCGAATGGCCGGAAAAGATTGCATGCCTGAAGTGATCCACACTCTGGCCGCCAAGAGCCTCATCGATCATTGATTCCCTACCTTGGGAAAGCTGCTGGCCGACATGCTATTGGCGAGCTGGCCCGTGCAAGCCGTGCCATAGAGAATGCGCGGACGAGTAGATGTACGCAACCCCTGTGGCCCCGATGGCCAAAAAACATCAACCCACAAAGGGAGACTGGACAAACGCGTTGCCCGCGCAACCTCGATGGCCGGACCGTCGTTATATACCGCACAACACGCGAGCCAGGCGCAGCGCCAAGTGAAGCGAAAAAACACGATCGCTCCAGACTCGAGCCCAGAGGAGAAGAGGAGGGGGAGAGGCGGATGAGAGGCGAAAAAGGCATGGGAATCGCACTGGCCCCATCTGTGCGACCAGCTAGATAGTATCAACTAGTCAGTGCTATACAGAACAATAGGCTGACCAAGGAGAGCATCAGCAATCGATGGGCAAGTGGATGAGCTGTTGGGAGTACTTGTAGAGGTAGCCGTCCCCGAAGAGAATGGAAGCCGATGGGCGCTTGGAGACGGGTACACATGTACCGCACTGCCAATGGCCCGTCTGCGCAACGGTCCGCTCCCGGGCGTGCACCCAACTCGGGAGCGGTAGTCGGAGTAGCCGAAGGAGTAGATAATGGAGTAGATGGAGGAGTTGATGGTGACGCCGTCGGGAGATGGTGGCGCAGATTGTGGCGCAGTCTGTGGAGTAGATAGTGGTTCGGTCGGGGACAAGGGAAGTAGTCGATGGGGTCGGTGATGTGACAATCGATGGAGTCTGGTTCAAGTTTGTTGCGTCAGTCGGTCGTCGCGGGTCGGCATTGGTTCGAGTTTGTTGCGTCGGTCGGTTGTGGTTCGAGTTTGTTGCGTTGTTGCTGGTCGGTGACGTTGTTGCTGGTAGGTTGTGGTTAGAATTTGTTGCGTCGATCGGTTGCCGCAAGCCGGCCGTGGTGCACGCCTGTCCCACCAGCAGGGTGCCGAAGCATACTATGCAGCGCGATACAGAGCCCAGATGCCGCCACACACGCGCCGTAAGCTCTGGAGCGTTGAGCTGGTGAAGGCTGCAGGTCGATGGGTGGCGGCGGTAGTAGCTAGACTGGTGCCCGCGCCGCCGCGGGCGATGGAGCCGGCGTCGGTGCCGGCGCTGGGTGCGACACGCCGGCGTCCACCCAACGGGCGCGGCATGCAGGCACCTGCACAGCCAGCATCTCCAGAAAGGCCCCCGGCGTCACCTGGAAGACGCCCAGCCCGTCCAAACCTCTATATACTCTTCAAAGCCGATGCGACACAGCGGAGGCGAATACCAGTACACCACTATGTATAGAAGTATACAAGAGCCGCACAGTCTCCGTGACATCATTCTGAAAGCCCTGCGGAATTGGGCCAGTTTGCGTTGGGTCAGTTCTGGAGTCTTGGGACACGTTCCCCGCCAGGTCATTGAACTGAGTTCTGGGGCTGGGGTCGGAGCAGTACCAGCAGACGGAGATAGTGATATAGTCGACGCCGGAATTGGCGCTGGAGTCTGGGGTGGGGGCGGAGCCGGAGCAGACGTCGGAAGAGGCGTCGAAACTGAGGTCGATAACCACGTTGTTGCGGGGTCGGAGTCATGGTGCTGATGGGCTCGGTTGGTGGTTGTGGTGGTGCAGGCGGTGGGTGGTGGCGATGTAGGTGGTATCCGCTTGCTCCCCTGGCATCCCTGGTGCAGTTAATGGTCGCCGTCTTGCTGAGCGTGATTCTCTTCGTGGAAAAGCTCTTGGTGTCCGTCGTGCTGCTCTTGGCGCCCGTCGTGCAGGGTGGAGCTGAGGTTTGAGCCTGTGTCGGAGTGGTTGTGGTTCAAGTTTGTTGCGTCGGTCGGTTGCCGCGAGTCGGCTGTGGGTCGATGCTGTTCTCGGCCGGTTGCTGCGGGTCCGTTGTGCTGGCATTGCACGCCTGTCCCACCAGCATGGTGCTGAAGCAAACCATGCAGCGCGATACAGAAACCGGATGCCGCCACACACGCGCCGTGAGTTGAAGAGCTTTGAACTGGTGAAGGCTGCAGGTCGATGGGTGGTGGCGGAAGGGGGAGGACCAGCGCGGCCAAAACGCACGCATGGACAAGTACATCCGAAACGGCAGCATGGCTGCGGCGTCGGGACGGGCGCGGGAGTCGGAGAGCGGGTCGATGAGGGAGCCAGAAAGCTGGTCGGTGCGGTAGGCCGCGATCCGGTCGGTGCGGGAGTCGGCTGGTCGATGCGGGGGTCGATGAGCTGGTTGGCGCGGGAATCGGCGAGCTGGTCGATGAGGGAGCTGGCAAGCTGGTCGTCGAGCGTTCTGCAAGCTTCCATTGCATTGGTCCCCTCGTGTTGTTGGCCAGGCCAGCCAGTTGTGGAGGATCGTGTGACCAGTCCCCGTCGTTCACCGCTCATCGTCGTGCTGCTGGAGTCCGTCGTGCCAACCAACATCATGCTGCTGGTGATCCAAGCTTGGGGGGCCTCTGCAGCGGGATAGCGGATGGGCCGGCATGTCCAAGCAACCTATAGATCAATACACTACTGCCAAAATCGCGGATAGGCCGGTGCAACCAAAGTATCAGTGTACGAGTGCTCGTCTCCCTGTGCGCTCCACTCGTGGATGTCGAGGTCGCGTCGCTGTTCACAAGTCCTGCCGCTGATACCCGATAGTCAGTGCCGCACAACGTCGCGAGATTCGGCTCCGACGGGAATATCGACCACGCCGCCTGAACGGAGGTTAACAAATTGTCCCCCCCCCCTCTCGGGCGCACCCCGTGGTGTAGTCGTTGTCGTTGGCGCCGGTGTAGGCGTGGGCGTCCGTGCCGTCGTCCGTGCTGGCGGCTGCGTGGTAGGCCGCGATCTGGTCGGTTCTGGAGTCGGAGTGTCGATGCGGGAGTCATCGAGTTGGTCTGCGAGGGAGGTGGGCGGGTTGCTCGGCGCGGGAGTGGAGGTGCTGGTTGGCACGGGAATCGGCAAGCTGGTCAATGTCATGCGGCTGCTTCCCGATGTGCTGCGAGAAGTGATGCAGATGTGCCAGCCATGATGCGGCTGTTCCTGCTTCACGGTCGCGATGCGGTTGCGTGGCTCGGGGCTGGGAGTCGCTGAGCCGATCGGCGCAGGAGCGGGCGAGCTGGACGGCGCGGGAGTCGGTGAGCTGGTCGATGTGGGAGCCGCCACGCTGATAGGTGTGGGAGTGCACGATCTGGTCGGTGCGGGAGTCGGCGAGCCACTCGGCGCGGGAGTCGGCGAGCTGGTCGGCGCAGGAGTCGGAGAGTTGGTCGTTGCAGGAGTCGGTGAGCTGGCCGCTGCGGGGGTCGGTGCGCTGGTCGGCCCAGGGGACGGCGAGCTGGTGGCGCGGGAGTCGGTGAACTGGTCGTTGAGGGAGCTGCCAAGCTGGTCGATGCGTGTGTCGGCGAGCTGGTCGGTGCCAGAGTCGTCGACACAGGCTCGGAGAAACAAAAATCGCACCACAATGTAAGACGCAACGAAAATGTTACAGATCGTTGCTGTGATGGTGTGGTGATCGGCGCTGGAGTCGGCGAGCTGATTGGCGCGGGAGTTGGTGAGCTCGTCGGTGCGGGAGCCGCCAAACTGGTCGGTGCTCGGAGGTCGGAGTGCTGAGCTGACGGGGCCTGGGCACAAATGGTTCCACTCAACAAGACCTTGAAGATCTGAATCTCCAACTTCGAAATTCGTCGTAACATTTTGGTGTGGTGTGTCAGCAACGTACAAGATACGAATCCAGCAGAATTTGTGTCATCCATGTGCTGGCATTGCTGATGACGGCGGATATGCTAAACTTCGTGCTGCCGTGTCTGTTAAGCCTTGTGCTGGTCGTCGTCGTGCTGCTAATGGCCGTCGTGCTGATCATTTGCCGGGCTGCTCGTCGTCGTGCTAGTGGTGCCAGTCGCACAGAGCGTCGTCTTGAGGTTCGTCGTGCTGGGCGTCGTCGTGCAATTCGCCGTTGTGCCGCTGTGGATATGGTTGGGTCGGCGGGTCGGTTGAAGATTTGGGGCGGGTCGGCAGTGGGTTACGTTCGTGAATAACTGCCCCAATCTCCGCCCCAACGTGAGTTGACCATTCTTGCTGGAAGCGGGTCTGTGGGTCGGTGCGTTGCGCGTCGGTTGGGAGGGATGGTCGCGGCGGTGTGTGAAGTGGTGGGCATTGGATAGTGGAAGCAGTAAGGGGATCACGGCCGATTAGGGATTATCAAGCGATTGTCTTCCAATGGGGCACTTCCCACGATGAATACAAATCTTGTAGGGACCTATGAAGAGGGATCTTGGAGGGAGGGTTCATTGATACATCCGTGGTGCGTCTTGTGCTTGAACTGGTCCTTCTCCTCCTCTTCCTCCTCTTCCTCCTCCTCCTCCTCCTCATGCCCCTCCCCTTCCAACAGGCGAATGAGGAGAGGGAGGAGGAACGAAGGGAAGTGGGAGGAGGCAGGGGGTAGGGAGGGAGGGAGGAAGGAGCGAGGAGGGAGGGAGGGCAGGAGGAAGAGACGGAGAGAGGGAGGGAGAAGGAGAAGGAGAAGGAGAGAAAAGAAGAGGACCAGAGGAAACCCAGGATACATCAGCGATGCTGCCATACGCCATCCCGTCCCGAGTCCCATCCTCACAAATCCTCGTGACAAGCACCCTGCTTCCCTGCAGGAGACCCCCCTGGCAAGACGAGCGCCCCATGGCCGTGCCATTTTTTCCATGGAACGCATTAGAGCAAGGGATGGGATCAGCCCGCAGGCCGTGAGGGGAGAGCACGACGTCCAACAGTCTACACGCCTAAAGCCGCGGATAGGCCGGTACACCCAAAATGTGGATGTCAATCTTATGTTGTTCCGGCTTGCCCGCCTCCCGCATGCACGAAAGTGGACAGGTAAATGACATAAAGTGGCTGGCCGGGCTGACGTCACCACGTTCGGGGGGGGAGGAGGAGGAGGAGGAGGAGGAGGAGGAGGAGGAGGAGGAGGAGGAGGAGGAGGAGGAGCCGAAGGAGGAAGGGGAGGCTGATACGCAAATGCCCCAGAAACGTATCATCTAGGAGCGCGCCTAGCATGGCGGAGAAACCAATGAAACCACGATTATGGAATTACTGCAGGCCTGAGGGCACAGGAGGCCCCACCCCGCAGAGGGTGGGCAAGGCTGCGGTTGCCGAACCACGCTGGACACAACAAGCAGGCAGTGGGAGGGAGGCGGAGGAGGAGGAGAAACGGAACAGACAGGAGGGGGAGGAGATGCCTACAAAAGCCTAGGAGCTGCTCACATGAGAGGTGACACTCAAACTACCCCCGCTCCTGAAAGCGGGGGGCACTCGGCTCAACTGATGGGTGGCATTCAGGCCTCGATCTCGCGAGGCGCACGGTCACATACGTCTCGTCCCTGGTGTGTCGTCCTGCGGGGCTGGGTCCGGGGCCTCTCCGCCCAGCGTGAATCCAGTATCCTCATGCTCGCGCTGTGCCCCGCCACGGCGTTACGAGAGTGCTGCTTCATGGCCTCGAACGCGACGTCCGCGGACACACCGGCAGTTTGTCTGTACTGGTTCGTCGCGTTGTAGGTCGCGTATAAGAGGACCGCCATGCACGTCAAACCCTCGGAACCATCCGAGAACGACCGCTGAGCTAACATGAAATCGCCCGCCGTGAAAGGAGTGAGGTGGCGCATATTGAGAAAGGTGTCGGCGACACGCCGCACACAGCTGCAGAATATGTAGTGCTCGATCGAATCCTCCGCGTGGCCCGGGCAGCCTAGCAGACATTTGTTCGTGGGCCCGGCCCGGCGCTGGAAGCGGCGCGGCGTGCACCACCTGTTCCATAGCGTGGACAAGCAGGCAGCCTGAACACGGGGTGCGACAAGGGAGGGGAGAAGTTGAAGATGGCGCGCAACTCTGGCTACTGAGTGCGCTGGTGGGCCTGATAAATGCCATCTGGCAATTTTGCTGCGGATCCGCATGACAAAGGCCGGCTGGTTCTTCGTCTTGAGGAGATTGTATGCTTCACGTTGGAAGCACCTGCGAATCCTGCGCTGGGCCGCGAGGTCGTCATCTACGTTTGGGGGCATGCGCATGATGTTGGACGTGATGGCGTCGAAGGTGATGCCGACGGCGCTCAAGGCCAGGCGGCCCCGGTACAGCCGCACAACGTGCGACCTCGAATACCAATCATTCCATCGAAACCGCCTTTCAAAAAAAGGCGGGGAGCCAATCAGCCCCTCCATTCGCCGAGCCCGAGTGTCCAAAGAACACCCCGATGATGTCCAAGGCTCGTGGTGCGCGACACGGAGCTGGGCCGCCTGGGCCATCAATTCGATTGAAACGCACGATTTGGCCTGCCCGTAGCCCTCCCTCAAGTACCAGAGGTCCCTCTTGGATGTCCAATTGCCAGGGTCGGGGGCGACCTTCCGGAGCGTGGCCTCTTCGAGCTCGTGCACCCGCAGAGGCGGATTCTCAAGCTGAGCGAGGAACGAAAGCGCGGACACCGCGTAGACATTGCACGCGAAGGTGCTGACGTGCAGCCCCTGGTGGATGTCCGCCCAAGTCGCCGCGCGCTCTGCGCATTTCTGGGGCGCCTTATCCCAAGAAGAATCGCCCTTGCAAGGACCCACGGCGAAGCCCAGATAGATGCCAGTGTGGCCGAAAGCCACTGGGGCCCATTCCGCACAGGCCGCGAGGATCCTAGCCTTCGCCTGGTCCAGCGCCTCGCCCCAGAGAGGGATGATCAGCGTTTTGGTTGAGCACGAGGCCAGATATGCGCCCAAACTCTGCGAAGATGCGGTGGACGACGTCGGCGTCGCGAAGCCAGTTGCTGGATGCGGCCCCGATGTCGTCTGCAAAGGCCCTGGCTGTCAACTCCGGGACCTTGCGTTCCAATCTCCGGAGTAGCATGTCCACCGCCACTGCGAAGAGGAGGGGGGAGGGGGCAACCCTGGCGGATGCCCGCTGCGACGTCGAACGCCTCATGCGTGGAGCCCTTGAACTGTAAGGCGCACTTGACCTGAGTGTAGAACGCTCTCAAGGCAATGAGTGGCCCAGGAGGTAGCTCTAAATCCTCCAGCACTGCTAACATGAAGTCGTGGGAGAGGCTAGGAAAGGCGGCTTTGACATCGAACAATACGAGTCCACCCCATGCTTCGGTCAGGCTGATCGTCAGTGCGGCCTCGTCGACGTCGATGATGTTCATCAGCGCTGATCTGCCTTTTAGGAATCCCCGCTGGGACGCACTAGCCCACGCGTTGAAGATGGGCTCCCAAGCGAGCTTCATCGCGCTCGCCACCAGCCGATTGTCTGTGCTCACGACGGCCAAGGGGCGGTTGTCGCCGGGACAAAAGAAATCGCCTAAGAGAGCGTGTCGCCCAGACGCCTTCTTTGGCAGGCAGCACAAGGCGCCCAGGTTAAAGTCGTGGCCACTGTCGCCAGACTGGGCCGAGTAGGCCACAGCCAGCAACGTGTCGGAGTTCTCAAACTGCAGCTCCTGCGCGACGTCGTAGAGGGTGTCAATTGCTAAATCGCCCAAAGCCCGCCATACTCTGTAGGGGATCTTATCTGGGCCTGGGGCGGAATTGCCGGTCTGGTGGATGGCATCGCGCACGTGTCGACGCGTGACCCGCCACGCCCGTTCCCCTGGAAGGCAAGCCGAGCCCGGGGCGCCGAATTCCTCGTCGAACCATGTCGCCAAGGTCTGTGTCGATCGCCTTCTTGCTGAAAACCTCCTTCCAATGCTCCCGGGGGATGTCCGCCATCTCCGCGGGGTCAGTGGTGATGTCGCCGTTCGGTTTAGCAACATCGATGTGGTGCTCCTCCGCCATCCTCATGGTGACCTCCCGGATGGCCTCCTTGAGGAGGAGAAGGCGCCGGGCCGCTAGTGCACGCAAGGGGTCACGAGCAAGCTTGTCTGCGAAGCCTAAGTCGACCCGCTCCTTCCAAGCATCCTTCTGCGAGAGGGGGGCCACGGGCAATGGAGGCGACCAGGGCTCCGGCTTAGAGCCGCGAAGACGGCGGAAAGACAGGGGACGGTGAGCAGAAGTATTCACGTCGTAGTTGAGGACGGCGCTACCGAAGTTCCTGTCCAGCTGGGCGGAGATGCGCTGGTTGTCGTAGACCCTGTCCAGGCGAGATTGCGCGCCCGCGCTGGAGTGTGTGAAGTGCTCTTGCGCCCATTCCACTAGGCCGAAAGGCTCGGCGAGGATCGTCTGGAAGGCGTGCTCGTCTGGTGAATCACCGGCGCCGGTAAATGAGCCCGAGGTGCTGCAGTGCCCGTCCGCACCAGTCAGTAATGTCATTCTACTGGCGAAGTTTTTGGCGACAAAACGTAATTCGGAAAAAAATACACGCTTAAACGCCAAATCATCGGTATAGCGTTGGACGAATCGCGGCTGACCGAACGCGAAAACGCGAGCGCCCGCGCGATGCTCCTTGCTGCAAACTGATGCCCCGATGAGGACCACGATAACAGCGTTTGGCGCGAAAGGGCGCGGACCGAATTGCCTACCAATCGCGACGTTGCGATCAGGAACCGCCGCGCCAATGACAGCGGCAGCGGTGATAATCGAATAAACACCTTGGAGCAAGTGGCACTGCGACAGCCACATCAAAGGCGCCCTTGCGTTCAATAACACATTGAAGGTCGCGCAACCACGCGCGAGCCCCATGCGACACTACAGCGCGCAACAGCATGATGAGCGCAGAACTGCACAAGCAAACGCGACGCGCGTGCCTGCGCGCGCAAACCTACAACCGTGGGCTCGCACGTGCGCGCGCGCATGTTCGAGGGCGGTGGCATCGCCAGAAGTCGCGGCGCGATGGCAACTGGTTGTGCAAACTTGCAGGTCGCCAGGCGCACTTCTGAAAATTCTCGGGGGCGCAAAACCATAATGCAAACCGCGCTGTGCACCCCAAACGACGCGATCACGCGCGATGCACTTTCGCGTGAGACACCGGGGCGGCGTCGGCAACGTGGCGGCGGGCAGGAACGCAGCACATTGTGCTGCCGTGTTTGCAAGCCCGGGCCCCCCTGTGAACTTCTGCGACCAGTGCGGGTCCCCGAAACAGAAGAGCTTCCACTACACCAGGTATGGTGGACTGGCCCCTGCTAATAGTCTGGCGCGCGAGTGGGCCAGGCAGGGCAATTATTTTTGCTCCGTGTGGGCCGACCACGATTGCGAGGAAGCTTATGCATTCACGCGGGAGGATATCGATGGGCTCGGACAGGACCCGACATTCTTGGATACCTTTATGCTCTCGCCAAGCCCACCGATCTGCCGGGGCCCATGCTGGATCGAAGTCCACGTGGCGGCGCCGCCTCACGTGGGCGTACCCCTCGCGCGTTTCGTGGCCCCAGATGGAGGTCCACCGAAGGCCCCAGTGGCATGGCCCCATGGCGGCGCCGCCCATGCGGGCGCGCCCCTCGCACGGTTCGTGGCCCCACATGGAGCTCCACCCAGTGGCAGGGTCTACATGGCGGCTGCGCCCCATTTGGGCGCGCCTTTCGCTCGGTTCGCGGCCCCGCATGGAGTTCCACCGGAGGCCCTAGTGGCGCGGCCCACATGGCGGCGCCGCCCCATCTTGGCGCACCCCCCGCGCAATCGTGGCCCCAAATGGCACCCGCAGCTGCGTGTGGTTGGGTATTTCGCCAGGCTCATTCTAATCCAAGTCTTAATAAGCCTTTTGCGAGGCCCCGCGGGCGACCGCGAGGGACTCTTCGAGTTTCTCGACGCGCGTGGCCGCCCGCTTCTCGGCGCGAAGGAATTGAGTTACGTCGCCTGCTTGCCGCGTCACGCGCGGGGCGGACCTCGCGAGCACTGTGCCCACGGAGCATCCTGCGCACGCTTGCGATGCTGGCTGGCATCGAGGTCACAGATTGGAGACCAAAGGTGTCGCGATCACTTCGGCGCCCGCTGCGCGTGGATCCGTCGGGACACGTACTCTACAAGCAAATGCCTTTCTCATTTCGTCATCATCTGCTCTTGCCGCCCCCCTCGCATCCCCCCAGCGCTGTTCTTGCCTTGCCCTGGTGCGCGTTCCTTTTTGTTCTCCTTCTGCGTTGCGTGCGTGCGCCCTTGCTGCCGTTCGACCCGTCTGCCTCCCTGCGCCCGCGCGCTGCGGGCGGCGCCCAGTCGACAAAAAACGATCGCTCCGACAAAAGTAGCCGACAAAAAAAACGCCCCCCCCCCCCCCCCCCCCCCCCCCCCCGACCCCCCCCCCCCCCAAAAAAAAAAAAAAAAAAAAAAAAAAAACGACAAACACATCGGCCCGACAACATGGGCCGACAAAAAATGGCCCGACAAAAGAAATACGGCAGCGACAAAAAATCGGACCGACCCAAGAAATTGTCGCGACAAAATCGTTCCTGGCTTTCGCTGCGGGGCGGATTCATTGTAATTGCACAGTTAAGATGCACCCCCCCTGGACCCCGCGGCAATTTTGTCCGACGGTCCGGGTGGGCATTTTGTCGGTCAGTTTGGTTGGGCTGTCTGTCGAAGCAGTCTGGTGCATCCACGAGGTCGCGCCGCGTTCGCCGGGCGATTCGCGGTCCTAACGGGAGCGCAGTAGCATCACGCGGCGACGGGGGGGAGGGGGGGCACGGCGGCGCGGCGGGGGGGGGAAGAGGAGGAGGGAGATTGGCAGGAGGGGGGGGGGAGGAAGACGACGAGGAGAAGGAAGAGGGCGAGGGGGCATGGCGGCGGGCATCCCCGACTTCAGCTTGCCCGGTCCAACCCTTCGGGGGGGGCGTCGTTCGGCCGGGGCGAACGCTGCGTGGAACTCGCCCCAGGAAGTTCCCAAGGGAGATTCGGGGGTGCGCGAAGGCTTTGGCATTCCGATGCCAGTGGCAAGCCCCGCCGCTATGCCTGCGCTGTGGGTCGCAAGAGTCGCAAGCCTTTTGGACGTCGGTGCAGGTCTCGCTTTTTTGTGCGAGGGGATTTCCAAGATGCCCCGGGGGCTTTCGCGCAAAACTTGCAAGGCCTTGCGGGCGTTCTCGGCGGCGCCATGGGCCTTCAGGTGGCACTCGCGGGAGCCTCGCAGGGGCGTCGCGGAGAAATCTAAGCCCTGCTGCGGACAAGTTGGGGCTGGCGGTTGCAACTATGTCTCGCGGTTTCCCCTCGTATTCCAACCCTCTCGATGTATCACCCTTTCTTCCTCCTCCCTACTAGCTCGCCCACCTCCCCCCTGCCCCATCCCTCTCCATTTTCCCTTGTTTTTCCCCTCCCTGGCCCTCCTTCCCCCTTTCCCGCATCTTCCCCCCCCCTCCCACCTCGCCCTGCTAACTCGTCCCCCCTTCTTCCTGCCCCATCGTTTATCTTTCCCTCTCCCTTCCACGTCGTCGCCCTCCTCCTTCCCCCCTCTTTTCCCTCTTTGTCCGTTCCTGCCCCTCCCTGTATGATTTCTCTGTTTCGGCACGCCCAACACATCGTTCCGTGGCCCCGTAGGGAGCTCCACCGGAGGCGCCAGCGGCAGGGTCCACATGGCGACGCCGCTCCATTTGAGCGCACCCATCACACGGCCTGTGGCCCCATAGGGATCTCCACCACACACCTCAGCGGCAGGTCCGCCATCTCGACAGCAGAGGGGAGCTCTCAGGGCCCCTCTTAGGGCTCTCTTGGGGCCCTCTTGGGCCCTTTCGGTGCCTTCCGAGGCTTGTAGAGAGCCCCAGGGCGGCTCCGAGAAGGCCCCGAGAGGGGCCCCGAGCGTCCCCGGCCCCCCTCAACCACCCTCGTTATCCCCCCCCCTCCCTTCCCCCGTTTCATCCACGCCTTCCGCCTCATCCTCCTCCTCCTCCTCGCCGCATTGCCCCTCCCCCCCCCTCGTTCGCGCACCTCCCATTCCACCCCTCCCCACCAGTCCTTCTGCCAAAGGAACCTGGCTGTCGCTTTCGGCGAAGCACCAGCGCCCTCGGCGAACCGCGCTGCAACGAAAGCGCTGCATGACGCGAGAGTAGTAAGATGGCATGTTTCCGACATGATGCGTGGGCGCCCAATGCGCGGGCCTACGTGACGCGTCGAGGGCGCCTGACACGCGCCCGCGATACAATTCACAGCCGAAGTCGGAAAATTAGCTCCGGCGGCGCACATGCGGTGGGACACGCGCGCGTTCGGCATCACCCGCGCGGGGTGGCTGACAAATTCGCGGCGTTGTGGTAAAAATGCCATTGCGCCCAACATCGTTTCGAAGCGCGCTGCGGTGCGCCGCGTTAGCGCGCGTGGGCTGCGGCCTGCATGCGGCCCGCGCACTAGTACGAGCGATTGAATCTGAAAGGGCAAGGCGCGGCACGTGCGTCATGAAAACGCGGCACGCGGCAGAAACAATTATGATTAGGAAACTCGCGCGGTTCGCGTGCGTCCGTCGACCGAAATTGCTAACTCAGGGCAAGCGCGCGGCGACGACGCATTTGTCTCCACCAATCAATGATTCAAAAAATGCAAAACAAAATTGTCGAAGCCCTGGTTTTGTTTCCTGGTGGGGTAGGGACCCGACACCAGTGGGAACGTAATTGAAGTCGCCCGCAAGCACGGTGAGGGAGGACTCGGGAGGGCGGAGGGCAGTCGCGAGAAGTTCCATAGAGTGCTGGCGGCATGCCCGAGAACCAGCGCCCGTGGACCAGTATATTCCCACGATGTCCAAGCTGCCGGTGGGGCCGTTGAGCCGAAGAATGGAACACCGCCCAGGCTCCACCTCGATCCAGTCCTCGTCCTTCACCGGGTGGAACTGAGATAGGAAGGCTGTCTTGATGAGGAGGGCAATTCTGGCCTGGCGGTTGGGGTTGGTGCCGTGGTTCCAGAAAGCACGGAGGTTCGGCGGTAGACGAAAGCTGTCCGCCTTGCCCACATTCCCGTGCGTCTCCTGAAAGAGGGCGAAATCGTGGGACTGCGCCAAAGACATGGCTCGGCGTACCTTCTGGTGCTGGCGGCTGCAGGTCGCGGCCACGAGCGCCTGGCCATTCCAAGGAAACCCCGCCACATCGCCATTGAACGGCATGCGAGCACCTGGGGCAGCAGGCTGAGGGGCGGCAGGAGGGTTGGCAGGAGTGGGCGTAGGGGAGGTCCTTGCCCGCTTCCGCGACGGAGGAGCAGCAGTAGAAGACGAGGTCGAAGAGGGAGTCAAACGGATCGTGGTGAGAAACATGCAATACGTGGATTCTGATGTATTTGCACAGCCCCGCTGTGATGAAGGCCCTCTGCTCGTAGAGGACGAACCCAACCCCTCGGTATTCGAGCCTAGTCACAGGCTATCCTATCCCACGGCCGAGGTATTTGGATTAGTCACGAAGTCGCTCGTGACCTCAATGACGTGGCTCATCCCATCGAGCTCGATGGCAGTCCCATGGATCTCGGTAAAGAGCGTCTCGACTGCCTTGGTGTCCCTGGCCTGGACCACTATCTTGCCCGCCCAAATACCATCTGCAGCCAAGATCATCTTCCACTCGCCCTGTGCAAGGTCCCCGGAGGCCCCCTGAGGCGTGAACGCGGTGCCGGTCTGCGTCGAAATTGCCGTAACCAAAGACTGCGCGAGCTCCGCCCCGTCCTTGACGCGGATGTTCTGGAGGCATATCGCTGTATTGAGCGAGCGGCGAAGCTGCTCACTCAGGGAGTGATTGCATGCCGCGGCTTTCGCCCGCGTCGCCTTGACGGTGGAGTCCAGGAGCTGCACTGCGGCGAACGGGCGGCCTCCACCATTGGAGCTCCTGTAGCGCATTTTTTCGATCGCTGCCTCAGGTGTGGACGCACTGGTATCCGTCATGGCCTGGGCCCAGTCCTCCGCCGGAAGGGAGGTGAGTAGGACGGCCAACTTGGGAGAGGCCAGTACCACCTCCTCCATTTTCTCGAAATGCTGGTCCGCCACTGTCGAAACGCTCATGTCCATCAAAATCGCGGAGGAGAGACCGAAGAGAGCGCGGGAACCCATGACGCATCCTCGAAAAGCGGATTGTGCCCGCAGTTCCTTGATGTAGATGCGGAGGTCCATCTCGGAGACAACGTCGCGGTCGAAGGACAGAGTGAAGCAGGTGCGCGGGAGAGCGTTCGTACTCCCATAGCTCTTCCTGGGACCGTCCACCCCGACGAGCCCAGGGAAGGAGATGGCGTAGACGGCCTGGTGGAAGCGCACGTGGCCCTCCCCAGCGAAGTCCAAGATGATGGCCGGCCTGGTCTCGTAGCGGAGCAGGGTCGGCATCCATTCACAGCCTGCTGTCCTTATGACACGAGCTCCGCTAAAAAAGAAAGGATCCCGGTCGGGACCCTTCCGGATACACGGAACGTGCAGAGGCATGATCTTTCAATATATGGGCGCTTCTGGCGAACACCGCGCATCGAAAAGGAACCGCTCTCCGCCTGTGTCGCTGCTGCACGATGATACGCAATTGGTCGTGACAGATTGTGACAAATCTCAAGCGCGAACACCGTGCTAAAGAGAGAACACCCGTTCATCCGTGTAGTTGTGGGCCATGAATATGCACCGCGCTACGGAGACGACCACACCTTGAAGAGAACCCAGAATGCATCAATGTAGCTGACGGAAGATTGTAAAGAGCGTGCGCGGCCGGAAGGCGAGGGCCACATCTTAAAGGGGACCGCCCTCCATCCGTGTGACTGCTGGATTTGAGCAGGACGAATGCGCGCGGAGCTGGAGATCCGTGCAACTGTTGAAAAACAGAAGAAAACAACAAAAATAAAAAACAAAAAAAACTGCAGCTTGAGGACGCCAGGACCGTCCCACCGACGCATGTTGCAGCCCAAACGACTGAAAGAGGAGTGAAGATGGAGCTTCGAAGATCGAGGATAGAGGTTTATATGCGCTTGTGTTGGCTTCTGGTGTTCGAAGATTCTGGGGAGCTCCGGGGGCCTTCAGAAACCTCCAGAAAACGGGGGGTGGGATGGCGGACTCTGACCACGATGTTTCACGACGCGTGTTGTTTTTTCTCGGGAAGTCGGCTCCGGAAAAGGAGATCCACCAGGAAAAGGGGAAGGAAAAGAAACTGGCCGCACTCTACATCTACATCTACGGCATATGGCAATGCATGGCTCCACGCCACCTCTCTGCTGCTACTCCTCGTGACACCAGCGCGAGAACCCTTCGCGGTTTGCAACGTCTCAGGCTCAGAAAAAGGGGCATCCCTACATGGACTCACCTGCGCAGCAGCAGTCTATAGTTGCATGGGCCCGCCTGCACAAAACCAGGTCAGAATAACGCAGGCGCAAATTTCATTCCTCCGTACAAGGACATCTCACATTTGATAGTACGGATTGTGTTACATCACGTGTCCAGACAAATATGCACCCTTCATGTGCGATCATCATACTTACCCATTGTCTTGCCACGTGAAGACGCAATGTATCAACACCTCGCGCTCGCGGCGCACGTCGCTTTAACCATATTCCAATCATAATTCCGCGTCGTATGCTCGGTAAGATATGCTTGCGCACGGTCTATGTGCGTACGCGCGGGTCGTCCATTCCCCGCAGGGTTCGCCTGGAACGATCCACTTGGCGTCTCCCCGCCCGGTTGAATTGCCCGTGAGCCACACGAGGCTGCGATGGCTGCGATGTCGCCGGTCACCTGAGCGGTGCCCTTTCCCGCACCAGGTCTTCCCGTGGCCACGGGCACTCGGGCGACGCACCGGCGCGACGCCGCGCCCCCGCGCCCGCCGAGCTCAAAAGCGCGAGTGCGCGTGTCATCCGATACCTCGAGCGCGCCCAGAGACAACGGGCGCATGCTCCACGCGTGCGCAAGGCAAGCTGTGGAGGCCGCAATCCACGGCGGCGCAGCAGCAGCGGTCGCGAAAAGTTTGTCTTGTCAGAGGCAACTTGAGTCCCAGATGCGGTAAAGACAGCCGAAGGGTAAATCGGAGCCAGAGTGGGTGCAAGGGAAGACAAGGAAGGGGCGCGAAGGGTGGAGGAGGAGGGGGAGAAGGAAGCCGCGAGCGGCGGAGCACGGAGGAGGAGGAGGAGGAGGAGGAGGAGTGCAGCCGTATCAGGGTCCGACAAGACCATGAGATGCCGGGCGGCGCAACTCCGAGGCGACCACGCACGCGAGTCCTGCATAGGAGCGTCCAGGGTGCAGGGAGCCAACACGAGATGCCGGGTGGCGATGTGTGCGCGGCGCGCTGAAGACCAGGGACGAATCCAGGGCACAAATGGAGCGTGAACGCCATGCGGGCTGTTAATCCAGGTCGTGGAATGATTCAGCTGGATCGCATCGTCAACGTCCACCAATGACAGCATGCCCAGCGAGGCATGGGGCAGGACACGCGAGGCGATGCCGCGCATCGCGGTGGGGCAACGCAGCGGCAACACACGCAGCCGCGGCAGCAGCGGCAGCGCACGCGGCGGCCGCGCGCGCAGCGGCAGCAGCAGCGCACGAAGCCGCGGCAGCAGGACCAACGCGGCGGCAGCAGCAGCCGCGGAGGCGCAGCACACGCAAGCCAAGAGGCGGCGCGGCCGCCGGGCCAGCAGGATCGTGCAGCGGAACGTCTCGAGGACCTCTTCGGGCAGCGGCAAAAAGAGTCCTCGTCGCCATCGAAGAGGCGAGAGTCGTCATCGTCGCGGCCGACGCCGCAGATGTCGTTGTCCGCGTCGTCGTCATCGTAGTGGTCCTCTTCGTCGTCGTCATTGTCGCGGTCATGGTCGTCGTCGGCGTCTTGGTCGTCGCTGTCGCCGACGTGACCGCCCAGGGAGGAAGGCGAAGGGCAGACGCAAGGGGAGGGAGGAGGGAGAAGGGACGAGGTGCGAGGGACCTAGAGGCAGGGAGGATGGAGGAGAAAGGATGGAGGAAGAACCAGGGACGAGGGACGAGGGAGAAGGGAGGAGGAAAGAGGCAATGGGCAACGGAGGTCGGAGGAAAAGTCGGAGGAGGAGCCAAAGCAGCCGAAGGAAAGAAAGTTTTAGTTGGACGCCATGTTCCGATCTTCGCGCCAGGCCATCTCGCTGCACACCCCGTAACCACAGGGACGGTGGAGTGGCCCGATTTGTCCCAGAATTGAAGGCTTGATGGCTTCGAACTCCAGCTTCGCCTCCCAAACCTCGCTCAGCAGCGCCAAAGCCATCGGCTATTGCTCACCCATCCCCCACGCGCTGGTCCCTGCGATGCAGCTGAACACAAAACAACTACATCGAACGCGCCATGTATCGTATCATTCACCTGAAAGTAAGACGCGCACCTCACTGAATAAAGACAGCACTTGGCTCCATTGCCCGCCTTGCTCACACGTGCTGGCTGTACATCCGTAGACTATGAAGTCAACGTCCAAATTTCTCAAGCACATGATTCTGAGCATGCTCAGCGCCTGTTGTCACTGCCCAACCTTCTCGCACGCGTTGGCCCCAGCGCTGTAGCTGACCAAGACTGCGTGGCCTCCGTCCAGGAAATCTGCACGAATTGGCACATGATTGTGGACGTGCTGCCGAAAGGCTGGCATTACACCGTTGGGCTGACATGGCTCGAACCTCGCATTCCACACATGCTACTGCGTGATGCTGCTTGCTGCTGCTGTTGCGTACTGTCGGTAATGCTTGCCGCCGCTGAGTGGCGTTGTTGTTTGTGGCTGCAGGGTGCCGCTGATGGCCACATCTGCTTGGTGCATGCTGCTGACGGCTACCTGCTGCTGCTGCTGCTGCTGCTGCTGCTGCTGCTGCTGCTGCTGCTGCTGCTGCTGCTGCTGCTTGCTGTTTCTGTGTGTTGCCGCTTCTGCTGCCTGCTCCGTGCTTCGTGCTGCTGCCATTGGGGTAATGGGAGTGCTTTTTGGACCGCCCCAACTCTCAGGGCGAACTCCCCGACGAGTCGCACAGTTAGATCGCAGCCGATCCAAAAAAGTTGAAACATATGAGGCGCATGAGCGCCTTATTTTCCTGGGTGGCCGATGCGGTTCCAGAGCTCTCTGAGGGATCGTCTCTCGGAAGCCTCCTGGAGGCGGTGAAAGTGTATTTGGGCCTCTCGGAGGCCTCTTGGGACTTGATTTGGGCCTCTTGGGGGCCTCCTAGGCTTCTGAAGGGTCTCTTGGGGGCCTGCCGGCGATTTCTGGGATCATCCTGGAGCGGAGAAGGCGAAATGTCAGTTCGAGCTCCCGCCCTTGGGCTCTGTTGGGGCCTTTTTGGGCCGTCTTGGGGGGGCTCTTGGGCCGTCTTGCAGCCGTCGTGGGCCGTGGAAAAAGACCCTCCTGGGGGCCTCTTGGGCCGTCGTGGGGCGATATTGGGGGCCTCTGGCGCGTCTTGCAGCGTCGAAAGTGCAGAAAGGCAAGAACGCTGAAACACTTCAAACACCAAAAGAAATCTAAGAGTGTAGCCTCTAGGGACACTTCTGTAGGGGCTCTTGGAGCCCACTTGGGCAATCTTGCACCCCGTGGGGCCGTCTGAAAGCCATAATGGCGACCTCTTGGACCGTCTGGAGGCGTTTCGGGCCATCTTGGACCGTCTTGGGGCCCTCTCGGGCGGGCTTGAAGCTCCCTGGGGGAGCCCGGAGCGCGCCGGGGCCAGCCATTTGAAGAATTCCCTACCTAGGCTCTGCCTAGAAGGGTTCTTACTGTGTGGGCTTAAGGGCCGGGCAGTGTAAAACGCCCCGGGCGGTTCCCCCGGCATCCGCCCCGCGGTTCCCCCAGGATCCGCCCCGCGGTTTCCCCAGCTAAGCTTAGCTAAGCTAAGCTCAACTTAGCTTAGCTTAGCGTATCTCATCTTAGCTTAGTTTAGCTTGGCTTAGTTGAGCTGAGCTTTGCCTAGCCTAGCCTAGCGTAACTTAGCTTAGCCTAGCTTAGCTTAGGTTAACTTAGCTTAGCTTAGCTTAGCGTAGCTTAGCTTACCTTGGCTTGGCTTGACTCAGCTTAGCTTAACTTAGCTTAGCCTAGCCTAGCTTAGCTTAGCTTAGCTTGGCATAGCTTTACCTTAGCTTAGCTTAGCGCAGAGCAGCATAGCGCAGCGCAGCATTATCACAGCATAGCATATCATAGCATAAAATAGCCACGCATAACATAGCATAGCATAGCATAGTTCAGCATAACATAGCATATCAAATCATATCATATCATAGCATAGCATAGCGCATCATATCATAGCATAACATGGCATATCATATCATAGCATTGCTTAGCATAGCACAGCGCAGCATGGCATAGCATAGCACAGCACAGCACAGCATAGCATAGCATAGCGCAGCATAGCATAACATAGCATTGCATAGCATATCATAACATTGCATAGCATAGCATAGCACAACATGGCATAGTCTAACATAACACAGCGCAGCCGAGCGTACCCTAGCATAGCATAGCAGGTGTAGATGTACATGTAGCTGTCGGTGTAGATGTAGATGTTGCTTTCCTAAATGCTCCAACTCCTAGGTAGGGTCGCACTGGGATAATTGTCCTACTGGCACGCGGTGTCCCTGGCTTAAGGAGAGGCTGAGAGTGCACCCGTGGGAATCCCACAGCAGGCAGGTCGTAGCGTCGGGCCCGAGCGCGAAGACGTCGAGGAGGTCCCCCTTGTCACCCCTGATCTGTCGCAGGAGGGGCCGAGGCTTGATGGTGCGTGCAGGGAGGAGAGGAGGAGAGAGTGAGGGGAAAGCCACTGTTCGCACGTCTCGCACGCACTGACCCCAGTGTTGCAGCAGACGGGCGGACCCATGCAACGGCATGTACAATGGCTTCCTGCGCGGTGCAACGCCATTGACAAAATCACGGTAATTATCCAGCATGGCCCCGCACGCAAGATACTCGAAAACGCGAAATGCCGATCTCAAGATAGCCCGGGAATCCTGTACAGTCTCGCGACGATCTCTCACACGCTGTGATTACCAAATTGTAGCTGGTGACGTCGGTCTCTAAATGGCTCTCCCGCATATCGCCGAGCGGCAACAACGCCTGCCGCCACTGGCCGCATTGCTCACACGCGCTGATCTCAGCGCTGTAGCCGACTAGGGATGACCCGTGGCCTACCGGACACAACGTCTGCTCGAACTGGAATGAGGAGTCGGGGCGGAGGTGTTGCTGGATGAGCCGAACCTTACCTCTGCAGCTGCCACCTGCGGCTGCAGGGTGCTGCTGCCTGCTGCAGACCACTGCTTGTTGACATTGCTTGCCGCTGATTGCTTCAGCTTGCTGCTGCTGCGTGACGCCGATGGTCCTGCTTGCTGCGGACTGCGTGCTGCTGCTGTTCTGCGTTGCCGCTTGAGGCTGCAAGGTGCTGCCTCTCGGCACTCTGGCCAGAGGGCGCACTCTGGGACGAGGAAGGGGAGGCGAGGGGCAAAGAGAGAGGCATCAGGGTCGAAGAGAGCCATGGGCAAAGTAATGGGCGATCAGCGAGGAGCAGAAAGCGAAAAAGCTGGAGCGACGGCCGAGGAGAGCTGGGGGTAATGATGGAAGAGGGAGAACCGAGGAAGGAGGAGAAGGGAGGCAGGTGCCAGAAGCCAAGAGGGAGGAGCGAGAGACCAGGAGAGATGAGCAAGGAAGAGTGACCAGAGAAAAGCCATAAGCCGTAAGCAAACCATGAACGAGAAGGGAAAGGCGAGGAACGAAGAGAGAGAGAGAGAGAAAGAGAGAGAGAGAGAGAGAGAGCGGCGAGGAATGAGGAGCGTGAAGCCAAAAGCAAGGAGAGAGACGTGATGCGGAAGGCCAGAGAAGCGGCAAGCGCACGAGTGTCCCAATGCCATATGTGCACCTGTGGCAGAGCAGCTGGTCTCGCAACGGGCCCCTCATAGCGCCCTCTGTGGGTCAACAAGGAGTATTGGGCCCTCTGTGTGGCCTCTTGGGTTCCCTTGAAGCCCCTTCGCGCCTCCTGGGGCCCTCTGGACGTCCCTTGGGGCCTGCGGGTGCTGTTGTGGGAAGGGGTCGAGGCCGCACTGAGGGGCCTTGGGGCGCGGTATTGTGCCGTCTTGTGGCTGTCTTCTGGCCGTCTGGGAACCTGGCCAGGCCACTCTGAGGCAACCTTGGGGGCGTAATGGGCCCTCGTGGGGCCCACGTAGAAATGCCTGGGCCCCTTACGGAACGATCCAAAACCAACAAACGGGAATAGTGGCAATGCATGAACACCAAACGGAATCGTAGCATCTTGTGGACCTTCGGCGCAGCCCTCGTGGAGCGGCCACCTCAGCGTCGTCAGGAAGCGTCTCGGTGACTCCATGCGGGCTCGGAGAACCCTCAACTGAGCAGGTACCGACGGTCCCGGCATTCCTATAGTCATACCACGATATGGTCTTAGAAACAAAAAATGATCTGAAAACAAAAATAATGCCATTAGAACATAAACCCGATGTGTTAAAACAAGACAGTCCCAGCCAGGAATGTTCTAAGAACATTTCGTGCGAATCACAAGAAGTTCCCAGAACCTCATTTGCTGGGCCTATAGGCAATTCAGGACACTTCGCCACTGCCCGATCCATGCGGGTTCGGCTGGCCTCCGCCAGCCTTCTGGCGGCTGCTGCTGGCGGAGGCAGCCTGGTTTTGCTTCCACCACCTTTCGCCGATCTTCCGCCGCCGTCCGCCGAGGAAGTTCGGCGGCGAGCGAGGGGAGGAAGTGAGAAGGAGAAGGGCTCCTCGGCAGGCTCGAAGTCCCCCGGCCTCCTGAGAAGCTTTCTACACCTTCCCCGAAGACAAAAAAAACACTCCTCAGAAGGCGCGAGGGCTTCCGAGAAGCCCTGCCGCCTTCTGAGAAGGCCTTCTCCTTCTCATTCCCCAATCAGTGCCTGCACTGAAGGGGTCCTGGCGGATATCGAAAAATTTGGCGAACACTTCCCGCCGATCTGGGTAGCCAGCTGGGTTCCAAGGTTCCCGGCTCCGGGTTCCCAATTCCGGGTTCCAGGGTTCCTGGATGTTAGTTCCGGGCCGATTTCGGTGGGTTCTGGGTTCCCGGGTTCCTAAGTTCCCCGTCGATCTCCTTATCGATCTCTCTATCGATCCCATTTCAAACCATCCACTGATTTGGGTTTTTCTCTGGTGTGATTCCTCCCTCGCTCGCCGCCTAGAAGTGGCATCGACTCCTTCGAGGCCTCGAGGGCGAGGCTCTTCCGGGCCGCTCCATGGGCCCTCCGAGGGGGCTCCGCAGTGGGGCCCTCTTGCGGGGAGGTCTTGGCAGCGCCCCGAGGCCGCTCGGGTCTCTCGAGTGAGGCCCAGGCACGCACAGACAAATGCACAGAGCAATCCAAGGATTTCTCCATATATGCTCCGATATCTGTTGGGTTTTCGTTTCCCCCCCCAACACTTCCCACAGTTTCCCATCCCCTTCTGGGGGTCGACGACGCATTGTGCCTGTGTGCTTGTCTCCCCTCCCGAGTCCTGGAAGCGCCCCGAGGACGCCCGGGTCTCTCGGGGTCTGCTCGGGCAGACGCCCGGGGCGTTGTGGACACACAGGTAGCTGCACACAAATCCCAGGGCTCCCCTATCTTTACACTACCTGTTGGGTTTTCGTCTCCCCCCCACTTCCCATAGCCTCCCATCTCTTCCTGGGGATCGACGACTCCTTGTGCCCGTGTGCTTTTTGGGCCCTCCTGGGTCCTGGAAGCGCCCCGAGGGCATGTCCTCCTCCTACAGGCGGATATTGGATGGAAAATCAAACCGGTCCAAAAATTACACCTGAGAAAACCGCAATCAGAGTGGATGATTCGAGAATTGATACGATGGATCGTGAGATCGATTGTGAGATCGATCATGAGATCGATCGTGGAATCGATAGTGAGGACGATTGTAAGGTCGATCGTGAGGCCGAGAGTGAAATCGTTTCACTGAGATCGATCGTGAGATCGATTGTGAGATCGCTCATGCGATCTCTAGTGAGATCGCCTGCGATATTGATAGTATTGTGAGATCGACGGTGAGATCGGTCGAGAAATCGGTAATGAGATCGATGGTGAGACCGATCGACAAGAAAATCTACCAGAAACCCGGGAACCCGGGAACCTCGCGACCCTCCGAAATCGGCCAGGAACCCGGAACCCGGAACCCAGGAACCCGGAACCGGGAAACCTGGAAACCAGCCTGCCACCAAAATCGGCGGGGAACTTTCGCCAAATCCTTCAACATCCGCTAGGACCCCTTCAGTGCAAGCAATGATAGGGGAATATTCAAAAATAGCCAAACACATGTTTAGAAAATCGTCCCCACACAACTTTGTGACTATGTTTGAACATTCCTCCTGTAGAAGGACACGCCCGACTTAAGCGTTGTGGACTTCTCAGGAAGCTCCAGGAGATGCTTTGAACAGGACCCTGCCGTGACGCGCGGCCCCCCCCCATGCAATGTAGAAGGCCCAATGGCAGGCCCCCCCCCTCCCTCCCCTCCCTCAAGCTCCCTCCCCTCCCTCTCCCTCCCTCTCCCTCCCTCCCCCTCCTTCCCCCTCCCTCTCGCGCCCCGACAAAATGTCAGGGCGGGAGGCTCTGGGCAGCTCTGGGCCCTTGGGGGGGGCCTCCACGGGCCCGGGGACAAGAAGAGAGAACGACTCGGGAGGAACAATCGGTCCCGAGGAGGGGTCGGGACGTTAGGGGACCCCGTGCTGGGCGACCTTGGGTGGAGCGACCTGGCGCTTCAACTTTATCAGAGCGAGTGATCAGCAAGTATTCGTCATTTCAGTGAAGCGATGGCATCCAGTGTAATCATACCTATACGACCACCCTTCGGGTGATAAGGAGGTTCGGGGGGAGGGGGAGGAACCAATGTCTCACCCGATCGGTCTCACTATCGATCTCATTATCGATCTCACGATCGGTCTCGCTCGATGGATCTCACTCGATCGATCTCACAATCGATCCCACTCAATCCATTCATTCGATCGATCTCACAATCGATCTGACTATAGATCTCACAGTCAATATCACTATCGATATCACAACCGAAATCACAATCGGTCTCACATTCGGTATCACTATCGATTCCACCATCGGTATCACAATCAACCTCACAAGCAACGTCATCATCAGCATCATCACCATCATCGTCATCAACGTCATCAACATCACCATCCTCATCATCACCATCATCAACATCATCATCACTATCATCATCACCATCATCATCATCATCATCACCTCATCACCAGCATCATTAACACCATTCGGGGATGGATCGACCCTGACCTCGGGCCAAAACCTGGCGGGCACAAGCCTGGAAAATGACGGCCGCGGCGCCCTATCGAGAACCGAAAACGGGCAATTCACTAATCGACGTGCCGGGGTAGGAGGTCTGTCCACCCCCGAATCATCATCACCATCATCACCATCATCATCAGCAGCATCGGGACACCATCATCGTCACCATCATCATTATCAACATCATCATTACCGAAACACCATCATTTTTTCGATGAAGACACAGCAGCTGAGGGCCCCTTAAACGCGACCCGGGGGCGAGGAACCACCCAGACTTTCGGCGACAGCCGAACGCCTTATGTACACTATGGTACCAGTCCTCTACTCCAAAGCGTTCTGACAGAGCCTGCTGAATACGACATCGTTACTATTCCCCGGCAAGGACGGAAGCAAAAACTTGAAATGGCCCCGGACTTGGGATCCCGGCGGAAGGGCGGAAGACGAGGAGGAAGAAACGAAAACGGACCGCGGCGCCGTGCGTGCATCAATCCCCACATGGTCAAACCGACCACTTATATAATGAGGCCTCACACAACGAGTCCATAACGGGTGACGCACAGTGCACACTCAGTCAAAGCCCGCGCGGCGGCGTGGCTGATAAGAAACAACCCCAGAATCCCACCGCGTCGGAGGCGGGAGCGGGAAGGGGACGAGCGCGAGGAAGGAGACGGAGCTCCACAAGCTGCAAAGGAGACGCCTGCGGGTGAAAGCGGTTGGGCGCAGACACTCGCCAACTAAAACAAGACATTCGAACGTGGGCACACGGGCGCGCAAGCGTCCAGCACCGCGCATAACCATGACGGTGACGGCGTCAGGGCAAGCCTGGCGCGTGGCCAGAGGCCAGGGTCAACCAGCAGCGGGCGCAGACAGGTCCACACGCAGTGCTCATGCACGCGGCGCGCTGTAAAGCAACCAATTAGGGGGAGAGGGGGGGGAGGGGGGGAGATCCAGCAGAGCGTCGTGCAACCTCTCTCCAACCGGGCGGCCACCGCCCAGGGCCGAGTGAGACGACGTGCACGGGGGAGCGAAGAGGAGACAGGAAGGACGAGGAAGGAGGGGAGGCGGGCGAACGCCATCTCGAGGCGTCTGGCGGCGGGGCGGCGCCCGCGGAGCCGCAGGGCCGCTCCTCCGCCTGGCCAGGACGCGAAGCCACTCACAAGCCAGCAGGGGAAGAGGAAGGAGAGAGGAGGAGAAGAGGATGAGGACGAGGAACGCTGACTGCATCACCCTGCGCTGACTGCAACGCCCCGTGGCGACCTAAACGGTCGCTGCCAGGCGGGCCGGGGCCGCGCACAGAACTCACATCGACACGTCGCACCCGCAGAGGTCCGCCACGTTCTTCCGCACCCGGCCGTGCTGCTCCACGCCGCGCTGCAAGTACCCGTGGCGCAGCGCCACGACGTGGTCTGGCACGATTCCGACACAGGTCCTCGGGCTGCCGTGGCGGCTGCGGCTGCGTCTGCAGGTGCCAGGTCTGCACGGCGCTGCTGGTGCTTGGTGCTGCCGCCTTCGGTGCTGGGGTCGGCTGCTGGCGACGGTGTTGGTGTTGGCGTCGGTGCTGGTGTTGGCGTCGGCGTTGGTGCTGGTGTTCATGCCGGCGAAGGCGCCGGCGTTGGTGCTGTCGTCGGTGCTTGCGTCGGAACACCATCATCATCATCATCATCATCATCATCATCATCATCATCATCATCATCATCATCATCACCTCATCATCATCATCATGAACAGCACCATCAACAGCATCATCGGGACACCATCAACATCATTTTCAGCAGCATCATCATCATCACCAACATCAGCATCATCATCGGGACACCATTCTGATCGTCACCACCATTACCACCATCATCATCATCATCGGGACACCATCATCATCAGCATCAGCATCATCATCACCGGGCCACCATCAACACCTCATCATGATCCTCATCATCAACATCATCATCGGGACACCACCATCGGCACCATCATCATCAACATCAACATCATCATCATCATCAGCATCATCATCATCATCATCATCATCATCATCGGGACACCATCGTCATCATCATCAACAGCATCATCATCAGCAGCATCATCAATCTCAGCATCAGGATCATCATCGAGACACCACCATCATCATCATCCTCATCATCATCAGCATCATCATGTCATCATCTCATCATCTCATCATCATCAAAATCATCAGGATCATCATCGGGACACCATCATCATCAACAACATCAGCATCATCAACATCTTCAACATCATCGGGACACCATCCTCATCACCACCATGGCCATCACCATCACCATCATCATCATCATCAACATCGCCAACATCATCATCACCATCATCACCGGAACACCATCATCATCACCACCATCACCATCATCATCATCATCATCATCAGCATCAACATCATCGACATCATCATCATCATCATCATCATCATCATCATCATCATCATCATCATCATCATCATCATCATCATCATCATCATCATCATCATCATCATCATCATTATCACCATCAACAGCATCATCACCATCAGGACACCGACAGGACACCGGCGGGACACCGCGCCCCACCCGCCCCCGGAAAGGAAACATTTGGTCCGGCCGCGCCTCAGCCGGAGGCGGGACGGGACACCGCGCCCCACCCGCCCCCAGAAAGGAAACATTTGGTCCGGCCGCGCCTCAGCCGGAGAAGACCTTCTTCTCGCCCGCCCACGCAGCTTCGCCTCGCCCGCACGCACGGCACTCACGAACACGAAACCGAAACCGATTTCCCAGTAGGGGGGCTCTCAGTTCCACTTCGATCTCACCCCCTCACCTCCGATGAAAAACGTATTTTGTTTCGAGCGGTCCTCACAGAAAAACCTTCGGCGCTTGTTCCCAGCGGGGGCGCGCGCCTCCTGGAACCGAGGTGCGAAAGGGCCCGGCGTCTCGGCCAGCGCAGCGCGTCCCGGCGCCAGGTCGCGGGGTGAGGTCTTCCGAAAGTCTAACAGCCCCAGGGCCCCTGACGAAGGAGACCGAAACACAAGTCCCCGGAGCGACTAACCGGCCCCCCAAACGAGTCTTGCGAAACTCAGAGAACATGTTCGGAGAGAATATGCAGCCAGTTGAAAGAGCAAGAGGAGGAGCAGCGGCAGCAGCAGCACGAGGAGGCGGAAGAAAAAAGAGGAGGTGGTGGTGAGGCGGACCTCTCCTTACGCCCCGTCCTCCTCTGACGACGGGGCGCATGTCGCGCTTGATGAAA
This sequence comes from Prorocentrum cordatum, assembly GCA_963575745.1. Lineage (NCBI taxonomy): Eukaryota > Dinophyceae > Prorocentrales > Prorocentraceae > Prorocentrum > Prorocentrum cordatum. The sequence goes on along the minus strand of CAUYUJ010019890.1, from coordinate 72,929 downwards.
CGCCGTGGAGTGGTGGCCAGCGTATACGTAATATTGTGATAGATTATGTTCGGTTCGGTTCTGGCCCGGTGTAGTACTGGGGATCTGGCGGCCGCGGTATGCGGAGTGGACGGGTCGGGAGGTCTGTTCTTCTTGAAATCTAACTACCCCAACCTCTCGGGTGCGGAACTAGAACATCGCATGTCTAGGAAAGCTAGGGCTGGCCTGTGCATATCATCCGGTTCGCTCTGGAATGCACTTCCACAACTCGCCGGGGACAGTCTTTCTGAGCGTACTCCTGCAGTGCCCGACTTGCAAAGCAACGAGACCACCTCATCCTGGGAATGCCTGACCTAGTCGCCGTAATGGCCCCTAAATGCAGTAGACGAGCTAGAACTCCAGCTACGCTTCGCCTACATCTGCGGTGCGACCGTGCGCGTTGTCACTACCAGCCGTCCTCCCGCCGCTGGATCTAGCAAGGAAACTCATGACGTCGAGACCAGAATCGACTTGCAAAACAAGCAGCCTGCACCAACAACACATTCTCCTAACACCAGCCTGTTCTCGCAGCTCTACTCGACAAAATAGCGCCCAAACTTCAACAACAAGTCATCGAGGACTGTCGATGCCATTTGCCACTGTCCGCCCATCTCGCATGCATTAGTCACAATAGTATACATGTCAGCATCCGTATCCAAACCTGCCTCCTGTGCTTTGCTGAGCAACGACAATATCTGCTGCCACTGCCCGCTGTGCTGACACGCTAGCATCCCAGCGTTGTAGCTGGTGGCATCGGGCTCCAGCAGCGCTTCATTTATCTCGCAGACCAGCGCTAGAGCCCGCTGCCACTGCGCACCCTTCTCGCACGCGCTGATCCCAGCGTTGTAACTGACTTGTGTGTACCCGTGGGGTGGATCACCACCATCGATGCACAGGGGACACTGCCTGTAAGGCAGGGCCCAACAACCTGTCACGAAAAAGGGTTTTGCTTGTGACAGGTTGTTGACTACTCTTGGAGCCTTTGGAGACTCTCCGTGGCCGTCGTCGTCGTCGCCGTCTTCGTCGTCGTCATCGTCGTCGATGCCGCCTCGTCGTCGTCGTCGTCGTCGTCGTCCTCGTCGTCGTCGTCGTCGTCGCCCTCGTCGGATCGAGAAGGGTCACGGAGGAGAAGGATCGAGGAGGATCGAGGTGGAGGACCGATGATCGAGGTCTTTGGGATCTGCTTGAGGGCCCCGGGGCCCGAACCGGGCCTCCGGAGGACCAAGGACTTCGCAAGAGCCAGCCGTCGAGACTTTCTCGAGGCGCGGAGGTCTGTGATCCCAATTTCCTCCTCCTCCTCCTCCTCCTCCTCTTCCTCTTCCTCTTCTTCTCCCCCTCCTCCTCCTGCTCCTCCTCCTCCTCCTCCTCCTCCTCCTCCTCCTCCTCCTCAAATCGACCCCCCGCACCTGCCCCAGGGCGCGTTTTGGCTAGAATTTCGCGGCGGGCCTGGCCATGGCCACGGGGACGCCCCAGGGAGCCCCAAACTGCCCAGAACCGGCCAAACACCTCCACCCTAGATCCTCCACCTCCTCGGCAACATGGATGCCGCGAACAGTCCGATTGTGCTCCGTCCGCCGCCAGTCCCGCTTCCTCAGTCGGCGCGAGAGGCACAGCTGACGACGACGAAGACGACGGACGACGGACGACGGACGACGGACGACGGACGACGGACGACGGACGACGGACGACGACGACGACGACGACGACGACGACGACGACGACCTTCTCGCTGAAGGAAAAGCGTGGGCTCGCAGGCCCAAGAGGGCCGTTCGGACCAGGCAGCTGGCAGGATCCGTTGTTTTTCGGTGGCCCTAAGAGGCCTTGCGGCCAGAGAAATAACGGGGGGGGCGGCCCGACGACGACGACGACGACGACGACCTTATCGCTGAAGGAAAACTTGGGACGCAGGCCCAAGAAGGCCGTTCGGAGCAGGCAGCTGGCAGGATCCGCTGATTTTTCGGTGGCCCTAAGAGGCCCTACGGCCAGAGAAAAAACGAGGGGGCGGCCCGACGACGACGACGACGACGACGACGACGACGGCGATGACGACGGCGGCCCTAAGACGGGGACGACGACGACGACGACGACGACAACGACGACGACGACGACGACGACGACGACGACGACCACGACGTTCTCGCTGAAGGACAACTTGGGGCTCGCAGGCCCAAGAAGGCCATTCGGACCAGGCAGCTGGCAGGATCCGTTGTTTTTTTCGGTGGCCCGAAGAGGCCCTACGGCCAAAGAAAAAACGGGGGGGCGGCCCGACGACGACGACGACGACGACAACGACGACGACGACGACGACGACGACGACGACGACGGCGATGACGACGGCGGCGACGACGGGGACGACGACGACGACGACGACGACGACGACGACGACGACGACGACGACGACGACGACGACCACGACGTTCTCGCTAAAGGACAACTTGGGGCTCGCAGGCCCAAGAAGGCCGTTCGGACCAGGCAGCTGGCAGGATCCGTTGTTTTTTCGGTGGCCCTAAGAGGCCGTACGGCCAGAGAAGAAACGGGGGGGCGGCCCGACGACGACGACGACGACGACGACGGCTCCTGGAGTGGCTGTGCACCGCGTCGCCCATGGTGAAAGAGGCAGGTGGAAGCACCTGCGCTCCCCTGGCTCACTTGGGGCTCTCTGGGTAGCCTCTTGAAGAGTCCTTTTGGAGCTCTTTGGGGCCGTCTCAGCGCTTTCTGGGGCCATCCTGGGGCTCTCTTGGGTCGTCTTGGAGGGCTCGGGCTGTTATGGGGCCCTCGTGCTGCCGTCTGGGGCTCCCTTGGAAGCCTCCCATGGCCCTCTCGGGGCTTTCCTGGTAGCGTTTTGGAGCCCTCCGGGGTCCGTCTTGTGCCGTCCTGGAGCTCCCGGGGGCCGTCTTGGGGCTCTCTTGGGCCGTCTGGGCGTGCTCTTGGGTGCCTCTGGGGCAGTGTTGGGGCGGTTTGGGAGGCTCATCCGGCCTTCTTGGACGCTCTGCCGACCCAGAACGCGACTCTGGCAAAAATGCACGTTTTCCGCAAAGGAATGGGGCGATTTTTGTTTCGTGGGGGTCCTGTCGGAAGCCTCAGGGGGCGGCTTCGGAGCGTCTGGAGCCGTCCTGGAGCCGTCTGCGGGGCGTGCCGCGTCGATCTGGAGCGGTCTTGGGCCGTCCGCTGCGCGATCGGGGCGGCCCCGGGGGCTGCCCCGGGCGGCCCGGAGCGCCGAAGGGCTTGCTGGGAGCGGCCCGGAGGAGGCCGGTTCGATGCCACCGAAAGCTCTTCCACACGCGCTGAACGCTGCATTGTAGGGGAGAGAAGAGAAGATGACGTCGGGTTCTAGCTTCGCCTCCCACATCTCGCCGAGCAGCGCCAACGCCCGCTGCCACTGCTCGCCTTTCTCGCACGCGCTGACCCCAGCGCTGTAGCCTACCATGGCTGACTCGTGGACTCTGTCCACGACATCTTTCTGAATACTTCTGGAATGGTTCTCGGAGAAGCGGCGAGATTGGCCGAAAAACAAAAAGCACGGCGGCGGCCAGGGCGGCGGCAGCGAGACCACGGCTTCGCGTCCGAGCTCTTGCAGCGCTCCGGCAGCTTGGCCCCGGCGCACGGCTCGTTCGCCCCCCTCCTAGTTTTGAAGTCTCTTGGGGATGTGCGTCAAAGTCGAAGCCCATCTGAGGCATCTCAAGAGCGCCCAGGGAAAGGGTTGGGAGGCCCTCGGGGAAAGCCACCGGGAAAGCAGGGGAGGCTCGCAAGGATCTCGAGGGAAGGCCCGAGAGAGCTTCAAGAGGGTGTAAATCGAATAAGATCTGAACATAAACAGCTGTTGTGTCGGACGTGCTCCGCTACGTTGGAAAGGCCGTTTTGTTGGAGTTCTGTTCAAGGCGAGCTCTCTCGGGCGTGTCAGGAGCACCGGGCCCCGAAGGCACTTTTGAAGCCTCTTTGGGCCTCTTGTGGGGTCGAGGGCCTCTCAGGTCCTCTTGCGGACCTCTTCGGGACCTTTCGCGACCCTTCTGAGCCGTCTAGGCTCCTATTGGGCCGTCTTGGGGCCACGTTCGAAGCTCCGCACGTCATCTGGACCCTCACGAGGCTCTCTTCTGGGCCTTCTCGGGCTTCCTACTCCTCCTTCTCCTCCTGCTCCTCCGCCTCCGCCTTCGCCCTCCTCCTCCTCCTCCTCCTCCTCCTCCTCCTCCTCCTCCTCCTCCTCCTCCTCCTCCTCCTCCTCCTCCTCCTCCTCCTCCTCCTCCTCCTCCTCCTCCTCCTCCTCCTCCTCCTCCTCCCCCTAGCCATTTCCAGGTTTCAAGCTTGGTAACCTTTGGGTCGGCGCACTTGGAAGTGGCGCAGCCGACTCGAGCCAAAGTCAAAAATTCTACACGTCACCCCATGACGCGTCGGGACAGGGCCAGAGCAAAATCTGGCAGTGTCGCGACTCAACGTGCGCCTTCGCTAACTTTCTCTTCAGGTCGGCCTGTCGGGAGTGTGGATCGAGGGCGCCGCAACATGTCATCAATCAGCAACGAGAGCAGCGGCAGCAGAAAGCTTCGGGTTGGAATGGCAAGGCGCAGCGGGGCAATGCCTGGCTCAACGGCCCTCCTGCCTTCCAGAGCCAAGGCGGCTCAAGGGCTGGAGGTCGCGCCAACCCCAACACCGCGGAGCTGTCAAATGAGGACCTCATCAAGCTGCTCTAGTCACGAGGGCTTCAAGCGGGCTCGGACCTTGACACCAAGCTCACGGAAGTGCTCAAAAAAGCGGAGGAGCCAAGGCCAGCAGACCTTGGCTCCAAAGGACTCCAGGACTTGCTCCAGAGGCAGTCGCGGAAGCTCCAGCAGATGGAAGGGTCCACCGAGAGAATGCAGAATGCCAAGGCCGCGCTCGAGGACGCTCAGCGCGTCTACGAGCAGGAGTGCCAGCAGCTCAAGGCGCATCAGGACACCCTCTCGGAGATCGAAAAGTTCATCAAGAAGGCCCAGGCCGCCATCGTCCTGCCCGAGCCGCCTGAGCAGGATGGCGAGCCTGATCCAATGCACGAGCTCCAGATGCTTGAGGTGTTGGAGCTGGCTGTCAAGAAGTACACTACACGCTTCTCCATCGATGCCACGGCGGTCCTGGAGGCCACGGAGGCGAAGAAGGCGGAGTTCTCAGCGAAGCTGCCGAAGGCCGAGGAATCATCTCCGCCTCAGCCTGCTACTGGGAAGGCTGTTCCTCCTGGTGGCGCAGGTGGGTCAGATCCAGACATCATCGTCCTCGACCCAGACTACAATGAGCTCAAGGCCAAGCTCAAGCGAGCTGGGTTCGACTCCGCTGATGATCCAGAGGCCCAGCGCAGGTTCCTTGCAGACATTGCAGGGCATGCCAAGCGTCAGCGGGTGGGGTAGCAGCCCACCCATCACATCCAGTTTTGTTCTTTGGACGCTCAATCCTAGCACGTGGTCAGCTGCGCAGGCCATGCTAGAATGGGCGAAACATGATCACGAAGGTGTACCAGTCCTCCCTGATGTTCTTTGTCTCCAGGAGCACCGTCTCAAGGATTCGTTCAGGCGCCAGAGTGCCGTCAAGTGGGCGCAGCAGCGTGGATTGCAAGCCTCTATGCCTAAAGCAGACAGTACAGGGCCAGGCCCTACGGAGTCCAGTGCTGGGTGCGCTGTGCTCAGTCAGTTCCCAGCAGCCAAGTTGGATTTGAGTTGTGGAAAGGAGCTGCCGTCTTCCAGGATTGCGGCATCGATGATCAATGTTGGTCTTTATATTCCCTTGGTGGTAGCATCAGTATACCTACACGCCAGCGTCGGCCTCGCAGGAGAGAACATCGAGCTCCTAGGCAAGTTGTTTCAAGCAGTTGGCAAGCTACAGTTTCCCTGGATAGTGGCTGCGGGTTGGAACCTGTTGCCAGGTGATGTAGACAAGTGGGCAAAACTGGTGCAAGGTGAAATCATTGCCTCAGGAGAGCCCACCTGCGGAGCGAGGGAGCTGGACTTCTTCATCTGCAGCAGAGTTCTGGCCCCGTTTGTGGAATCGGTCTACCTTGTACCAGAGGCCCCAGCAAAGTCCCACGCGCCAGTTGCTTTGAAGCTCAGCGGCATAGGAGTGCAGGTCAAGGTTCCTAGGATGCTGGTACCTAAGAAGTTCCCCATCGAGAAGCCTCCTCCTGTACGCTGTGCACCGCCCGAAGCCCGAGGGGATCAGTGGCCGTGGCAGATTGGTTCGGAGTACCCTCCTGACCTTCAGCAAGCCTGTCAAGTTTGGTCTCGGCATGTGGAAGCCTATCTTCTGGAGCTCCATGACATTCAAGGATGGTGTGGGCAATCATACGCTGGCAGAGCTGATGGGCTTCGAGTTCAGTATGTGGAGCTAGACCAAGCCTGGAAGAATGAATTGCGGCAGAACACCACGGTCGAGGGCAGGAAGTGGACATCATTCTACTCGGCGTGCATGAGGCTGCATGCCATAGGTTCTGAGTCCCGTGCTAAGAAATATTCTCATCTTGCTGCGCAGCAGCGGCAAGAGCGCACTGTCGCCCGAATTGGCATCCCGTCGTGGCCCACCGAGGGGCCGCTGGCGAGGTGGCAGCACGCGCCCAGGAGTGCCCTGGTGAGGCTGCTCTCTGATGGAGGGGACGAGGCTCTTTCCTTCCTCCTGGGGTTGAGGGGTCACCTCTCTCACCTCCAAGCGAAGGCCAGGGCGGCCGGCGCCAAAGCCTGGAGGGCTTGGGCCAGGGAGGCCGTCAAGAATCAAGGGGGAAGGGCTGCTTACGCCTATGTTCGGGGGCCTCTGCCCGACACGCAGATTTTTTCGGAGGCCACGGAGCTTGCGCCGCCGCTGCCTGTCTCGGGGCAAAAGGCAGTGGACAGGCTTCTAGAGCAGTGGGAGCCTCTTTGGAATGCTCCTAAGAAAGATGGTGAATCCCACCCGAGGTCCTGGTGTCCTGGGGCCCTGCCCGCGAGGCCTTCGGAGGCTTCCTGTGGTGCTGTGTCCGGCCAGGGGTTTCTGACCTCTGGGGGTCTGGACCCTTGGGTTGAGCTGCCTAGGGTCACCATCTCGCAGCTGAATTCTGTGCTGTCTTCCTACTCGGGGGCCTGCGGACTGGGGTGGGGCCGCCTCCACCCGAGGCAGGTTCTCTGGCTGCCAGATTCGTGCAAGCAGGCGTTCCTGGACATTCTTATGAAATGGGAGTCGGATCCTGAGGATCTTGAGCTCTGGACCCTCCTTATCTTTTTCCTGGGCAAGCCCTCGCCGGCCACGGGGGTGGGGCCCATTGTGTCGGCTTCCATCTGGGGGCGCATTTGGTCAAGGCTTAGGCAGCCTGTAGCTAGGAATTGGGAATTGTCTCTCAATAGTGACTCCTTCTGGAGAGTTTCAGGGCAGACCTGCGACAGAGCAGGGCATGTGCACAACATTATTCAGCGTTTCGCCAGACTCAAAGGATTTTCGGCTGCCAGTGGTATTCTAGACCTGTCGAAGTATTATGAACACATTTCCCGTGCAGATCTTTTAAGAGAGGCCCTTGCCACGGGGTTCCCAGTCAGGCTCCTTAAGCGTCTCTGTGCAGGGTACAGATTGCCTAGACGAGCTAGGTGGAAGTCTTTCATCCCGGACAAGGTCCGAGCCAACGGTACTGTGGCAGCAGGCTGCAGCTGCGCCTTAGCGTTGGCAAAGCTTCTAGTGCACACAGTGACTGTCACTCTCAAGGCTAAGTTTCCCATGGTGAGGTTTCAAAACCTAGTGGACGACTTCCTGCTTCAGGCGATCGGAGGCAGGCAAAATGTGCTCGAGCAGTTTCCACAAGCCATGTCTGAATTAGTCGAGCCCCTTCAGCAAAGGCAACTTGTTGCACATTGGGACAAGACGGGCTACATGACCAGTTCAGCGGAGCTGGATTCGGAGCTAAACGAGCGCTGGAGCTTAGGCAATGAGCAGAAGCTTCGCCGCAGTAGGTGTTTGGGTACGGATGCCACTGATGGCGCATCGAGGAGTGTTCAAGAGCAGAACAAACGTTTGGCCAAAGCGCCATCGGTTTCAAAGCGTGTTTTTTGCGCTCAGGCAGGCAGGAGCTAGTGTCAGCACTATTATGAGGGGGTCTCCTACGGCGACGGCGATGCGGGGGGCGGCGGTCACTGGCATAGCTGACACTAAGCTCGCCGCCTTGCGACTTGCTTCGTTGCGTGCAGAAGGGAGGGCCCCCCCAGGAACCTCTGTTGCGCTCCGTCTGAGGTCGACGCAGCGAGGGTCCATCAGGGACCCCTGGATCGTGCACGTCTGCGATGTAGTCAAGCATTGGGCGTTGAGTGTACATTCCTGCATGCCCGGCATCGGTCCGCTTCGGGCGTGTCTTGAGGAAGCGCAGCCGCTCCTCTTCAAGGATCGGCCTTGGGCTCAGGTAGTAGATCCAGCCCAGGCTGCTGTCCTTTCGCTCGCCAGGATTGGATGCCAGTTGCCGGCGGTAGAAAGTCTGAGGCACCCCCGACTCGGAGACTTCAGGCTTCTGGATTTGTCGCCTGGCTTTTTCGTGGATTTGATTCGGCCCCTGGCCCTTCAGGCGTCTGACGTCAACGCTTTGAAACGTTAGAAGGCGCCCTGGGTTCACCCGTTGCATTGGGGCCCTGTCGGCAAGTTGCTCGACCAGGACTACTCGGAGCGCTGGAGTGTGCACCGAGCAGCTGCTATCAGGAGTCTGGTAGGAGGGTCACACTGGCCCCAGGCGCGCCTGCACGCGCACGGCAAGGCGGCGAATGATTGTTGTGTACACTGTGGCATGCGAGGCACGCTTCATCATAGATTCTACGATTGCCCTCGGAGCGCTGTTCCTCGGCGCGAGGAATGCCCGACCCATGCAATGCAGGCAGCCATGTATGTGCGAAGTCTTGGTGGGGAAGCTGTAGAGATGATGGCTCGTTGTCGCTTCCCCTCGCCTTCTTTTTGCCTCCCCGTGACGGAAGCCCCTGAAGAGAACCAATTGAAGTTTGTTGGTGCGCTTCCTGGGCGGAGGTTCTCGGGCCCCGTGTTTGTCGACGGTTCGGCCTTCCACAGTCATCTTCAGGGACTGGGTCGGGCAGGTTGGGCCGTGATTCAGGTCAATCGTGCTGGAGAGCTCGTCGGAGCCATGCACGGCGCAGTGCCGCTCCACCAGGCGCCTTCGCAGTCCGCACGCGACGGAGAGGACTGGGCTTTCCATATGCTCTCTCAGTTTGCTGAGTGGTCTGTAGATGATCCATGAGTTGTGCATACCGATTGTGCTGGTTCCTTCGGATGTGCTACCGATTCCAGCGTTGCCTTGGCCAGTTCTAATGCACGCGCGCACATGTGGAGGACCTGGTGGTCCGACCTAGGTAGGAAGGCCTCTATTGTCAAGGAAGCTGCTCACAGGAGTTTGAGGGACTCTAGGTCTGATCATGATGCGTGGCTCATCAAGGGCAATGCCATGGCTGACAAGTGGGCCAAGGCTGGAGCCAAGCTTTGGATGGTGTCTAGAGACCATCTTGACTTTGTCTCGGGGTGTGAAAGTATTGCCTCGGACATAGTGCGCTGGCAGAGTAGGTGTCAGGAGTTTTTCGGAGAGTTAGAGCAGCCAGATTCTGTCGATCTCTCAGGTACAGGGGACATCGTGCTAGATGAAGACCTGCCCCAGTATCTAATTCGTGCCTGTCTGGAGGAAGGTAGGGCTCCGTTTGGAGACTGGTCCTTGGCCGAGGGGATTGAAACTGGTCCTTCCTCTGCTCCGAGTCCTTCCTCCTCCCCTGCTGGCACGGAAGAACCCCATGGTGTCGACGCAGGCTTTGTTGCTGCAGCAGGTGTTCCTTGGGTTTTACGAGGGCACAGTGTTGTGCAGGCCAGCGTCGCATCAGATCAAGGCCAGGAACTGTCGCCAATATTATTCTGCAAGATCTGCGGTGCCTCAGCGCATTCTAACGCTCGGGGACTGCAGGGAGAGTGTAAGGGAGCGGGCCATCCAGGGCTTAAGACCCAAGAGGTCCAAGCTCCGTCGAGGTCTGTTCCCAGGACACACCCTAGGGAATGCTCGTGTAGGGGCGGCTCATGGGCCGACCCTTCAGACGCGTGCTGTTTGGGGGCCTCTTCTTGAGCCTGCCCCTGCTCCTGCTGCTGCTGCTGCTCCTAGCAGTGATACTGTAGGTGATGAAGGGTGGGTCGAACCCCAGGCGTCGGCGGGGAGTGTGGGGCCCCGCGTCTCAGGGGAGGCGAAGCAGGCGAGCAGACTGCTATGTCTTCCCTGTCTTGACGCCACCAGTGTTGCCAAGTTGCATGGTTTCTCCTCGCCTGAGGAGCTTGTTCGGTGGGAGGGGTCCCGTCAGCGAGCTCCTGAGGAGTCTGAATTAATCTGAGGATTAATTCGTGGCGGAGCGGCCAGGGGCGCCACGTGGCGCCCGCGTAGTCAGTACCCTCAGTACCCTCCTCCTCCTCCTCCTCCTCCTCCTCCTCCTCCTCCTCCTCCTCCTCCTCCTCCTCCTCCTCCTCCTCCTGGATCGTCAATCGTAGACCCTCTTGGGGCCGTCTTGGGGCCGTCTTGGGGCCGTCGAGGGGCCGTCGTGGGCCGGCTTGGGCGCCTTTTGGACCGTGTTCGGGCCGTATTTGGCCGCCTGGGGCCGTCCGGGGCCGTCTGCGGGGCTGCCTTGGGTGCCTCTTGGGCCGTCTGGGGCGCCTCTTGGGCCGTCCTGGGCCCGTCTTGTGGGGGGCTCTGTGGCCGTCGTCCCCGAAAGAGGAGAATACCAAAAATTTGAAGATCCCGAACGGAATGGGGCGATTTTTGCGTCTGAGGGCTGTCCTGTGAAATCCTCGAGGGCCGTCTTCGGAGGCTCCTGGCCTGCCCTGGGGGCACTAGGGGCCGTCGGAGCGGCTTCAGCGGCTCGGTGCGCCACAGGGGGTGTCGGGGCGGCCTCGGGAGCGGCTCGGAGCCGTCTCGGGGTCGTGGGGGCGCCCTCTTAAGCGGTTCGGAACCGTCTTTGGGCCGTCGGGGCGGCCTCCGGAGCGTCGCGGAGCCGTCGAGCCGTCGGGGCGCCATCTTCCGCGGCTCGGAGCCGTCTCGCGCGCACTGTTCCCGGTATTGTAGAAGAGACTAGGGCTGACCCGTGGACTACGTCCACTTGCGGGGTGAACGGGTGCGGCCGCCAGGCGATCAGGATAGATGGCGTCATGTTCGCCTCTTCAAGCGTCGGGGGTGCCTCGCTGGAGTCCCGAAGAGGCTACACCGAGGCACCCAAGTCGCTTGAAGAGACGCGGTATGAAGGCGTGAGAACCTTGGAGAACCTTGGAGAACCTTATAAAAGCAATGATTCTCCCAGGGGCTGTTTCCTGGATCGGTCTTCGCGCGAACTGGGGTGTCCTGGAGAGCTCGCTGGCCTTTTCGAAGGCGCCCTCGGCCAGCGAGGAGATAACGCGGACAAGCTGTAGGGCGAAAGTGACGGCTCGGAGAAGTGCCCCGCAGGCCCGAACAAGCCCCCAAGAGGCCTCCAAGATGCCCACCACAGGCTCCCACTACCCCGAAGAGGCCACAAGAGGCCTCCCAGAGGAATGAAGACGCTCCAAGAGGCGTCGGCGAGAAGACCCAAGTCGCTGAGTTGACAAAGGTTTCGCCACATGTTGGCCTCCAGAGGAGGTCCTTATTTTTAGCGGCCCCTCCTGTGATCCATCTCGTCGAAGATGGTCCCACGATGGACCCCGAGGCTTCCAAGAGTGCTCCTAGAGGGCCCCAAGAGGCGCTCAAAGGCCCTCAGAAACTCTCGAGATGCCCCCCAGATGCCTCCAAGAGGCCACGAAGAGACTTCCAGGAGGCCCCCAGGAAGCCCGCAGAGGCTCCACCGAGGCACCCAAAGGCGCCACACAACATGGGGGAAAATATGAAAACCGTGTGTTTGACAAAGTATGCTCCTGGAGTTCCCCAAGTAGGGATGCTACGGGGTTGGCATGACCAACGGGGCACACCAAGCTGGGGCGGGGTAGAGAATAAGATCTCCTAAAATATACTGGCCTGCACCCGTGCAATTTTGCGTCGACGGCCTCTTCCGCACAAATTCTGATTGATAACACGGTGGCCGCATAGCGCGCGCCGTCCAGCACGGCCTCTCAGGAGGGAGAGACTTGGTAGTGGGAAGGCTGGAGAGGTGAGGAAGGCACGAACCCTGATAAAGCCTGGCAGGAAAGCGAAACGTGGTATTGGGAGGGCTGGCGAGGTGGGGAGTGCAGGAGCCGTGTTAAGAAAACATGGTTTTCGCAAAGCCCGCTCAGTCCAACAGCCTTCCAGGAAAGGAAAACGTGGTATTGGGAAGGCTGGAGAAGTGGGGAATACAAGAACCCCGATGAAGACATGGTATTCCTTGGTGGGGGGGGCACGACAGGCTCCTGGGGCACGAACTCTAAAAAATACGATCCTGATAGCCCTTGCCGTTCAGCCCGCGCCGTACTCCAAACCCGTACTGATAGTGGGGTATTGGAATCTCCTGCCCGCGCAAGCGGGGCCACCCGAGAGGAGGGAGAGGGGCACTAGACCTTGGAAGTAGCGTGAGATTGGAATACCTTGGCGGTGCCTCTCAAGACTGGTGGGAAGGGAATGAAATCTCATGAAAAATCAAATTCGAAGGCGGTGCCTCCCAGGACGGGTAGAAAGGGCACGAAATATTGCTCATCGTACAGAAAATCATATGGGTTTCAAATGCCCTGCCCGCTCTGGCGGGGCGTCCCTGTAGGGGTGGGAGGGGCACGAATCCTTGCAAATACCCTCCTCGCTCAGCGGGGACTCCCTGGAGGGGTGGGGGGGGCACGAAACCTAGTAACAAACAGTATATGTTGCGGATACCCTCCTCGCTCAGGGGGGGCCTCACTGGAGGTGTGGGAGGGGCAAATGATATGTGTTTCCGATACCCTCCTCGCTCAGGCGGCGCCTCCCTGGAGGTGTGAGAGGGGCAAATAATATGTGTTTCCGAGACCATCCTTGCTGAGGCGGCGCCTCCCTGGAGGTGTGGGCAGGCACGGATCCTTGTAAATAGCATGTGTTTCCGGTAGCCTCCTGGTGTGAGGGGCACGAAATCTTGTAAATAGTATGCGCTGCGGGTACCCACCTCGCTCGGGCGGGGCGTCCATGGAGGGGCGGGATGGGCACGAACCCGTGAAAAAATATATGTTTTGTGGATGCCCTTCTGGCGCTCAGGCAGGACCTCCCCAGAGGGGTGTGAGGGGCATGAAACCTTGTAAACAGAGTGTTGCCGGGAGAGGCGGGGTGGGAGAAGCACGAAACCTTGTAAACAGTATGCGTTTCCGATACCCTCCTCGCTCAGGCGGGGCCTCCCTGGAGGGGTGGGGGGTGTACGGATCCTTGTGCATACCCTCCTCGCTCAGGCGGGGACTCACTGGAGAAGTAGGAGGGACACGAAGCCTTGCAACAAACAGTATATGTTGCGGATACCCTCCTGGCTCAGGCGGGGCCTCCCTGGACATACCCTCCTCGCTCAGGCGGGGACTCACTGGAGAAGTAGGAGGGACACGAAGCCTTGCAACAAACAGTATATGTTGCGGATACCCTCCTGGCTCAGGCGGGGCCTCCCTGGAGGTGTGGGAGAGGCAAATAATATGTGTTTCAGATAACTTCCTCGATCAGGCGCCGCCTCCCTGGAGGTGTGGGATGGGCACGAAACCTTGTGTATAGCAAATGTTTCCGATAGCCTCCTTGTGTCACGGGCACATCTTTCTAAATAGCATGCGTTGCGGATACCCACCTCGCTCAGGCGGGGCGTCCCTGGAGGGGTGGGATGGGCACGAACCCGTGAAAATAACATGTTTTGCGGATGCCCTCCTCGCTCAGGCGGGACCTCCCCAACAGAGTGTTGCCGATACGCTCTTCGCCCAGATGGTGCGCCCCTGGAGGTGTGGGAGAGGCACGAAACCTTGAAAATAGCATGCGTGTTCGATACCCCCCTCGCTCAGGCGGGGGCTCACTGGAGGTGTGGGACGGACACGAAGCCTTGTGTATAATGTATTGTTGATGCCATCCTTCCTCGGGCGGGGCCCCCATGAAGATGTGGGAAGGGTAAGTTGTAGGTGTTTCCAATACCCTCCTCGCTCAGGCGAGGCCTCCCTGGAAAGGTGCAAGGGGCACGTCTTCTTCAGACAAACAGTTTGTGTTGCGCATTCCATCCTTGAGGGGGGGCACGAAACCATGTGAATGGCATGCGTTGCGGGTACCCTCCCCGCTAGAAGCGCAATAGTAAACGACAAAAGAAAAAGAAGTAGTAGCAGTCGTCGTCGTCGTCGTCGTCATAGTAGTAGTAGTAGTACTAGTAGTAGTAGTAGTAGTAGTAGTAGTAGTAGTAGTAGTAGTAGTAGTAGTAGTAGTAGTAGTAGTAGTAGTAGTAGTAGTAGTAGTAGTAGTAGTAGTCGTAGTAGTCGTAGTAGTTAGTAGTCAGTTAGTTAGTTAGTAGGAGGTAGTAGTAGTAGTGTAGTAGTAGTAGTAGTAGTAGTAGTAGCTAGATGTAGTTAGTGGTAGTAGGTAGTAGTAGTAGTAGTAGTTAGTAGCTAGTAGTAGTGGTCGTAGTGTAGTAGTGCGTAGTAGTAGTTTAGTAGTCGTAGTGTAGTATTAGTCTTTAGTAGTAGTAGTAGTAGTAGTAGTGTAGGAAGTAGTAGTAGCAGTAGTTAGTATAGTAGTAGTATAGTGGTATAGTAGTAGCAGGTAGTAGTAGGCTTAAGCAGTAGGGTGAAATAGAGCAGTACTAGGAGTAGTAGTAGTAGTAGTAGTAGTCAGTTAGTTAGTAGAGTAGTAGTAAGTATGTAGTAGTTAGTAATGTAGTAGTAATGTAGTAGAGTAGTAGTCGTAGTAGTAGTAATAGTAGTAGTATTAGTAGTAGTAGTAGTAGTAGTAGTAGTAGGAGTAGGAGTAGTAGTAGTAGTAGTAGTATGTAGTAGTATAGTGGTAGTTGTAGTAGCAGTAGTAGGTAGTAGTGGGGGTAGAAATAGTAGTAGTAGTAGTCGTAGTAGTAGTAGTAGTAGTAGTAGTAGTCGTGAGTAGTTAGTAGTAGTATACTTAATTTAGTAAGTAGTAGTGTACTAGTACTCGTTGTAAGTAGTAGTAGTAGTAGTAGTAGTAGTAGTAGTAGTAGTCGTAGTAGTAGTAGTAGTAGTGGTGGTAGTAGTAGTAGCAGTAGTAGTAGTAGTTATCGTAGTAGTAGTAGTCGTAGTAGTAGTAGTAGTAGTAGTCGTAGTAGTCGTAGTAGTAGTAGTAGTAGTAGTAGTAGTAGTAGTAGTAGTAGTAGTAGTAGTAGTAGTAGTAGTAGTAGTAGTAGTAGTAGTAGGACGCCGGTGGAGGCGGCGGTACGGGGACCGCCCCCAGTGCCGCCGCCTCCGATGGCGCCTCGGCGATGCCTGCAACGGCGGTGGTGCCAGTGACGTCAGCCGCCTTGGCGGCGGCAGCCACGTATGCCGACTTCACCGCAGAGCAGCGGCGCGGGCTGGACGCGCTCACCCTCGCGCTCCACAACCTTCAGCTGAGGGGGCATGCTGTGGGTGGCCGTGGCGGCCGTGGGGCGCGCAGCGCGGCCGACGGCGAGCGCGCCGTGGACGACGGGACCGCCAGCGAGGCCCCGAGTGCTGCGACCATGGGTGCCCTCAGCGGCCGCGGGGGCAAGCGCCACCGCCGACGCAGCAACAAAGCCGTCTACGGCCAGGCCCCCCAGTCGAGCGACGGCGCACCAGCCGCGCTCGAAGACGTAGAGATGATGACGGAGGAGAACTACGCTGAGGCGGGCTACGTCCACTGCATGGGCGCATACTGGGTCCCGCCGCACCGCCTGGGCTGGTGTCGGAGTTGCACGGCGCTGGGCGACTGGAAGATCATGGCGGTGGGGCACGTGGACGAGCTCAGCTGTGCGGAGATGCGCCGCTATGCGACGGCCAAGGAGGACAACGAGAAATACCCAGAACTGAAGAGGGACAAAGAGGGGCAGTACAAGCTGTACATGTGCCCGAACTGCGTGGCGACGTCGGAGGGCATCTCCGAGCACGAGGCCGTGACGCGCGCTGCGCGCGCGAACAAGGGCCCAGGCTCCATCGACCATGCTGCCAAGCGGGTGGCGAAGTTCCGTGCGAGCTTCGACTACATCAAGGAGGGCATGGACGTCCTGGTGGGGTTCGCGCTCTCAGAGGAAGGCTTGCTTGCCCTGCGGAGGTCAACGGAAGGCGCGGGGGCGGGCGTCGACCCCGAGAGCACAGGCGCCCCCCCCCCCCCCCCCCCCCCCCCCCCCGCCACCCCCAGCCACGGAAGCAGTGGCGAGGGAGGTGGGCCGCCCAATGGCGAGGAAGGCGGGGGTGGTGCCAGGGCCGC
This sequence comes from Prorocentrum cordatum, assembly GCA_963575745.1. Lineage (NCBI taxonomy): Eukaryota > Dinophyceae > Prorocentrales > Prorocentraceae > Prorocentrum > Prorocentrum cordatum. The sequence continues at coordinate 56,605 of CAUYUJ010019890.1, read as the reverse complement.
CCCGTGCGCCACCCCCGCCCCTCGAAGAAGAACCTCCCAATGATGAGGAGAACGACCCTCAGCCCGACGCGGGCGCGGTGGACCGGGGGCCCCAGCTGACCGAGGCCCAGGCCGTGAAGGAGGTAACGGACACCGAACCCTTGCTGCGGCTCGGCCTATCCAAGAAGTCGCTGAAGCGCATGGCGCGGGCCTACGGCGTCCTCAAATTCGAGACCATGCGAACCCACATGCTGGGCGGCCTGGGGGCCATCCTGGAGAAGAAAGAGGACATGGTGAGGGGCACCGAGGCGCAGGACGGGGCCCAGAAGTGGCCCGACGCGTTGGACGAGGAGGCGGAGGTGGATGTGGGAAGGCTGAAGAGGGGCGCCCCGGAAGCCTCGGGGATTGCAGATGCCCACCTGGGACACAAACGTGCCTGGAAGGAGGAGTGCCAGGGTAACACCGCGGCGCAGGAGGCCCACCGCCGCATGGGCGACTACACGGACCAGTTCTACCGTGACAAGGGCTCCACGCTCAACGTGCACTACAAGTGCGCGGCCAACAAGACCTGGGATAACCCCAGGGGATGCTGTTCGGTGATCCGCTCGGATCGCTGGTCACAGCTGCTCTCATGCGCCCAGGAGGCAGCGGGAGAGACGGGCCAGCGCTGGTACTGTCACTGCGGGGCGCGCTACTCGACCTCCTACGGAGTCTGCGCCGAGTTCATAGAGGAGGAGGCGAACCCGCCACGCGCGTACTACATGCACGCGGAGCACCCCGAGGAGGACATCCGCGACCTGAAAGCCCTGCTGCGCTACGACAAGCTCAAGAAGGAGGGGGTCACAGTGCTGAGCGCGGTGGACCCTCTACAGCACCTGCCCAAGGTTGAGCCGATGGCGGCTGGCACCGTCTTCAAGCGCTATGCCCCACACCAGGCACAATGGGGAAGCCACTACGTGCTGATGGAGGGGCTCACCTGGGAGAGCTTGCCCACGTTCGAGTGGACCGACCTCTACGCGCAAGTCGCCTGGGGACTGAACGACCCTGAATGGGCGGGGTACAGCGAGAAGGCGCGGAACAAAGCCAAGAGGGAGCGCCTGGAGATGGCGCACAGGGAACTGGCGCACTACGAGCGCCGCCACAACCTGAAAGAGGGCAACCTCTCGGGCGGCGGGGGTGGCACAGGGGTCGCCCCGCGCGCCACCCCCGTTCGCAGCGCCAGTGCCCCACCAACGAGCGGCGCCCGCGGCAGCGAGGACCCGCCACCACCGCCAGCGGGAGTCCCGCCAGAGGCCGCGGCCATCATGGGCCCCCCGCCGCCGCCGACCCACCCGCCACCGCAGACGGACGTGCTCCCGCGGCAGGTCCCAAGCGCTGCAGCCCTGAACGTGGCCCTCGGTGAAGGCCTTGAGCGCCAGATCTTTGGGCCCGCAGGGCAGGCGGGGGGCAGTGGCGACCTCGGCGGGGAGGCGCGGGTGCTGCCGTCGCAAGTCTTCGCTGCCATCGTGCAGGGAACAGGCCAGCAGGCCTGAAGGATAATGCTCAGCAGGTTCCAGGGCCTTGACAGGCCGCGTGAGTACATGCCAAAGTGTCTACGTGCTGCTTTCTGTCGTGCGGCGGGCCCAT
>CAUYUJ010019890.1:22500-50000 GCA_963575745.1 Prorocentrum cordatum | reverse complement strand
CGAGCGCTGGGGCGCTGGGTGCCTCGAACTAGTGGCAGCGGCAGCGGCCGGGCCCGTAGGGCAGGGCAGTGTGTGGTGGCGGCGGCGTAGGGGCGGATAGTGGGGGGCGTGGCCGCGGCAGCGGCGGCGGCGGCGGCGATCGGGGCGCAGGGCGGGGTGTGGTGGCAGAGGCGGAGGCGGGCGCGGTCGCGCAGGCGGGGTAGCAGTGGGGGGGGCTGGCTGCTGGTGCAGCAGTGGCAGCAGCGGCGGCGCCGGCGGGCGTGGCTGGCAATGCCAGAGGCAGCGGCAGGGGTGGCGGCGGTGGCGGCGGCATTCGCAGTAGTGGCAGTGGCAGCGGCAGCCGCGGCGGCCGTGCTTGTGGGGGCCTCAAAGCTTTGGAGGCACAACAGAGGATCGCAAATTGGGAGTTCTTGGCTCTGCGCAGGGCGCCCCAGCACGGCGCTCATGTGCCTAAATTCCTCGTTCCCGCCGTGTGCAAATCCCCTAATGAATTAAATCGCTTTACTTGCACAGGATTCTTTCTACAGTGATTTCCGTTGCAGTTGCAATATCACTACATTTTGGGAGTCTCAGGGGGGTTCCTGGCCCTCATTCTGCGGGATGGCGCGCTGAGCCCTGGAGAACCTGCGGACAGCCACGTCCGAGATTGAGGAACAATATTCATTTCTCGGGGTTGGTACTTGCGCCACAGCCTGGTGGCGGTGGTGGTGGTGGTGTTTGTGGCGCGTGTGGCGGCAGCAGTGGCGGCTGCGGTGGTGGCAGCATTGGTGGGGGCGGCGGTTTTTGTCGCCGCGTTGTTGGTAGGGGTGCCGCATGGGCGGCGGCGTTGGCGGTGGTGGTGTTGGCGGCAGCGGCGGCGGCGGGGATCGCGGCCGCCGTTGGGGCCGCGCAGTCGTAATCGTAGTCGTAGTCGTAGTCGCAGTCGTAGTCGTAGTAGTAGTAGTAGTAGTAGCAGCAGTAGTAGCAGTAGTAGTAGTAGCAGTAGTAGCAGCAGTAGTAATAGTAGTATTAGTAGTAGTGGTAGTAGTAGTGTAGTAGTAGTAATAGTAGTAGTAGTAGTAGTAGTAGGAGGAGGAGGAGGAGGAGGAGGAGGAGGAGGAGTAGGACTCGCAGTCGTAGTCGTAGTAGTAGTCGTAGTCGCGGTCGTAGTAGTAGTAGCAGGAGTAGTAGTAGTAGTAGTAGTAGTAGTAGTAGTAGTAGTAGTAGTAGTAGTGGTGCCAATACTAGTAGTAGTAGTGGTATTGGCGGTAATAGTGGTGGTCGCAGTAGAAGTCGTAGTAGTAGTAGTAGTAGTAGTAGTAGTAGTTAGTAGTAGTAGTAGTAGTAGTAGTAGTAGTAGTAGTAGTAGCGGTAGTAGTAGTAGTAGATAGTAGTAGTAGTAGTAGTAGTAGTAGTAGTAGTAGTAGTAGTAGTAGTAGTATCAGCTAGTGGTAGTAGTAGTAGTAGTAGTAGTAGTAGTAGTAGTAGTAGTAGTGGTAGTAGTATTAGCCGTAGTCGTAGTCGTCGTCAAGAGAAGAACAAGAGAGAGAGAGAGAGAGAGAGAGAGAGAGAGAGAGAGACACAGAGAGACCCCCCGTGTCCCTGCGCGCCCCGCGAGGACTGGCCTCAGGCCTTGACCATAGGCCACAGGGTCGGATGTCTCTGGGGGGGGGGGGGTGGCGCTGCCGCTGCGGCCGCTGGTTGGGGTTGGGGGGGTTCTGGGGGCTGCGGCGTTGGCGCTGCGAGCGCTGTGGCGCTGGGTGTCTCGAACTAGTGGCAGCGGCAGCGGCAGGGCCCGTGGCGGCAGGGCAGCCAGTGGAACTGGGGGGGCGGCTGTGGCGTTGGTGGCGGCGGCGCATGGGGCGGATAGTGGGGGCGTGGCCGCGGCAGCGGTGAAGCAGCGGCGGCGGCGGCGGCTATGGTGGTAGGGTGGAATTGGTATTTGGGGCGAAGGGCGCTGGCCGCGGCGGTGGTAGTGGCTGTGGCGCGCCCCGGGGCAGGCGTGTGTGGTGGCAGAGGCTGAGGCGGGCGCGGCCGCGCAGGCGGGGTAGCAGTGGGGGGGCTGGCTGCTGGCGCAGCAGTGGCAGCAGCGGCGGCGCCGGCGGGCGTGGCTGGCAATGCCAGAGGCAGCGGCAGGGGTGGCGGCGGTGGCGGCGCTGGTGGCGGCGGCATTCGCAGTAGTGGCAGTGGCAGCGGCAGCCGCGGCGGCCGTGCTTGTGGGGGCCTCAAGGCTTTGGAGGCACAACAGAGGATCGCAAATTGGGATTTCTTGGCTCTGCGCAGGGCGCCCCAGCACGGCACTCATGTGCCTAAATCCCTCGTTCCCGGCGTGTGCAAATCCCCAAATGGGATTAAACCGCTTTACTTGCACAGGATTCTTTCTACAGTGATTTCCGTTGCAGTTGCGCTGAGCCCTGGAGAACCTGCGGACAGCCACGTCCGAGATTGAGGAACAACATTCATTTCTCGGGGTTGGTGGGGGGGGCGCACCATTGCACACGGGGGGCGTACCATTGTACTCGCCACAGCCTGGTGGCGGTGGTGGTGGTGGTGTTTGTGGCGCGTGTGGCGGCAGCAGTGGCGGCTGCGGTGGTGGCAGCATTGGTGGGGGCGGCGGTTTTTGTCGCCGCGTTGTTGGTAGGGGTGCCGCATGGGCGGCGGCGTTGGCGGTGGTGGTGTTGGCGGCAGCGGCGGCGGCGGGGATCGCGGCCGCCGTTGGGGCCGCGCAGTCGTAGTCGTAGTCGCAGTCGCAGCAGTAGTAGTAGTAGTAGCAGCAGCAGTAGTAGTAGTTGTAGTAGTAGCAGTAGCAGTAGTAGTAGTAGCAGTGGTAGCAGCAGTAGTAATAGTAGTATTAGTAGTAGTGGTAGTAGTAGTGTAGTAGTAGTAGTAGTAGTAGTAGTAGTAGTAGGAGGAGGAGGAGGAGGAGGAGGAGGAGGAGGAGTAGGACTCGCAGTCGTAGTCGTAGTAGTAGTCGTAGTCGCGGTCGTAGTAGTAGTAGCAGGAGTAGTAGTAGTAGTAGTAGTAGTAGTAGTAGTAGTAGTAGTAGTAGTAGTGGTGCCAATACTAGTAGTAGTAGTGGTATTGGCGGTAATAGTGGTGGTCGCAGTAGAAGTCGTAGTAGTAGTAGTAGTAGTAGTAGTAGTATTAGTAGTAGTAGTAGTAGTAGTAGTGGTAGTAGTCGTAGTAGTAGTGGTAGTAATAATAGTAGTAGTAGTAGTAGTTCGTAGTAGTAGTAGTAGTAAGTAGTAGTAGTATAGCAGTAGTAGTAGTAGTAGTAGTAGTAGTAGTAGTAGTAGTAGTAGTAGTAGTAGGTGGTAGTAGTAGTAGTAGTAGTAGTGTAGTAGTAGTAGTTAGTAGTAGTAGTAGTAGTAGTAGTAGTAGTAGGTAGTAGTAGTAGTAGTGGTAGTAGTATTAGCCGTAGTCGTAGTCGTTGTCAAGAGAAGAACAAGAGAGAGAGAGAGAGAGAGAGAGAGAGAGAGAGAGAGAGACAGAGAGACCCCCCGTGTCCCTGCGCGCCCCGCGAGGACTGACCTCAGGCCTTGACCATAGGCCACAGCGTCGGATGTCTCTGGGGGGGGGGGGGGTGGCGCTGGCGCTGCGGCCGCTGGTTGGGGTTGAGGAGGTTCTGGGGGCTGCGGCGTTGGCGCTGCGAGCGCTGGGGCGCTGGGTGTCTCGAACTAGTGGCAGCGGCAGCGGCAGGGCCCGTGGCGGCAGGGAAGCCAGTGGAACTGGGGGGCGGCTGTGGCGTTGGTGGCGGCGGCGTATGGGGCGGATAGTGGGGGCGTGGCCGCGGCAGCGGTGAAGCAGCGGCGGCGGCGGCTATGGTGGTAGGGTGGAATTGGTATTTGGGGCGAAGGGCGCTGGCCGCGGCGGTGGTAGTGGCTGTGGCGCGCCGCGGGGCAGGCGTGTGTGGTGGCAGAGGCTGAGGCGGGCGCGGCCGCGCAGGCGGGGTAGCAGTGGGGGGGCTGGCTGCTGGCGCAGCAGTGGCAGCAGCGGCGGCGCCGGCGGGCGTGGCTGGCAATGCCAGAGGCAGCGGCAGGGGTGGCGGCGGTGGCGGCGCTGGTGGCGGCGGCATTCGCAGTAGTGGCAGTGGCAGCGGCAGCCGCGGCGGCCGTGCTTGTGGGGGCCTCAAGGCTTTGGAGGCACAACAGAGGATCGCAAATTGGGATTTCTTGGCTCTGCGCAGGGCGCCCCAGCACGGCACTCATGTGCCTAAATCCCTCGTTCCCGGCGTGTGCAAATCCCCAAATGGGATTAAACCGCTTTACTTGCACAGGATTCTTTCTACAGTGATTTCCGTTGCAGTTGCGCTGAGCCCTGGAGAACCTGCGGACAGCCACGTCCGAGATTGAGGAACAATATTCATTTCTCGGGGTTGGTGGGGGGGGCGCACCATTGCACACGGGGGGCGTACCATTGTACTCGCCACAGCCTGGTGGCGGTGGTGGTGGTGGTGTTTGTGGCGCGTGTGGCGGCAGCAGTGGCGGCTGCGGTGGTGGCAGCATTGGTGGGGGCGGCGGTTTTTGTCGCCGCGTTGTTGGTAGGGGTGCCGCATGAGCGGCGGCGTTGGCGGTGGTGGTGTTGGCGGCAGCGGCGGCGGCGGGGATCGTGGCTGCCGTTGGGGCCGCGCAGTCGTAGTCGTAGTCGTAGTCGCAGCAGCAGTAGTAGTAGTAGTCGCAGCAGTAGTAGTAGTTGTAGTAGTAGCAGTAGCAGTAGTAGTAGTAGCAGTGGTAGCAGCAGTAGTAGTAGTAGTAGTCGTAGTAGTAGTAGTAGTAGTAGTGGTAGCGCAGTAGTAGTAGTAGTAGTAGTAGTAGGAGGAGGAGGAGGAGGGGGAGTAGTAGTAGGAGTAGGAGTCGCAGTCGTAGTCGTAGTAGCAGTCGTAGTCGTAGTAGTAGTGGGAGTAGTAGTAGTACGAGTAGTAGTAGTAGTAGTAGTAGTAGTAGTAGTAGTAGTAGTAGTAGTAGTAGTAGTAGTAGTAGTAGTAGTAGTAGTAGTAGTAGTAGTAGTAGTAGTAGTAGTAGTAGTAGTAGTAGTAGTAGTAGTAGTAGTAGTATTAGTAGTAATAGTAGTATTAGTAGTAGTAGTAGTAGTAGTAGTAGTAGTAGTAGTAGTAGTAGTAGTAGTAGTAGTAGTAGTAGTAGTAGTAGTAGTAGTAGTAGTAGTAGTAGTAGTAGTAGTAGTAGTAGTAGTAGTAGTAGTAGTAGTAGTAGTCGTGGTGGTGGTGGTAGTAGTAGTAGTAGTAGTAGTAGTAGTAGTGGTAATAGTAGTAGTAGTAGTAGTAGTAGTAGTAGTAGTAGTAGTAGTAGTAGTAGTAGTAGTGGTAGTAGTAGTAGTAGAAGTAGTAGTAGTAGTAGTAGTAGTAGTAGTAGTAGTAGTGGTGGTGGTGGTAGTGGTAGTAGTAGAGAGAGAGAGAGAGAGAGACAGAGAGACCCCCCGTTTCCCTGCGCGCCCCGCGAGGACTGACCTCAGGCCTTGACCATAGGCCGCAGGGTCGGATGTCTCTGGGGGGTTGTGGCGTTGGCGCTGCGGCCGCTGGTTGGGGTTGAAGAGGTTCTGGGGGCTGCGGCGTTGGTGCTGCGAGCGCTGGGGCGCTGGGTGCCTCGAACTAGTGGCAGCGGCAGCGGCAGGGCCCGTGGCGGCAGGGCAGCCAGTGGCACTGGGGGCGGCTGTGGTGTTGGTGGCAGCGGCGTACGGGGCGGATAGTGGGGGGCGTGGCCGCGGCAGCGGTGAAGCAACGGCGGCGGCGGCGATGGTGGTAGGGTGGAAATGGTATTTGGGGCGAAGGGCGCTGGCCGCGGCGGTGGTAGTGGCTGTGGCGCGCCGCGGGGCAGGCGAGTGTGGTGGCAGAGGCGGGGGCGGGCGCGGTCGCGCAGGCGGGGTAGCAGTGGGGGGGGCTGGCTGCTGGCGCAGCAGTGGCAGCAGCGGCGGCGCCGGCGGGCGCGGCTGGCAATGCCAGAGGCAGCGGCAGGGGTGGCGGCGGTGGCGGCGCTGGCGGCGGCGGCATTCGCAGTAGTGGCAGTGGCAGCGGCAGCCGCGGCGGCCGTGCTTGTGGGGGCCTCAAGGCTTTGGAGGCACAACAGAGGATCGCAAATTGGGATTTCTTGGCTCTGCGCAGGGCGCCCCAGCACGGCGCTCATGTGCCTAAATTCCTCGTTCCCAGCGTGTGCAAATCCCCTAATGGGATTAAACCGCTTTACTTACACAGGATTCTTTCTACAGTGATTTCCGATGCAGTTGCAATATCACTACATTTTGGGAGTCTCAGGGGGGTTTTCTGGCCCCATTCTGGGGATCCTCCACAATTTCACCGAAGCCCTGCCGAGGTCGGGGGCTGCGCGGAGTGGCGCGCTGAGCCCTGGAGAACCTGCGGACAGCCACGTCCGAGATTGAGGAACAATATTCATTTCTCGGGGTTGGTTGGGGGGGCGCACCATTGCACACGGGGGGCGTACCATTGTACTCGCCACAGCCTGGTGGCGGTGGTGGTGGTGGTGTTTGTGGCGCGTGTGGCGGCAGCAGTGGCGGCTGCGGTGGTGGCAGCATTGGTGGGGGCGGCGGTTTTTGTCGCCGCGTTGTTGGTAGGGGTGCCGCATGGGCGGCGGCGTTGGCGGTGGTGGTGTTGGCGGCAGCGGCGGCGGCGGGGATCGCGGCCGCCGTTGGGGCCGCGCAGTCGTAGTCGCAGTCGCAGTCGCAGTAGTAGTAGTAGTAGTAGTAGTAGTAGTAGTAGTAGTAGCGTAGTAGTAGTAGTAGTAGTAGTAGTAGTAGTAGTAGTGTAGTAGTAGTAGTAGTAGTAGTAGTAGTAGTAGTAGTAGTAGTAGTAGTAGTAGTAGGAGTAGTAGTATAGTAGTAGTAGTAGTAGTAGTAGTAGTAGTAGTAGTAGTAGTAGTAGTAGTAGTAGTAGTAGTAGTAGTAGTAGTAGTAGTAGTAGTAGTAAGTAGTAGTAGTAGTAGTAGTAGTAGTAGTAGTAGTAGTAGTAGTAGTAGGTGGTAATAGTGGTGGTCGCAGTAGTAGTAGTAGTAGTCGTAGTAGTAGTAGTAGTAGTAGTAGTAGTAGTAGTAGTAGTAGTAGTAGTAGTAGTAGTAGTAGTAGTAGTAGTAGTAGTAGTAGTAGTAGTAGTAGTAGTAGTAGTAGTAGTAGTAGTAGTAGTAGTAGTAGTAGTAGTAGTAGTAGTAGTGCTAAGCCTGTTCAGCACTGCTAAGCCCTGCTAACCCGTGTTCAGCCCTGTCTAAACCCTGCTAGGGCGTGCTAGGCCCTGCTACGCACTGCTAAGCCATGCTACGCCGTGATAGGCCCTGCTCAGCCCTGCAAAGCCCCGCTAAGCCCTGCTAGGCACTGCTAAGTTCTGCTAAGCAATGGTAAGCCTTGCTGAGACCTGAAGGGGCGTTCGTGCCGCAAGGGGCTTCCGTGCCTAATTATGTGGGCACGTCCTTCTTGCTGTGCACTGGTGTTTGTCTGGCGTGTTGCGTTGTGCACATTGCACCGTGGCTTGCGGTCCTACTGTTTGCATCGCACTGGGGAACTGATGCCTTCCTTTTGGGGGGAGGCAGGAGCGTGAGGGCGTTCAATCAATAGGCTTGGCTCGTACGGCAGCAAGACCTAGGTAGGAAAAATACCAGCGAGTTTCAGAGGCACGGAAAGGCACGAGCCAATCTAGGAAGACGGGTGGACAGGAGCGCACGGGGGGCATCGTGGGTGGGGGGCGGGGGAGGAGCCGGCCGCGTGCCTGGGGCAGGCCCTGCCTGCCCCGCTCGACCCAGGCGGGATGGGGCTTCGCCGCGAAGGCATGCCTGGGGCAGGCACCTGCCTGCCCCGCCCCAGCCGCGCGAGGGGAACTTGCGGCGGCGGAGTGAGGGGGGGGTTCTCGGGAGCGCGAGAGTGAGGAAAAGGGCGTCAGAAGACAAGACAGAGTGAAACATGCTCGCGGTGCTGCGGGAAAAAACACCATCACACATGCACACACACACACACGCACACACAAACTCACGCCCACACAAACCCATACGCACGCAGAATCAGATGGGACAGAGAACGGAGAAAAGGGGAGGGCGCGGCCTGCCACGTGGTCTGCCACGGCAAGGAGGGGCGCACTTTGGCGCCCCGCCAAGCCCCGCGGGACACGCCGCCGAATTACTGGGGGCCCATTGGAGGACCACCCACGCCAGCCGGAGCGCGGAAGGGGACGGAAGAGACATGCACTGAAGCAATGACAAAAGAACGCGCTCCGACTAGCCCCCAGTCCCACCCGCGGTAACCCCCGCGACCGCCTTGCACAGAGGCGGTCGGGGCGGGTGGAGGTCCGCCGATGGCCCGGGCGAGTACTCCTTGTTGCATACTTTCGATTACCACGAAGCACGACATCAGAAACTGCAAGCCCGGGCCAACGGTCATGCACGAGAAGGGATGAGGCACGGGGAATGTGAGGATCCAGGAAAAAGGCGAGGATAGGTGAAGATAAGGAAGAGGCCCTGCAACCTCAGGAGCCGCTATGCATCGCACCCCGTTTGGGGCGGCATCGCGAAAACGCCGCAATCCCTTCGCATCCCCACGAACGCTTGAAGACATACCTGGTTTCAATATCCCACCCATCCCTGGCGCTTCGACTCGCGCCGCCCCGCGCATCTGGGCCCCGATGTCGGTCCGGGCGCCCCGCTCGTGGAGGCGCCCGGCCGTGCGCCGGAGCCGCGCCGGGGACCCTGGATCTATACCCCGGACCCAGACCCAGGGCGGCTGGTGCTACGATGCATGCTGGCGCCCCCGGATCCCTACCGCCGATTGAAAGCGTAGCCGATTATTTGCGTTGTTTGTGCCCTCATACATCAGCTGAATGCGTCTTGTCCCAGGCTACGCTTATCATCGGCGGATCATCGACTGGGCATGTTTTTATGTTTAAGATTAAAGCTTAAATGGCAGATGCAGACAAAATTGCAACAACACACATGCACAGTCACATACGCACACACACGCACACGACACGTGTTCAGTGAGGTTCAATAATTTCCTGTCACACGCACGCAGAGACACACACACACACACACATCACGAGCAAGCTCAATGGCACATATTGCAAATGCAGCACCGGAGCTGAATTGCCCGCAGTTGTTGCGGGCCCGAACAGAGATGTGGGCAGAGAATGCTGCGCGCGAAAGCGAAACGAAGAACTAGCTGAGGCGAACCCCCCTCCATTGGGGAGGGACGCGGCCGCCGAGAACCGTTAAGTCCCCGCGTTGGAAAGGCGGATGCTGGGGCGGCCGCGGGCTCGGTGGAGCGGGCGGCTCCGCCGCGCGCTGCTCCGCCGCGCGCTCGGCGCGCTCCTCGTCAGCCACGTCCTGGAAGCGGCTCCGCCAGCGCCTGGCAGGGTCGAGCCGCGGGTCGGGGGCGCCCAGCGGCAAGCCCAGCCGAATGCCTGGGGCCGAGGGGCCGCGCCGGAGCCTCTTGAAGGCTTGGCCGTCCGCTCTGCGCCCGTCGCTGGCGGCCTCCGCCGCCCCCGCGGGCCTGGGCGCCGCGGCCCGAGGCCCGGCCGCGGCCCCGCCAGGGGGGCCGGCCGCCGCGGCCGCCGGGGCCGCCGCGGGGGGGGCGGCGCCGGGGCCGCCCCGCCGGCGCGCCGCGGCGGAGGCGCCGGCAGCCCTCTTGGCCTTCGCCCTGGCCCTCTCGCGAACGGCCCCCCTGCGGGCCGCCTTGGCGAGGGCTGCGCCCCGCCGGGCCCAGGGGCCGCCCGCGGGCACCTCTGACGGGGACGGACCCTGCAGGGAGAGATCGGCGGCCCGCTGCGCCCGCAACGCGGCCAGCGTCTTGCCCAGGTGCGTGAGCATGTTGGCGGACGGCGTGGCGCGGTAAGCCCACTGGTGCACCAGCACGGCCTGCTCCACCGCCTGAGTCAGGGACGTGTTGACGCCGCGGTGGGAGCCGCCCCGCCGAAGGTTCCGCCAATGCCCGTCGACGGTCTGCGTGCCCCCTACGCGCCACGTCCACTCAGGGCCGCCCCACTGCCCCGCGCGCGGGTCCACCTCCTCGACAGCCGACACGTCGTCTGGGTGGACGTGGACGAGTCGCATGGCGGTGAACTCCCGCTCCACGCGCCCCGCCACCTTGCGCGAGTGGCACGCGGAAGTGTGGCAGAGGCGCAGATGGCGGTACTTCGCCGCCCACTCCTCCCGGCGGTCCCGCCAGTCCCGCCGCTCCGCCGCGCACCGCGCCAAGCACTCCCGGAAGGTCTCCCGCCTCCACTCCCCGGGACAGAGGTTGGCGGCCCCCACGACGTCCTCCTCGGAAGCCGGAAGCGGCGCGTCGTGCGCCGTCCGCCAATCCAGGTTCCGGTACGCCTTCGCGCCGTCAGTGTGCACCATGGTCCCAGGGCGCAGCAGGGGCGGGCCGCCGGACTTCGGCCGGAGGATGAAGTCGTGGAGCTCCTCGTGCGAGAGAGCCCCGCCACCTCCCTGGCCCTGGCCCGAGGCGTACCTGGGGGGGAGCGCCATCAGGACCAACTTGCCGCCGTGGCGCTCGTGGGCCGCGATGTACCGGTGCCACTCGCGGCCCCATGTGCCATCGGCGCCCTCGGCCCAGCGGGCGCGGAAGCAGACCTCGTCGATCTCGACCTCCGCGCCCGGCCCGCCCAGCTGCTCGGTGCAGTTTTGCCAGAGCTGGTACTCGGCAACGGTGGCCCGGGCGCCCTGGACCCAGCCCTCCACAAGGCGCTTGTGGTCGAGCCAGCAGTCCAGAGCCAGCTCCTCCGTCGACGGCTCCAAGCTCTTGGACCACCGGCAGAAGAGCGACGCGTTCTGGCGCAGGGAATACTTCCCGCACCAGATCTCGGCGTCCAGCCCAACGGCGCGCTTGCCCCCGCAACGCCCGCACCGGTAGTACGCCGTCTCCTTCCGCACGGCGACCTCGCGCCCCCCGATGCGCACGGCCTGCGGCCCTCTGTGCAGCGCGGCCCTCTGCCCCGCGCCCCTCTGGGCTGAACGGGCCGCGTGCTCGCTCTCCAAGACGCGCACGTCCTGCGCGGCGCCCGGCGCGCCACAACCCGGCGCATCGCACGCGGCCCTCTGCGGGAGGATGCCGCAGTCCTCCAGGACGGCCACGACGTCCCGGCCGTCGACCATGTCCGAGAGGACCTGCGCGCAGAGGGGGCGGCCAGCCTTCCCCGCCCGCGCCAAATGCCCGTGGCGCACTCGGCCCGCGGCCGTCGGCCCGCCGTACGGCACTTTGGCCGCGCGCGGGCGCATGAGCCGGCGGGGTCCGATGGACGCGCGGGCGCGCGCCACCGCGTCCCGCCGCGGCTCGGGCACATCCGCGTCTGCCGCGTCCAGCAACGCCACCACCTCGAAGGGGATGGCGTCGTCTGGGTGGGGAGCGGCGGGCTCCTCCGCGTCCTCCAGCCCTTCGGCCTCGTCCCCCACGGGCGCCACCCGCCGCTTGCGGCCCCCCCGCCAGCCGCCCTGGCCGCCTCGACGAGGCAATTGCAACTCGGCGGCGGCCTCCGCCCACGCGCTGGCAAGGTCAGCCATGGCGTCGTCGCCGCTACCGTCGCCGTCGGGGCTGGCCGCCGCTTCCCCCGCCGCTGCCTCCTCGCGAGCGGTCGGGCCGAACTCGACGCCCGAGTCCTCGACGGCGGCGCCCCCGCCCGCCGGCCGCTCCACAGGCCTCCGCCCGCTCGCAGCCCCGCGGGCTCGACACTTCTCGGCGCGGCGGACGCCGCGGCCGAGCAGCCCCCGATGCGGCGGGCCAGGAGCCGCCTGGCCCTTGGCCCTGGCCTTGGCCTCGCCCTGGCTCTTGGCCGTGGCCTTCCCCTTGGCCTTCGCCTTGGCTTTGCCCTTCGGCGCCGCCGCGCTCGGCGGCGCTGCGTCCGGGTCGTCCGAGGAGCTGAAGTCGCCGAAGAGGTCAGCCATCGGATCGGCCTCCGCCACGGCGGCGGCCGCCGCCGCCACGTCCACGGCCGACGGCCGGCCCTCCAGGTCATCCGCCGCCTCGTCCTCCGTGCTTGCTTGGGGCGTAGGGTCCTCGGCCATGTCGATGGCCTCCTGCACCGCCAGCGGCAGCAACGGGCTGTCGCTGTCGCTGGCCACGGGCGCGGCGCCGGGCGGCGCGGCGGCGGCAGCACCCGCGGCGGCGGCCGCGCAACTGTGGCACATCAGCGCCCCGCAGGGCTCGCAGTGCTGCAGCCAGCCGCCCTTGGCCCTCTCGTGGCACTTGCCGCAGGTCTCCCGGGCGAGGGTCCGCACTGCGCGGAGCGGGCGTCGGCATCCCGGGCAAGCCAGCGAGGCCCCCGAGGCCGCTGAACTCCCCCGAGCGCGCTGGTGGCCAGACATGAGGGCCAAGAGCACAGCTTGCGAGATTACCGAGAGCGCAAGTGGGAAGAGGCCCCCCCGCTGCGCGAACCCTGAGCCAAAATGGGCACGGCAAAGCGACGGTGATGGCGATCGTCAAGACAGCTGTGCGATGCAAAGGATCGCGCAGCATCGCCCAGCAATTTTACGCAGTGCAAAGGAATGCAGGGCAATCACGACTACTACTACTACTAGAGGCCAGGGTCTTCCAGGGCTCGGGGCGCCTGGGCGCTCCCACGGCCCCCAGGGCCCCAGGCGCCAGGGCCTCGCTGCCCCCGCGGCTTCCCAAAGAATCTGGGGCCGAAGCTGCTAGAACCCTCGGAGCCTTCAAGGACCTTGAGGCATGCTGTGCACGGGGCGTCCTTGGCCCCTTGCAGCAGGCTTTCCTGGGCTCCTCACGCGAGGCCATGGTCGGCCCTATCCACAGGCCTTGGCGGGGCCCATGCAGAAGGCATAGACGGGCTCCATTCACAGGTGGCCCTATTGGGCTGGCCCCTTGCAGGAGCCCCCGCCGGGTTCTTCCCAGCAAAGAAAACATGTCAGGGCTCATTCCAGAAGGCGTTACTTGGCAACGTGCAGGGCGCCCCATTGGGCCCCGCGCAGACGGGGGGCGGGGGGGGGGAGCGGAGACGACAGCGTGGGGACAACTCCTTTTTCTGCGCGCTGTCAAGCCTTTCCCGGGGAGCGCCGGGTGCATCGGCGGGGCCGCGCAGTGAATCGGCATTTTTACTTGAGGGGCGCGCGCAGCCTAGACGCTGAAAGGAGGAACGCGTTGGGATTCGGAAGGGGCTCGATGTTGCAGTCGCCCTTCCGCGGTTGTTCCTCTGGCCCTTCTCGGTCGCCCAGGCTTTTCTGGAAGCCACAGAGGGGTTCCGCTCAGCATCGTTGCGCGTGAGGAGGGGGACGAGGAGAGGAGGAGGAGGAGGAGGAGGAGGAGGAGGAGGAGGAGGAGGAGGAGGAGGAAGAGGAATGCGAGGAACGGGGGAAGCAGGAGGCCAAGGAGGAGGAGGAGGATGACGATGAGGAGGCGGAGGAAAAGGAGGAGGTGGAGGAGGAGGAGGAGGAGCAGGAAAAGGATGAGGAAAAGGAAGGGGAACAGGAGGAAAGGGGGGAAACGGGAGGCGGAGCAGGAGGAGGAGGAGGGCGAGGAGGAAGAGGCGGTGGAGGAGCGAGAGGTAGAGGAGGAAGATGATATTCGGAGCAGGAGGAGGAGGAGGAGGAGGAGGAGGAGGAGGAGGAGCAGGAGCAGGAGCAGGAGCAGGAGCAGGAGCAGGAGCATATGAATGCGAGGAAAAGGAGGAAGCAGGAGGCGGAGGGGGAGGAGGAGGCGGAGGAGGAGGAGGAGGGGGAGGGGGACAAGCTAGGTGGGCTCGCGTCATATCTGACGTCCTACCCCTCCCTCCCATCCCTTACCATGGCGCTGATTTTCTCTATCCGCGGACGCGTGTCGTAGCGGACCTGTGGCTCCGCGCGCGCGTGCGTGGTGGGTGGTGGTGCACGTGCGTGCGGGCGGGCGTGCGTGTGTGCGTGGTTGTGGTGGTGCTGGTGCTGGTGCTGGTGCTGGTGCTGGTGCTGGTGCTGGTGCTTGTGCTCGTGCTGGTGGTGGTGCTGGTGCTGGTGCTGGTGGTGGTGGTGGTGGTGGTGGTGGTGGTGGCGGTGGTGCGGCGCGGTGGTGGCGGGCGGATGGGCGCGGGAGAAAGGGGCCCGCGCTGGGGCGAGAGCGCCATCCTGAACGACGGAGGCCAAACACACGGGCCTGCGAGCCCTCGCGCAGCCCCAGGCGAGGGGCGCCCGCAGCAGCGGTGCCCCCAGCAGCGCTGCCCCCAGCCATCCCGGGCTGGCTCGCACGGGCGCGCCTTCTGTGGAGGCAGGGGTCGCCTCCACAGGGGCCAGGGCCACAAAATGAACGATATCGGCGGGGCGATCTGATCTTCTCGACTGCATGGCCTGACCGATAAGGCGTTAGGACAGAATCTGCACTTCACAGGTTCAAATCCCAGTAGTACTTCTTGCAGGTCTCAGTTGGAAAAACATATATTCGGAAAATTTTTCTGGCCCCTTGAGCTAATCTCCTTGAAAAACTGCGGGCATTTTTTTGTCTGCCCGCACTTCGAAGGGGGGCGGGCATTTTTTTTCCGGCCCGCAGAGCTAATCTCGTTGAAAAACTGCGGGCAGTTTTTTTCCTGCCCGCATTTCGATTGCCCAGAGGTGGCAGGGGGGCGCGGGCACTTTTTTTCCGGCCCGCAGAGCTAATCTCCTTGAAAATTGCGGGCATTTTTTTTTCGCGCCCGCAGTTCGATTGCCCCGAGGGGAAACTGTCGAGGGGATTGGGGCGTCTGCGCCCCTGTAGCCTCCATAGAGCCAAGGCCTTGGCGGATTTGAGGCTTGCGAGGAGGCCCTGGGACGATGGCGCCAGGGCGCTTAGGGCCTCATGGCCTTCACTCCTGGGAATTTGCGGGGAGCCTGTTTCTCGGAATCTGCTGGTAATGTAGTGAAATGACACAAATCAGTGGAATGGAGCAGGCGAAATATGCCCAACCCTCCCAGGTAAAATAATGCTCATGTAGTGAAATGGGGCATCCATGTTCTCACAATCTGACCTTCTTGGGTTCAATTCCTGGTGGGGCCTGAGCAGCCTACATGAAGGGATGTGTTCTAGCGTTGCCACTGTCATTGCGGGGGAAATCACTGTAGAAAGGATTCTGTGCAAGTAAGGCCGTTTACATGTATTTAGAGCTTTGCATACTCAGGAATTCTGAAATTTAGAATTGCCATCGCCCCCATTGCGAAAGCCACCGCCACCGCTGCCGCCGCGGCCGCCAAGCCAACCCTGCCGCTGCCTCTGGCATTGCCAACCAGGCCCACCACCGCCGCTGCTGCTGCGCCGACAGCCACCACCCCCCCACCCCCACCCCAGCGCGACCCAGCCATCCACCGCCACTATCCAGCAAGCAAGCAAACGCGCCTGCCCCAGGCACGCCGCAGCCAATACCATCACCGCGGCCACCGCCCCCCCCCCTCCCGCCCCCCGCCCAGCATTGCCCCACCACTATCGCTGTCCCCGCCGCTGCTGTTGCCGCCCCCACCAAAGGCACCGCCGCCCACACCGCGATCGCTCCCACTGCCACTGGCTGCCCAGCCGCCACCACCTCGGCCGCCGCTTGTTTGAAGCACCCAGCGCCGCGGCTCCCAGTACCTTTTCAGCCCCCACAGCGGCCGCGCTCGCCGCAGCCGCTGTTGTCGCCACTGCCACCGCCCATGCAAAGCCACTACCAACACTGCGGCGACCACAGCCGCCCCCCCCCCCCTCACGGCTGCGCTCACCGTTGCCGCCGCACTGCCACCGCGCACACCACCGCTACCCCCGCCACCGCTGCCGCCGCGGCCGCCAACCCTGCCGCTGCCTCTGGCATTTCCAACCGGGCCCACCACCGCCGCCGCTGCTGCGCCGACAGCCACCACCCCCCGCCGCACCCCCACCCCCCCCCAGCGCGACCCAGCCCCGCCGCCACTATCCAGCAAGCAAGCAAACGCGCCTGCCCCAGGCACGCCGCAGCCAATACCATCACCGCGGCCACCGCCCCCCCCGGCCCCCGCCCAGCATTGCCCCACCACTATCGCTGTCCCCACCGCTGCTGTTGCCGCCCCCGCCAAAGGCACCGCCGCCCACACCACGATCACTCCCACTGCCGCTGGCTGCCCAGCCGCCACCACCTCGGCCGCTGCTTGTTTGAAGCACCCAGCGCCGCGGCTCCCAAACCTTTTCAGCCCCCCACAGCGGCCGCGCTCGCCGCCGCCGCTGTTGTCGCCACTGCCACCGCCCATGCAAAGCCACTACCAACACTGCGGCGACCACAGCCGCCGCCCACCCCCCCCTCACGGCTGCGTTCACCGTTGCCGCCGCACTGCCACCGCGCACGCCACCGCTACCCCCGCCACCACCACCACCACAACGACGACGACGACCACCACCACCACTACTAGAATAGGGGACGTGCCATAGAATAGGGCAATCATATGCCCTCCTTCCCCTGTATGTGCCGAATTGTAGTAAAATGGGGAATATCTCTTCCCACAATCTGACCTTCTTGGGTTCAATTCCTAATGGTGCCTTTGGGGCCTGCTTGGGGGTAGGGTTTCCAGCGAGCTGCGGATTGCCCGTGCACCTCCCACCCCCTGGGGGAAACCGGAGTTTCGTGGGGGCTGGGCTGGCTCTGGTGGGGCGGGGCCTGCAGGGGCTGGGCGCGGCCCTGAGGCAGGCGCGGGGCCACGCATCTGGAAGCGGAAGCGGGGGCAACGCAAACAAAAGACAAAAAACCATCGAACAGCCGGGCTTGTAAGACCACGCCCGGCAAAAGAGCAAACCAAAACGTCGACCTCCCGGCCTTGTAAGACCACGCCCGGCCCTATGGGAGCCTCCCATACCATCTCGTCGGCTCTTGCGAATCGACGCTCATCGACGCTAGGCGACGCGAATCGATGCCACATCGACGCCAAATCGACGCGGATCGACGCTGGCCGACACTGAAATCGACGCGCCGCTAAAGACAGACTTTAAAAGGCCCTGACATCCGGCTGCTCCAATTTCTTCGACGCGTGGGCCCCGGAAGTCTGGACCACTTCCCCTAGGGCCGGTTTGTCGTCCTGAATCGTTATTTGACGGTCCCGAGGCCCGGCGAGGGCCCCCAGAAGGCCGAACACAGCCGAACACCGCCCGCTCCAATTTTTGTTGGAGCAGTCGGATCCCTGGGGGTATGCCAGGCTCCCCAGACCCCCGACGTAATGATTCTTGTCGTGACGTCGACCCTCAGAGGTCTCGACCCATTCCCCTGGGCCGGTTTTCCATCCTGAGTCCCTTTTTGACGGTCCCGAGGGCCGGTAAGGGCCCCCGGAGGCCGAAACTTTGGAAAAACCTCCCGTCATGATTGTTTTATTGCCCGAGGGGGTCTCGGTCCCATACCTTGCCACCCAACAAGGACCTCGAGCGCCGAGTCCCCCCGAGCAGGCGCAGCGAGGCTCGCCGCCGCGAGGCATAGTAGCGCCCTCGCGGCGGGGCGGCCCCGCCCGGCCCGCGCCGAGGCCGCAGCGGGCCCGGGCATGGCCAGCCGACGGGGGCACGCCGTAGGTCGGGCGTGTCCCCCTACAGGCGGATTTTCGAATGGGAATGTTTTTTTGTTAAAACAGAAAAAGCCGAGAAATGCTCAAAAAAATCAACAACACCAAAAAAAGAGTCGAAAACTCGTCCCCAGACTATTACTTTACTATTTTTGAAGATTCCTCCTGTAGAGGGACAGGCCCGACTTAATCCAAGGTGGGATCCAAGCAGGTGGCCCAGAGATCCGACGCTCCAAAAGAATGGCAACGGGCGGTTTTCGGGTATGTTCGGCCTCCGGAGGCCCTCGCCAGGCCTCGGGACCGGCAAAACAGAACTCGGGACGACAAACCGGCCCTAGGGAAGTGGTCCAGACTTCTGGGGCCCACGCATCGACAAAATTGGAGCAGCCAGATGTCAGGGGGGGTCGGAGGATCGCACCGCATCGCCGATGCATCGGCGACGCCGGGGTGGAGGAGCTCCCCAGATCCCCACGCTTTGTTAAAAAATCACGCCGGGTGTTTTTGTCCCTATTTTCGGCCTCCGGAGGCCCTCGCCGGGCCTCGGGACCGTCCAACAATGACTCAGGATGAGAAGCCCGTCCCAGGGAAAGGGCTGGGACTTCCTGGAACCGCGTATTGAACAAATCAGGACCTCGCTTGTCTGGGAGCAGGTGGGGTCGGAGGATCGCACCGCATCGCCGATGCATCGGCGACGCAGGCGTGCCGCATCGCCGGTGCATCGGGCTCCACATCGAGCCGCATCGCTGATGCATCGGCGAGGCGGCGCGGTCCACCGACCCCAACTGCTCGGACCCCATGTGCGAGGCCTCCAGGAGGGCGCCCCAGGTCGTTGAGGGCTTAACGACGTCTGCTATCCCTCGACTCAAGCTGGATCGTCCACATGGAACTCCAGATGTCCTGGAAGTCTCTGGATCTGCCTCGACGCATCAGGAGTTTACCCGGCCTGATTCCCACAGGTCGATGGGGGAGGATGAGGAAACCAAAAAGGTACCGATACCGCTACTCCCCAGACGGAGGATCGCGTCGCATCGCCGACGTCGGCGATGCATCGGCGACGTCGGCGTGAAGCAAATCGGGCTCCACATCGAGACGCGTCGGCGATGCATCGGCAATGCGGCGCTTTCCGACCCCATCTACAGTCAGCCCGCGTAGTAAGGACGCGCGGCAAGGATGCAAGGGCCTTGAAGGGCCATCCCCACAACTCTCGAAGACTCGAAAACAGAGGGCGCAGGCCGAAACGTAGGGATGCAAGGGCAACCTTGGAAAAGCTGCTCACCCTTGCTGCGCGGGAGGACTCTGCTCCGACCCCATCTGGGAAGCATAGAGATCAGCACCCTCCGCACACGTCCCATGGTCCCTCGGAGCCCCATCACAGACAGATCTGGGGCGAATAGCTGGCCCTGGGAAGGGGGCGGGACCTCCCTGGGGCCGCGGATTGGTTCTTTACATACCAAAAACGTCAACACATAAACATAACAAGTAAACAACACAAAACAACTACAAGCAATATTATATACTAAACAACAACACCAACAACAGCAACAACAACAACAATCATTATAAGACTGTTCGCTCTTACTTGCCCGCGTGTCATTCAAAACGAGTTCCCCACACCTTCGATACCCGCCCTTTTTGTCTTCGATCACACCCCCTTTGAGGGAATTCTTTCTCTATGCGGGGGGCGGCGGGCTTAGACAAGCGGGCAAACCTGAACGAACGGAAGATCCTCCGTGGGCGTACATGTGCCCACCATTGGAGTTGGTGTGGGCCCTGCAAAAAGAGGAGGGGTAGAACGAGGGAGAGTGGGAGGAAAGGAGGGGGAGGGACGAAGGAAGAGGGGGAACGCCAGGAGAGAAGGAGCGAAGAGGGGGGCGGTTGATTAGAGGCAGAGAAAGAGCGAGAGAGAGAGAGAGAGAGAGACAAAAAAAAGACACTTAAGAGAGGTAGAAAGAGAGAGAGAGGGGGGAGAGAGAGAGAGAGAGAGAGAGAAAGAAAGAGGGAGGCAGGAGGCAGGAGAGGGGAGGGAGAAGGGAGGAGGGAGAGGAGTGAGGGGGGATAGGGCAGAGAGGCATAAGGATAAGGGAGGAGAGGAGGGAGAGAGAGGGGAGGAGAGGAGGGAGGAGAGGAGGGAGGAGGGAGGAGGGAGAGAGAGGAGGAGCAGGAAGGTAAGAGCGCGAACGTTCGGGGAAGTCCTAGGCGAAAGCGCCGTTCCTGAAGGAAGTCTCGGGCGGGAGCCCACGACGGGCGGGCGATCCCCTGACGGGCGGGTCGGGCGGGTGGGACATTCAAGCGGGATGCCTGAACATGGCGAGAGCGCGATTACTAAGTAAATTGTGACGGCGTCCTTGGCGCAGCGTGTTTCCTGAGCGTCGAAAGCGCGATTTCTGAATACATTGCATGGAAGTCATAGGCGAGAGCGCAATTCCTGAAAGAAGTTTGAAGGGTTCTCTGGCGGGAGCGGAAGTCTTGATTAAACTGCGAGAGAGTCTTGATTCAATCGCGAAGAAGTCTCAAGCGGGAGCGCCATTCCTGAGTAAATTGTGAGAAAGTCTCAGATGGGAGCGGGGGTCCTGACTAAATTGCGAGGAAGTCACAGGCGGGAGCACCGATCCTGAGTAAATTGTGAGGAAGTCTCAGGAGCGGGGTCCTGAGTAAATTTGAAGGAAGTCGCAGGCGGGAGCCGTTGTTGTTGTAATCCGAGGGGCCAGGGGCACAGTTTGAGCATCAAGACTTTCCCTGTCCAAAAACAAGGTGCGAACGTCGAGGGGCACACTTTGATTGAGAAAAACAATCTGCACCGGTGAGGGGCGACCAGCAATGATTATTCTTCAGAAATGATAGTACAACAACAACAACAACAACAATAACAACAACAACAACAGCAGCAACAGTAACAACAACAGCAACATTACGGCGGGTTGGGCTCGGATGAACGGCCAGGCCAGCGCTGGGCTCCAAGACGGGAACTGCATGGGTGCCACCGAAACCGACGGACCACCGACCTGACCAGCCAGCCGTGGACCTGCCGCGGCACGGCCACGAGGAGTCGGGTCGCTGCTCCGGCCTCCCGGGGCACCACCCTGAAGGGGCCCGACCAGCCCGAGCGCTCACCGGGCAGTTCTTGGATCCCGAAGTCGGAGAGGAGAGCCGCGGCACGCCACGGGCGCGCCTGGCGCTGCCTCAGGAGGTCCGAGCCGAAAGAGCTACGGATGGATGCCGAAGTCACACCCAGTCTCGCTCAGGCAGTGCTTTTGCAGCAGGTCGCTCTGTGCCGGGTCGATGGCTCCAGGGAGCTGTCCTGTCTCCCGCCTCCACCTCGCCTTTCACTCGACACGGCGTTGCAGGAATTCCGGATATTGCAACTTGCACGCGGTGAACTTGGAAACCTATAATATATGAGTGCTTGTTGTGTCCGTCCTCCCCTCTTCCTCTCTCCCTGCAGCTGTCGCTGTCGAGCCATCTTCGTCTGTGGCCTCCTCGACCCCCCGGCGGCATCGAGAGAGCGAGACCACAGGCGCGCACCACGCCGGGCGGAGGGGCGGAGTGACACCCGCCGCGGCCCGGGCACGGGGCTCCCGAGCACCTGCACCGGAGCAGGCGCGCGTCCTCCAGCGGCCGCACGGCCAGCGAGCGCTTCCGAGGCTCCTCCTTTCCCCGCCTGCTTCTGCTGCGAAGCTGGTCACGACGGACGCTTCTCGTGCCACTCTCGGGCTCCAGGGGGCTCTCGCCAGACCACGTCGGGACACCGCTCGGGCTGCAGAGCCCGTCCCCGGGACAAGGCTTATAGACCTCCCAGGGGGCCACGTTGTGAAAAAAATCCCAGCGTGGGAAATCTGGGGCCCCCTTTCTCCGGCGGCCCCCACGCTGCCTGTGGGGGCACAGCCGCAGGCGAATGCCCAGCAGATCGTGCTAGAAGGCGTTGCTAGAAGTGCCCCTGGCAACGTCGTGATTTTTGTTCACGACGTGGACCCCGATGTTGCTGGCGATCCCAAGGCCCGGTAAAGGCCCTCGCAGGCCGAAGATTGCCAGAAGGCTCCAGCCGTGAGCTGCCCAGTGCTGGTGCTCCGCTCTTGCGCTTGGCGGCGCGTCCGCCCCGCGGGGGGGGCCGCTTCCGAGCTTCGGCGCTGGATGACGGCGGCCTCCGCGCTGCTTGTGGGGACACGGCCACAGACGTACGCCCAACTGAACGGGTGTTGCTAGAAGTACCCCTGGCCCAAGGTGCCCCCAGGATTTCCAAAGGGGCCCCCACGGCCTCCAGAGCACCCCTCACGAGGCCCAGGGGGCCCCAGGAGCTTCAAAATTGAGCGAAAAGCTGGGGGCACCTTGGGCCAAGGGCAAGAGTAAATACCTTCAGCAATCCCCGAACAGACCCACACGCTCGCAGATACGGACGGGAGTGGCCGCTGCAGGGTCCAGGCACAGATTCAGCGCCGCCCCCTGCGAGGCCCAGGCACGCAACAACGGCACCTGGCCCGATGCCAACTGCCGTCCGCATGCCTTCTGACCACCACACGAGGCGCCGAAAGCTGGCTTACGATGCGACCCCCGCCCAGCAGTCAGCCTCGCTTCGAAGAGCAAAAACTGCTGAACCATCATGGGTTCTTCGAAACTTGGCAACCATTTTCTTATTCGGCGTTTCGACATTGGGAGGAGGGGGGTCTGGCTCTGGATCTCTGCTTAACGCGACTGTTGGCAACAGCGCGTCCCGTGGGGGAGACCCCACATGCCTGAAACAGGCGCCAAAAACAGCCGAGATCTGCTCCTTGGTGGGGGGGGAGGGTGGGGGGTGCGAGAGCCCGCGCCGATCGGCTAAACAAAAAACAAGCGTTTTTAATACGGTGAGGAGGACATTGGATGAGGAACCATTGGATAAGGAATCCAGGGTCTGGAAGCTGGTGGAACACCAATCGTGAATTGGCCATGGATATCACTGCCGACCTCATCAGATAAGGAATCCTCCAGGGTCTGAAGCCCTCTGGGCACATTCCTTAACGAACGCCCCCACCGTGCATTGAATTTCTAATGCATCGGATTTGTATTGCACAAGGGCGTGGACTAGGGAGGATGGCATCCCGCGCGAGCACGCCACAATGCATCGAAATACCAAAAGCATGCGCGGACAGGGGTAAGTATTGGTCATTGGTCTTCGCGCGAGCGCTCCGAAGAAATAACAGAAAGACGCGGTCGAAGAGCAGAAAAATCAGGCCCCGTCGCCCGCGCGCAGGAATACATATGATCAAATGATACATGCTCGCTGACGAGGCAACAGCATCTCTCTCGCGCGCAAACAATGTGTTCAGAACATCCCTGTACGGTGTGCAATCGCGGCAACATGAGCGACGAAACGAAACGGATCTTACGCGAGATGCCCTACAACCGACCTTCTGCGAGCAGCTCACGCGCCACCGTCCGCGCAGTGCAACCCGTTTTCCCACGCGCCGCTCGAGAGCAACCGTGCGCGCTGATGTCAAACAAATCCCCAAAGAGGCCTGCAACTCCGACGAAAACTGGCGTGCCGCGCTCCGCATCTCCCGCGCAACTCCCGAGAACGCCGCGCCGCGACGCCCGGAATGCGTCCTGGACGCTGGACGAGCCCGCGCGTGCACGACAACAAGTGGATTCGCTCGAGCGCCTGCAGCACCCCCGAAGTCAAGGGGGGGCGAACTGGGTCTCGCGTGCCAAATTCGCGGCTGTCTGGCTCGCTCGGCCCCCTCCTCGTACTAACTCGACTGTTCTTGCAGGCCTCCCAGATGTGGTCCGAGCGGATGGGGTCGGAAGATCGCGCCGCATCGCCGATGCATCGGCGATGCGCGGGCGACTTCGGCAATGTATCGGCGCCGTCGGCGCGGAGAAACTCTGGCTCAGCATCGAGCCGCATCGCCAAAGTATCGGCGATGCGGTGCGATCCTCCGACCTCTCTACAGGTCAACCCGTATGATATGGACGCGCGGTAAGGATGCAAGGGCCTTGGAGGGCCATGCTGAAATGTTTCGAACGAGGCTGGCCAGCGAAAGCGGCCAAAGGTGGGCCGAAGGGGAACGATGCAAGGGTGGCCTTGGAGAGTCGCTCGTTCTTACTATGCGGGTGCGCCAGCCAGTGCTGGAGGGACCCCTGTGGGCCCGCACCGAAGGTCACCCCGGCGAAGGGCCACTCTTACCCAGACATCCCCCGATCTGACTGTTCCAATCTGCGGTCCCAGGGCTCCCGACCCCTTCCCTGGGGGCAGTTTTGCGCCCAGGATCCGTTTTGGATGGTCCCGGGGCCCGACGACTGGCCCTGGAGTCCGAAATCCAGGACAAGCGCCCAGGAGCGAAAAACTCCGAACGTCGGAGAGCTGGGTCCCTCGCGCGTGCGCATCCCCACACCCACTCTCGGCTACACGCAAGAGTGACAGATGAGCCTCTGGTTTGGTGCGCGGGCTAAGGCGGCGCAGGGTGGCCCCATCCAAGCGCGAGAGCAGCCGCTAGCGCATCGCGCTCCGCGATCAGCGGGGACCCTGTATGAGCCCGCACCAAAGGTTACTCCAGCGAAGGGTCGCTCTTACGTGTAGTCGACGCACTCCATGCCTTCCGACTCCTCGGCGTGAGGGGCAAGTCTGGAGGTAGGAACGGAATGTGGCATAAAGGGGTGTGGTGTCAATGCTGACTTTGGCGAGATCATCTACCGCAGACAACATCTCCAATTTGCATGATTTAGCACCGCACCCCTTTATGCCACACCCCTTCCCTACCTCCAGAACAACGGGAGCCCAGCAGAGATGGGTCGTGTGCGGCGCTGGGGGCGTCCCCTTGCCTGAAGGCCCCAGGGGCCTAGAGAAGACCCCAGAAGCCCGAAAGCGGCCTAAACGTCGACGCGCCCCTTTCCTCCAATCCCCCTCCTCCTCATCCCTATCCTTCCCTGAGATCCGACATCGCAAAACAAAAAGACTCATCATGCCTGGTGCAGCCTGGTCAGAACCATCGGCCCCATCGTTCTGCAACATTCTCGAGCTGGATCGATCCGTGAAGATCCCAGTGACCCAGAACCAGGCAAAAACGCTGTGCCAGAAATGAGACGCCCCGATCTCAGGATCCTCCTCGTCCTCCTCCTCCTCCTCCTGCTCCTCCTCTTCCTGCTCCTCCTCCTCCTCCTGCTGCTCCTCTTCTTAATCATCATAAGAGTCCTCCTCATCCTCATCCTCATCCTCATCATCATCAGCAGCAGCATCAGCATCAGCATCATCATCATCATCATCATCATCATCATCGTCGTCGTCGTCGTCGTCATCATCATAACCAGCAGCATCAGATGATCATCATCATCATCATCATCATCATCAGCCTCATCATCATCAGCATCAGCCTCATCATCATCAGCATCAGCAGCATCACCATGATCATCCTTAGCAGCATCATCACCATAAATCACCATCATCAGCATCATCATCATCACCAGCATTATCAACATCATCATCAGCAGCATCAGCAGCAGCAGCAGCAACATCATCAGCATTATCATCCACAACACCGTCAGCATCATCATTGCCGTCCTCGTCAGCATTGTCATCAACATCATGAGCATCATTAGCATCATCAGCATTACCATCCTCAACGTTACCATCAGCATCATCATGACCAGCATTATCATCATCAACATCCTCATCAGCATCATCATCATCGTCATCGGCATCGCCATCGTCATCGCCATCGTCATCGCCATCGTCATCGTCATCAGCATCATAATCACCACCACCACCACCATCATCATCATCATCGTCGTCGCCATCGTCCTTGTCAACATCGTCATTAGCATCCTCGTCAGCATCAACATCAGCACCAGCAGCAGCAGAATGTTCATCATCGTCGTCATCATTAGCATTATCCTCATCATCATCATCAGCACCATCATCATCAGCATCATCAGCATCATCAGAATCGTCAGCATCATCATACTCATCATCTTCATCGCCATCGCCATCATCCTCATGATCAGCATCGTCATCATCATCCGCAGCAGCATCCTTATCCTCAGCCTCAGCATCACCACCAGCAACACCAGCAACACCACATCGTCATCGTCGTCAGCATCAACACGAACATCATCAGCATCAGTAGCTGCATCAAAAGCAGCAGCACCATCGTGAGCAGCATCAGCACCATCAGCATCAATAACATACTCATCATCATCATCAGCAGCAGCAGCATCAGCATCAGCATCGTCGTCAGCATAACCATCATCGTCAACATCACTCGCCATCATCGTCAGCATCAGAATATGTATCGACGTCCGTAAGATTATACTCCTTATCGTCATCACCAGCATCATCATCAGCATCATCAGCAGCAGCATCATCAGCATCGTCATCAGCAGCATCAGCGTCATCGGCATCATCACCACGACGATCATCAAAAAACTAGCATCCTCACAATCAACACCATGACTATCAGCAGCAGCGCCGTCATCATCACCCTCATCAACAGCACCGTTATCAGCAGCATCCTGATCCTTCTCATCATCCGGTTCCTCACCTTACTGCTGCTCATCATCATCATCATCATCATCATCATCATCATCATCATCATCATCATCATCATCATCATCATCAGCGTCATCACCCTGCTGATCACGATCCCCCTCCTCCTCGTCCTCCTCCTCTTGCGTCTCCCCCCATCCTCATCATTACCATCTCCCGTCGACGCCACCCCATGCACCTCATCCCTCTTCTCCTCCTTCTCCTCCTCATCATCATCAGCAGCATCATGATCATCAGCATCACCATCAGCATCATCATCTGATTCAGCATCATCATCTTTATCAGCATCATCATCATCATCATCATCATCATCATCAGCATCAGCATCAGCATCATCATCATCCTCATCCTCATCCTCATCCTCATCATTGTCATCACGATCATCATCACCACCAACTTCGTATGAGTACTATGATTCTCACCCTCCTCATCCGCTTCGTTACCATCCCCATCTTCATCATTACCCTCTCCCTCCTACAGCACCCTATCACCCTCCCCCTCCTCCTCATCCTGCTGCTCGTCCTCCTCCTCCTCCTTCTCCCCCTCCTCCGCAGCAGCAGCATCATCCTCATCCCGTATCCTCCTCCTCCTCCTCCTCCTCCTCCTCCTCCTCCTCCCGCTCCTACTCCTCCTCCTCCTCCTCCTCCTCCTCCTCCTCTTGATCTCGTCCTCCTCCTCCTCATCCTCCTCCTCCTCATACTGCGCCTCCTCCTCCAACTCCGCATCTCACAATCACCACCACCCCCATCGTCATCATCAACGTCATCGCCATCAACACCATCAAAAAATCATCATCACCCGCATCAGTATCGTCAACAGCAGCATCACCAACAGCATCATCAACAGCATCAGCATCATCATTGCTATCATCATATTCATCAGCATCATCAGCATCATCAGCATCATCATCATCAGCATCAGCATCGGCATCCTCGTCATCATCAGCATCACCGCCATAATCAGCATCATCACCATCATCAACAGCATATTCATCAACATCATCATCATCATCATCATCACCAAAGCATCAGCATCAGCAGTATCAGCCGTATCAGCAGCAGCATCAGCATCCTCATCAGCATCAGCATCGGCATCAGCATGAGCATCAGCATCATCATCGATATCAGCAGCATCAGCACCATCATCAGCATCAGCATCAGCGTCAGCATCATCCTCTTCATCATCAGTATCCTCATCAGCGTCAACAGTATCATCGTCAGCGTATCATCACTACTATCAGCATGGTCATCACCATCATCAACCCCACCACCACCACCACCGTCATCATTATCACCATCACCGTCGTCAGCATAACCAGCAGCAGCAGCATCCACATCAACATCATCAGCAGCAGCATGATCATCAGCATCAGCATCAGCATCAGCATCATCATCATCATCATCAACAGCATTATCATAACCAGCATCACCATCACCAGCATCATCAGCATCACCAGCATCATCTTCACCAGCATCACCAGCATCACCATCACCAGCATCATCAGCCTTACCAGCATCATCATAGTCATCATCATCATCATCATCATCATCAGCATCATCATCATCATCATC
>CAUYUJ010019890.1:0-17500 GCA_963575745.1 Prorocentrum cordatum | reverse complement strand
GCATACAAGCTGCAGGGTGCCGCGAGACTCGGGCGCAGGCTAGCATGGATTGCAAACGGATCCGAGGGTGGGGCGCGTGGGCGCCAGATCAAAAGATCAAGGAAGGCGCCCCCGATACCGTGTTGGTCGCGGGCTCGGCGAACACGCGAGTCGGTGGTAGCAAGCGCTGGGCCACAGCGGAACGAAATGCGCACAGGGGAGCCCGAAGAGCTGGGATAGAGGCGACCGAGAAGAAAGGAGATAGCCCCGAAGCGTGAGGCCAGCGCCGCCGGACTTGGAGACGAAGCGCGCTGGTCATGTACGGAGACGTGACCCGTCGCTAACCCACGCCCTTTAACCCATGCTTGCGCCCCTCGCGAAGACATCCCCTGCCCGTCGTTCAGAGCTTAACGGCTTCTGCTGTGCCTCAGCTCGCACTGGGCTTGCACGATTTCCTCCAGAATCCCCTGGAGAACGTTCGATCTACACAGACTTGCATAGACGTGCCGGACTCATCTGGACTCAACCTGAATTACCTGGCTCGATTCCCGCTGAGCAAAATCGTCAAGCCCGCATGGAGCCTGGAACCCTCCTTCCTCCTTGCCCCCCCCCCCGCTGAACATCTGGCCACTCGACCGCCGAGACGCGCCGCCGCAGCCTGGCCGCAGCTCGCGAGCCACCATGGAGAGGCCACCCCTTTCCCTCCCACTGCACTGCACTCCTGCCTTCCCGTTGCACCCCTTTCCCTCTCGTCCACTCCCCTCCTCTCACCTCCACCGCCGTCGCACCCAACTCCTTCCCTCGCGCTCCTGGCAACCCTCCCCTCTCCTCACTCTTCCCCAGCTCCCCGTGCTCCTCCGCCACTCTCTTCCTTTGTCTCCCCCCCACCCCACACCTCCGACCCCGTGATGTTTTCAGAACATGGACCTCCAAAGGTCTAAACCCCGTCCCCGGGACTGGCTGTCCGCTCCAAATCGTTTTTAACAGCCCCGAGGCCTGGCGGGGGCCCAGGGAGGCCGAAGACTGCCAATTGCCGTGCGTCGTGATCTTTTTCGCAACGAGAGAATAGGTGGGAGTCTCCCCTTCCCCTCCCCATGTCTTTCCCCCAGCCCACTCCCCTCCCTCACTCCGCGCGACGGCCTCGTCCATGACCAGGTAGGTGACGCGGCGCAGGTTCGTCTCGCCGCCCTGATAGGCGATGCAGCGGAATCATCCTCCTCTTCGACCCTCTCCTCCTGCTCCTCCAAATCATCATCCTTCTCATCCTCCTCTTCGGCCTCCTCCTCCTCCTCCTGATCCTCCTCCTCCTCCTCCTCCTCCTCCTCCTCCTCCTCCTCCTCCCTCCTCCTCCGCCTCCTCCTCCTCCTCATCCTCCTCCTCCCTCCCTCCCCTCCTCCTCCTCCTCTCCCCCTCCCCCCTCCTCCTGCTCCTCCTCCTCCTCCTCCTTCCCCTCCTCCTCCCCTCCCTCCTCCTCTCATCATCATCGTCATCATCATCATCATCATCATCATCAATCATCATCATCATCAGCATCATCATCATCATCATCATCATCATCATCCATCATCATCATCATCATCACCATCATCATCATCATCATCATCATCCTCATCATCATCATCATCATCATCATCATCATCATCATCATCATCATTCATCTGATCATCAATCATCATCAGCATCAGCATCATCATCATCATCATCATCATCATCACAACATCATCATCATCATCATCATCATCATCATCATCATCATCATCATCATCATATCATCGTCATCGTCATCGTCATCAGCATCATCATCATCAGAATCATCATCATCATCATCCTCATCATCATCATCATCAGCATCATCATCAGCATCATCATCATCAGCAGCATCATCAGCATCATCAGCATCATCATCATCCTGCTCCTCCTCCTCCTCCTGATTCTCCTCCTCCTCCTCCTCCTCCACCTCCTCCTCCTCCTCGCCCTCCTCCACCTCCTTCCCCTCCTCCTCCTCCTCCTCCTCCGTCTCCTCTTCCTCCTCGTCCTCCTCGTCCTCCTCGTCCTCCTCCAACTCCTCCTCCTCCGCCTCCTCCTCCTCCTCCTCCTCCTCCTCCTTCTCTCCCTCCTGGACCCAGCCTGAGCGCGAACGAGTTCGTCCGCGCCACTTGCCACTTACGCCACCGCATGGCCGTAGCCAGAGGCGGGTAACGCCTCCCGAACAGTACGACCCATCAGATAGGTTACACCACCCCAGCCCTGATGACCGAGGCGGTGCGCAAGGGCTCGACAAGGTACCGCCAGACACTGTGGACCTGAAATCTGACAGGTGAGCATGTGAGGCCAGCGAGCACGCGGGCACCCCAGGTGCCAGGTGCAGAAGGGCTTTGGCAGCCCTGCGACAAGTTGACAGAGATCTTCGTCTCCCCCCCCCCCAGCCCACACACAACACACACACACACACACACCGTACACCAAAGCCTCCGCCCCTCATCCCCTATAACGGCGAAAGGGCGCATCACGTGTCAGCACGAGACAGGCTGCGTAGCACAACAGGCAATGGCGGCTCCACAACCACGACAGGCACGGAACGATGCATTCTCTCATTGCCACTAGCGCCACGCTGTTTCTTCGAGACATGTTGACAATCGATATCGCACATACGCGGGCCTATGCGGGCGACCCCTTGAGCCTATCTAGAGAAGGCCAGGGCCTTGGCCGTGCGGGACTCACGGAGCTCGGAGGGAATGCGAGCCGTCGAGGCCATCCACTGAGCCCAGTCATCCGCGTGAGCATTGCCTTCTGTTTCCAAGCGCGACAACCGACCAGACTGGATAAGGGCTTCTGTGCTGTGCCTTTTTTTACGTTGCGGATGCCAATGCAATCGGCACCTCCCCAGTCTGCGATGCGCTGCCAGACCTGGACCCACAGCTCCGACCAGGCGGCGCGCGAGGAACAGCAAAACGCTTGGCCCCGTAGGCGGACTCCGTCGTGCACAAACGCAGAGCCTGTGTAAAAAAAACACTGCCAGACAGGCTGTTCTGCAGCACACGATAGCAAACAACTAGCTATGCGAAATCAATGTCTCAGCAAACTGGAGAAGGTGTGCCGCACCTCACGGAATTGTCTCTCAACGGATACTCTGGCTGCACACTGACTATCGCCTATCCAAGTGCCTGCGCATATGGCGGCAGATGCTGATCCATCCAACTTCCGCCGAGAAAGATGTGCCCCGACATCTCGGTGGGGCCACCACCAAACCACCTGCCGGGAAGGGACACGGCAGGAGGAAGAGGAGCGTCGGGGACAAGGAGCCTCTCGGCGAAGAGGAGAGGTATGCCTCACCAGCAACCGCCCATCATGGGGTTCGGTGTGGCTTCCCAAACATGCGATGTCTTGCTTTGTTCCCTACGGGGTCTCCCGAAGTCACGACCCTCTGCCTGGAGCCGGCTTTTTATCGTGAGTGGTTGTCTGACGGTCCTGGGGCCTGGCGAGTGCCTCCAGAGGCCGCCAAATGCCAAAAACCACCCATCGTGACTTTTTGCGCACCTCGACAGGAATGGTTCCCGGGCCATAACTCGAGCCTCCAGCGGCCGCTCGGGACGATTCTGGCACCCCCGACCGCTCTCGGCGAGGCGCAGCTGTTGGAGAGCCCCCCGAAGCGGGAAAACCAACGGCAACCGACGAAAACGCACGAAACCCTCGAACTCCGACCTTCGACACGAGCATGTCTGGGTTGAACCCCTGCCGCGCACGGCGGCCCGGGGCGCGCTGGGCCTCGGCGCCGCGGGCGCGGAGGCCGCGCGGTCGCGCCGACGCCCCGCCGACGGGGTCTAGGCCTCCTCCTCCTCCTCCTCCTCCTCCTCCTCCCCCTCCTCCTCCCCCCTCCTCCTCCCCCCCTCCTCCTCCTCCTCCTCCTCCTCCTCCTCCTCCTCCTCCTCCTCCTCCCCCTCCTCCTCCTCCTCCTCCTCCTCCTCCTTCTCCTCCTTCCCCGAAAATCCTGCAGGAAGTCGATCAGGCGCCCAGGCGTGGCGATGATGACCTCAACGCCCCGGCGCAGCACGCTGGCCTGGTCGCGCTTGGGCGCGCCGCCGTAGCAGCAGACGGACCGCAGGTTCGGGGGGATGACCTGAGCAAGGCGGCGCCAAGGCGGCAGCGATCCCCACCTGAGACGAAGGCAGGACGAGGAGAAATCCGAGTGAATATCATCAATATCGAGAATCTCAGAGGATCTGACGGCACTGGGAGATGTGCCGGGCGCCGCGGCCTTCACAGAGCGTTCCGGAGCGCTCTGAGAGCGCTCCGGAACGCTCTGTAACGGATTTATCCTCGTCCTAGCCCCGTCCGACCACCTCCCGTCTTCGAGGAGAGGTCGCGAAAGGAATGTGTAACGAGTTTCAGCCTCCGAGGGGCCCTCGCCGGGCCCCAGGACCTTCAGATACAAATACTCTGAATGGAAGGCCAGTCCCGAGGAAGGGGTCTAGAGCTCTGGGGATCGACGTCGTGACTTTTGTCCACGCCGTAGGAATGCTGGGGAGGGCGCAGCAGTGGGGCGAGGCCCAGGCTTCTGGCGTCGGGGTTGTTCCGCGACGCGCCTGCCCAGAGGCACGGGCCCTTTCTAGGGGGCCGGCTCTTCATCCTGAGTCATGTAGTTCGCATCGTACTTACGGGCTACATCCTCGGAATAATTTCGAGCACCCAGAAAAGCATCGCCGCCGTGTCTGCTCGACACGCTAGCGAAGCGTCAAACGAGTATCGCCTTCCAGGGCCCGCCACACGCGAAACCCCTCCAGGTTCGGTACCTTCTTGGTGCTCGAAACCCTCTCGGGCGATCAAGGCTAAAGTAAGTTGGAACATCGCAACTCCTGAGCCGTTCGGTATCACTGCCCACGGGGGCCGGCACAAGGGCCCCCAGGAGCCCATGCTTGCCAAAGACCTGCCGCCGTGACCTCGGCACGGCGCGAGGAAGCAGGCCCGAACTGCATCGGATCGCGGGATCGGATCGGGCCTGAAACGGATCGGATCGCCAGCGAGTCGTCCCGAACTGGATCGAAATCGGGTCGCCGAGCCAGGGGAAATGGTCGAGAGGTCGGGGGTCCGCGTCTCGAAGAATCGAGACGCCGGATATGTGGAGAGAAGGCAGCCTGGAGGATCGGGTTCCCTTCGGTTGTCTTAAGACTCTGGGGGGGGCAACTTGGGTCTGCGTGCGTAACTGCGTGCGTAAATCAAGCGTGTGGGGTCGCTGGGCGTGCATAAGAAGTGCACGTCGGCATCCTACGTACTACCGCTTTCGAGCATACCTAAACGACTTCAACATGGTCGTTTTGGGTATGGTCGTTTTGGGTATGGTCTTATCTGGTACGCCTACACGAGTTAAGAGTAGTGGTGTCTTTGAAGGAATGAAAAGGATACCAAGACTGGAGGATAGGGACGCACGACAAGGACTGGTAGTAAAGGGAATACCGAATCAGCTCACTCAAATCCCCTCGAGTCAGAAAATAATCAAAAGGGGAAGCCGTTCTGGCAATCTTCTGACTGCGGGGGCCCTGAGCGGGCCTCGGGACCGCCAACAAAAAACTACTCCCGACGAAAGCCCTATGAGACCTCTCAAGGGCGCCTAGCTTCGCGCTTCGAGAGAGAAGAGGAGGATGAGGAGGATACGGAGCGCCGAACCGCAAAGCGCGAAGCGCGAATAACTTCGCGCCCTCGAGGGCGCCCTCGCCTCTTGGGGGGGCGAAGCCAGGAGAAAAAAGATCACGACGCCGGGGCTCTCGGCACGCAACCGGCTCTCCCAGGGGAAGCCCGGCGGCAGCGGCGCCCGCGGCATCGACATAGAGGAGGACGCCCGGCGGCGGGGCCACAGCCCGCCGCACGCGGCAGAGAAGCCGTGACCCCTCCCTGCACCGACCTTAGCAGGCGTGCTGCAGCGGATGTTTGCGTGGAGCTCTGCAATGCGTAAGCTATACCCGAAACGGCGAGCGAAAAGCGACGCGAATGTCACGCGGATGTTTTGTAGTCTTCATTCCTGACCAGAAAAGATCCGCACGAAATTCACTTGGAAATCCGAAACGAAATTCACCAGGACACTCCAGGCCCAGCCTTGTGCTTTCTGAACGAAATCCGCTCTGCGACGTTGTCGCCATGACTTTGAGGCCCCCGGCGGCCGCCCGCTCAACGACTCGGGCACCCCCCCGGGGGGCGCTCTTGGGGAGGCACCAGCTGCTGGAAGGCGTCCCGGGGCAACAGAAGCTCCAAGCGAGAGAACCGACGAGAACGCAGCTTGGAGCCTCCGGCGGCCGCTCGAAGATGTGATGTCTCCAGTCTGGCGGTGCTTCCTCGAGTCCGGCCTCCTGGGGCCCAGGATCGGGCCCCGCGGCCTTCCAAAAGTGATCCGGAGAGCGCAGAGCGACACCCGAAGAAGGGGTCGGGAGGCCTGGGCCGCCGCGGATACAGTGGGAGCTCGACCACGTGAAGCCTTCCACGAATGGGAAGTTTGAACCCAGACCCCCGACGTCATGTTTTTGTCATAACGTCGGCCCTCGGGGCCCTCAGAGGTCTCGATCTATTCCCCTGGACCAGCTTTTCATCCGGAGTCGTGTCTCTGTTGACGGTCCCGAGGGCCAGTAATTAAGGACCTCCAGAGGCCGAAGATCAGGAGAAGCCTCCCGTCATGATTTGTTCCTTGCCCGAGGGGGTCTGGGAAGGGGGCAAGCCCCCTTTCGCAGGCGGCGGCGCTTCTCGGAAGCCCTCCCGGCCCTCCGAGAAGCCGCCACCGATCTGCCTCCGGAGAAGGCCAAAGAAAAGTCCTTTGACGCCCAAGAGGCCTCCCGAGCCCGCTGAGGAGGCCCGCCCCCCTCGGCATTCCCCCCCAGAGCTCGCCGCCCCGGCGAGGCGGGAGCGCCATCTCCAGGCGAGCTCTGCGCGGCGCCGAGGCGACAGCGACATTTCCGCCCGCTGGCGCGCCGACGAAGTGATCTGCAAAGAGTGTGCGCCGCGCCCCCCAGCGGGATCTCGATTCTCTAGAAAAGTGAGCGCGGCGCCGATGGAGGCCTGCGCATAGAGGCATCCCAGGTGGGTCGGAGGAAATGTGGTCGTAGGATCGCGCCGCGTCGCCGATGCATCGCCGATGCATCGCCGATGCACCGGCGATGCACCAGCGATGCACTGGCGACGTCGGCGATGCATCGGCGTCGTCGGCGTGGGGAAAATCTGGCTCCATACCAGACCCCCGACGTCGTGATTGTTTCCCCCACAGGTCTGGACCCCTTCCCGGGGTCCGATTTGTCATCCGGAGTCGCTCTGTGACGGTCCGAGGGCCCCCGGAGCGCCGAAAGCTAGGAAGCATTGCCCGTCGTGGATTTTTTTCACACCACGCGAGGGGGTCTGGGTATCGGGCCGCATCCCCGACACCTCGGCGATGCGGCGGGCGATCCTCCGACCCCATCTGCGCGGCCCCCCTCCAGGAGGCCCTGCGCCCAGGAGCCGGCGGGCGGGGCAGGGCCTTCTTGAACTCCTGCTCGATCTGCTGCGCCAGCTCGCGGGTCGGCGCCAGCACGAGCATCAGGGGCCCTCCGCCGGCGCTGCGTCCGCACCCCCCGCGCGCCCATCCCGCGCGCCGCTCCCCCGCGCCCCTCCTCCTCCCCCCAGAGAGCTGGCGTCTCGACAAAACCGGGCGGGTGCTAATGGTAGGTGGCGCCCACATGGGGGGTGCAGGAAAAAGGCCCTAAAGGTCTTCACACCAAATTTGGATCACCCCCCACTACCATTCGCCCGAGAAAAAATCGAGAATGTGGTTTCATCGATTTCAGCCTCCCGCGGCCCTTGCGAGGCCTCGGGGCCTTCAGAAAACAGTTCGGGATGAAAAGCCGGTCCCTGGAACGTGGTCGAGAGGTCGGGAGGCCGTGTCTCAAAAATACGAGACGCCCGATGCCTGGGTCCGGGTGGGGAACGGGCGAGGCCGAGCTACGACTTGTGCGACCTGGCGGCCTTGACAACCGAAAAACGCGGGATCCAGACGTGAGATCCGGTGGCAGCCGCAGGAGGAGAGGGGTCGAGCGGACAGAATCCAAACAAATACCGACTGACCCCGCTCCACACCTGTCCGCTTAGTCGTCGTGCGAGCCACGATCGATCCGGCTCCGAAGCCCAGCACATGAAAGGGCCCAGGGACATAGAAAAAAACCAGAATTCCCCATGTTTGCATTTGTTTCTGGGGGGTCGTCTTCCCCTCCACCCCTCATGTTTTCCCATCTCCTCCTGGGAATCGACGTTTATTTGTGCCTGTGTGCTTTTTGTCTCTCCGGAACACAGTCAGCGCGCGCCGCCTGGCTGTCACTGACTCGCGCGCCAGCTGCAGGACGAGGCGGTGGGAGGAGGAGGGAGGGGAGCGCGTGGAGAGCATACGCACCACCTGCCGATGGGTGCACCGCGCGGCGCAAGAAGCAAGGATCCCAGAGATACGACACTTTCAAAAAATGGAGCGGACATTTCTGGCCTGTTTTCGGCCTCCGGGGGCCCTCGCCAGGCCTCGGGACCGTCAAAAAGCGACTCGGGACGAATAACTGGCCCTTCCAGGGAAGTGGTCCAGACCTCCGGGGCCCACGCATCGAAAACATTGGAGCAGCCGATGTCTGGAACAGCAAGGCTTCGGGCTGCCCGCAGACAGACCCGCCCCCCCGGTAGCCGCGGCTGGCCTCAACAGGCCCCCCCGGGCAGCCTGGGGCGGCCTCAGCACCACCACCCCACCCCAGGACGCGGAGCGCCCCAGAGGCCTGAGCATCATCTTCGGGCGCAGACCCGTATCATACGGATGCAGGATGATGCCAGGGCCTTGGAAGGCCATTTCGAAGCTTTTCGAGCGGGGCGCGGCCAACGAAAGTGGCCAGGGATGGACTGAGGAGGCAGGGATGCAAGGGTACCCTTGAGAAGGTTGCAATCCTTACTATGCGGCTGAACTGCAGGGTGGAATGCATAACCTCGAAAATACGTTCGCCTACTGGTCTGGCGACGTGCAGGATGCACCACATATGTGGTGCATAGGCATGCGTGCGCACTGTTGGGGCTCCCACTGCTACGCCATGGGCGCCGCCTCGGCACGAGGAGGAGGAGGAAGAGGCTAGCCGGGATCACCTGGGGGGACTGTCCCCAGACATCCGACATCCCGATTTGTTCGAGACACACAAGCCCCCGATTTCCTCTCAACCACTTCCGTGCGTGGGACCGGCTTCTCATTCAGAGTCGTCTTCTGACGGTCCCGAATGTCTGGGTCTGTGCGCAGTCCCGATTCTTACTAAGGAGGAAGGGAAGGGGGGGGGAGTCGGACCCCCCAGCGACAACGCCAAGGGAGCCAGGCGCCGGTAGCAGCGGGGATCGGCGACTCCGAAGGGTGTGGCTTGCAAAGCGCACCCTGGGGGGCAGGCGAGGACCTCAACAGATTTTTCCGCCGCGCCCCAAGGAGGCCCGTCGAGGCAACGTGGTGCCCCCCAAGCCCTAACAACGCAGATAGCAAACCACACCCCGGCGTAACTACACCCTTGGTTTTACCAGCAAGAACATGACTATCATCTGATGCTGTGCCTGTTGGCTCGCGCGCGTGCCTTTCGCAGCACGAGCCGATTGAAAAGTCGGAGATCGCAAATCAGCTTCCCCATCAGAGGCCTCCCCTGCGCCTTTCCCTCGGCGCTGGCCCTCCTCCTACGGGCCCTCTCGATGAGTGCGACACGCCCTTGCGCAGAAGCAGAGCTGCCTTCCCTGTATACATCGTGCCGATACTAACGCATGGCTCCTAGATGAGACGAGGAGGAAAAAGAGGAGGAGGACAATGACGACGCCGACGACGCCGATTTCGACAGAGACGGCGACCACCACCACGCCAATCACGACCACGGCCACGACGACCACGACGACGACCACGACCACGATGACGGCCACCACCACTACGACGATCACGACAATCATGACAAACACAACCATCACAACCACGACAACGACGACGACGACGACGACGACGACGCGACGACGCTGCCGACGACCAACCCGACCACGACGACCACGACCACGCCAAAAACGAAGGCGACGACCACCACCGCGACGACAGCGACGACAGTGACGACGACGACGACGACGACGACGGCGACGACGACGACGACGACGACGACGACGACGACGACGACGACGACGACGCGACGACGACCGCAGGCGGGGCGAGGCACGAGCGCCCCCCGCCGGCGCGCCGTCGCCCCACTGCAGCGGCGGCTGGGCGGCGATGTGAAGCAGCCCGGGGATGCCGAAGGCGAGGGTCTTCCCCGACCCCGTCTTGGCGATGCCGACGACGTCGCGCCTCTCGGGGGGCGGGGGCGCGGGGGGGGGGGGGGGGAATAGATGGAGGGAAGGGGGAGGGGAAGAGGAGGGAGTAACGAAAGGGGGGGGGGGGGTAGAGGGGAAGAGTGTGAACGAATAAGGGGGGGATGGGAGCGAGGAGGAACGGGAGAGGGGGGGATGGGAAGAGGGCGGAAGGGGAGAGGGTGGTATAAGGGGGGTAACGAGGGAGGAAGCCAGACCTCCTCGCGCTGTGAAAAAAATCACGACGGGAGGTGTTTCGCGACTTTCAGCCTCCAGGGGCCCTCGCGCCGAGCCTCGGGACTGTCAAAATCGACCCAGGATAGAAACCGGTCCCCGGGAAGGGGTCCAGGCTCCTGGGGTTAGGTCACGAAAAAATCACCACGTCGGGTGTCTGGGAAGGGAGTCAGGAAGGGAACGAGAGAGGGTACGAGGGAGGGAGGACGCGACGCTGGCGCCAAAGGGTGCGGGGAGGGAAGGGAGGCGGAGAATGCACAGGCGGCAGGGAGGGCGGTGGGAGGGGGAGAGGGGGGGGAGAGGGAGGGAGGAGGGGGGGGGAGGGGCGGAGGGCGGAGGGGCAAGAAGGTATTTGGAAGGAGAAAGGGTGTGGAGAAGTGGGC
The DNA here is from genome assembly GCA_963575745.1 of Prorocentrum cordatum. NCBI lineage: Eukaryota > Dinophyceae > Prorocentrales > Prorocentraceae > Prorocentrum > Prorocentrum cordatum. The sequence continues at coordinate 6,575 of CAUYUJ010019890.1, read as the reverse complement.
AATCGGTTATGGAGACCTGGGAAGGAACGAGGAGATGGCGATGCCGACGGCGTCGCGCCTTGGGGGGAAGGGGGGAGGGGGAGAAGTGAACAATGCAGAGGGGGCAAGCGAGGGGCAGAAGGAAAGAAAGGGGATGAGGAGAAGAGGGAAAGGAGGGTAAGAGGAAAGGGACAGCAGGGGCAACTGGAAGGAGAGCTCGGGTGGTGAAGGTGGTGGGGGAGGCCTGGGGTGGAGCGAGGGGGGGAGGGGAAGGAGGGTTCTCAGGAGCGAGGCATGAAAGGCAAACCGGGCCTCAGGCAGACCGGAAGGGTACGCGTCCACCAAGTCTCTCGGCGGCAACATCGGACGCCTGGTTGTTGTCCGTAGATAGAAGGGGAGCGCTGGCTGAAGACGCGTTGCGACTTGAGCTGCGAGACTACTCGAATGAGGAGCCCTGGGCATCTATGAGGCGCTGCTGCTCGAGGGACCCGTGCTGGACCAAAGGGTACAATTTCAGGCTGGAAACGGAGAGCTTAGGGGAGCTGGTTCTCGAGCGGATGGCGCTTTAGGCCGGCGAACACATCCATCTCAACCATCAGTTAAAATACAAGCTCGGATCCAAGCTGCTGCTCCAACTGCCCAAAGTATCATGCGAGCTTGTGCCCGACCAGTTAGGTCGCCCACCAACGTCCACACTAGGGAGCCCTCTGGCTCGACCCACAAAGCAATGCGCAGAAGTAGTCAAGAAGGCCTTAAAACAAAGCATCAGGGTCGAACGTCGAGCAAGACGTGTGAAGAGTATACCGATCTTCATCTCGGACCGCTGTGGACGTGCACGGGGTCGGCTGAGAACCAGACCAGCAGCGCGGCCACACACGCACACACACACACACACACACACACACACGCATACGCACACACACACACACACACACACGCATACGCACACACACCCACACACACACACGCACGCACGCACGCACGCACGCACGCACACGCAAGCACACGCACGCACGCACGCACGCACGCACGCACGCACGCACGCACGCACGCACGCACGCACGCACGCACGCATACACACACACACACGCACACACACACACACACACACACACACACACACACACACAAACACACACGCACACACTTTTGGCGTCGCGGCCATGCATGCGGCAACGGGGCGGAGAAGGTCGTACAGCAGCGAGCGCGCGCGCAGCTGCACACACACACACACATATACACACACAAGACCGCAGTGGCGCTTCGCGCCATGCACCTTGGTCCTTGAAGCTTTGTGTGCAGGAAGAATGGCAGGATGGTCAAGCCGACAAGTTAGCGATAACTCCTTATTGCCTTTTCCAGCATCGCCGCTCAAATGATGTTATTCGTTTTCCTTCCTCCATGCTTCTTTTTCCTCGTTCTCGCCATACCCTGCGCATTTTCCCCATCCTCCTCAGCTCTTTTTGCGGAGGCTTCTCCTTGGAGAGCCTCTGGGGACCTCACAAAAGTTTCAGGCTTTCTTAAGGCCTTCTCGAGGCCTCCTGGGCGTGTTCTGGAGGTTCTGGGGGCTTCCTCGGGCCACCCTGCCTCCAACCGCGGTCTCCCTGAACGACCGGGTCACGATTTGGAATCATGGGGCTCTCTGATGGCCATCTTTGACCCCTGTTGTGCCGTTTTGGGGCTCTCTTGGTCTGCCTGGAAGCCTTTTCGGATGGTTGTGGGGCGATCTCGGAGCCTCCCAGGCGGCTTCGGACGCCCAGAAGACTGCCGTATTGGAGCGTCGGGAAGCCGAAAAGAGGAGAACCCCAAGATTCACCAAAAACTCGCAGAAAATCAATGATGTTTGCCTCTTGGGGCCTTCTTGGCAGTGCTTTTAGAGACTTGTTGAAGCCTTTGGGACCGTCCTAGAGGCATCCTGGGCCATCTTGAGGTCACGTCGGTCGCTCTTGGAGCGCTCTTGTGCTGTCTTGGGGGTCCCCCTCTGGGTGGGTGGTGGAACGTCCCTCCGCATGGACCCCTCCTGATCGCCCTAAGGTGTCTTGGGAGCTTGACAATAATCGCAGTTACTACCTAAACTCCCCCCTCCCCCTGCCTGCCCTGCCCTACCCCCTTCCCCCTCCCCTCCCCCCCCCTCCGCCCCTCCTCCCTACCGCCCTAGCTAAGGCCGGGGGGGGGGGGGGGGGGGGGCCTCTTCGAGGCCCGTCCAGAAGGGCCCAAAAACCCCCAGGAAAGGGAATCCCGGAGTCCCCGGTCTTGGGAGGGTGGGGGGTTCCCCCCGCCCGGGCTTTTAAACATAAGGGGGAAGAGGAGTATATTATATATTAAGAATATATATATATATATATATATATATACATACATGACAGACATACATACATGAATACATACATTACATCTGTGCTAGCGCGACGAGGGAAAGAGCCAGAACTGTTTTGCATCTGCAACTCTGTGTGATGACCGACCCGAGCTCTCCGTGCGACATTGACTGGCTGGGCGAGGCACCTCGACCAAGGAAAACGAGTCCCGAGACAATCACGATCCAACGGACACTGCTCGAGCTGAAAATCGGTGGGACCGCAGCGTGGGTGGGAGGCTTGAGCACGGGTGGCCGCGGCCCCCTCCCGCTCGCCACAGGCAGCAAAGAATCTATGGCACGCCATTGCAATCTGTGCAAGCCGGGGAGACTCTCGGGGGCCAGAACTGTTTTGCATCTGCAACTCTGTGTGATGACTCGACCCGGAGCTCCGTGCGACATTGACTGGCTGGGCGAGGCACCTCGACCAAGGAAAACGAGTCTCGAGACAATCACGATCCGAAATCTAAAAACTCGAGCAACACCGAATTTTGAAACCCTGGCCTTAGGCCAACACAAACCTGTCCAGGCTAAGAAACGAGTGGTTTCGCAAAGCCTGTTGGAAACACTTAGCTACCAGCCTACACACGTCTTTGTGATACGGTTCTGCAATGTGCGTCCAGAAGGTGCCTGAGGCGTCTTTGCCTTCGAGGATCTGATGGGGGCGGCGGCTGAAACTGCAGACACCACGACCCGAACATTTACACGGTATGAGAGGGTCGAGGTTGAGATGGCAATATAAGAGCCGAGTGCGCTTCCGCCACGCGGTCGAGAACGCGCAAAAATCAAAGTCTACAATGCGAGTGTTACGAATTCGACTGAGATGGATTGCACCTGGGAGCTGCCACAACCAAGAGGTGCTAGGGTTCTCAATTACAACTGGTATGTTCAAACTGCGCGCTAGCAAAAAGAGAGAGAAGCTAAAAGTGGCAAGCGCGTTTCCTCTCTCAACCTTGAGCTGGTCTCCCGGCGACAGGCCTGGCAACCCCAGCGGGAACTGTTTCGTCCGAAGGGGCGGTGGCCCGTTGGGCCGGTTGCGGGCACGGCTCATAGACTGGCAGGGCGTCGCAATCCAGATTGCGGCAATGAGTCGACTCCGCACCCAGCCCCTCACCAGCTGTCTGATGCGCTTACGGAGGAGGTCGCTGTCGGTGTCGTGGCGAATGTCCAGCTCAAAGGTGGCATGCTGCGACCGGAAGCGCAAGCGCCATGCCGCGGACATCCGCCCAGAGCCGCTGAAGACTTCCAGGAAGACGCCGGCCTTGGCGTGCCTCACCCACGAAGCCAGCTCGCCGATAGGGTGGCGCCAATCCCGCGGAACGCCTGCTCGGCTTGGAGCTGCAGGGCGCGCGGGAGGCGGTGCAGCTGCTCCTGCACGCGGCCGCCCTTGGCGTAGCGTCGGAGCGCGGCATCGGCGGCCCACCTGCCGCGCTTCTGGATGTCGCGGAGGGGCCGCGCCGCCGCGCACAGCTCGTGGCTCGCGCCGCCGTGCCGCAGCTGGCGCAGCGTCAAGTTGCCCAGGACCTGCAGGCCGAGGTCGGAGACGGCGGCCTTGAAGTGGTAGTTCCACTGCGCGTAGGTGACTGGGAACAGGCGGTGGCCTGCGGGCGTGCGGCGGTGCAGCTCCTGGACGAGGTTCGGCATCCACGGAAAGCAGGTCGAGTCCACCAGCAAGCTCTCGTCGAACACACCTGTCTTGGACGGGGTCTGCCTCTCGAACAGATGGAGGACCACGCACCAATGGTGCATCGTTGTGGCTGAGGTGAATCCTGGTGGGATGAGCTGGGCCTGCACGAGCTCCAGCGCCTCTCGCGGCCTCAAGTACAGGCCGAACGTGAGCGCGGTCAGCCATGCATGCATGGCCAGGCCCCTGCGGCACAGGACCTCCGCGATGAGGCACACCACGGGCCAAGGGAGCGGCAGGCGCGACCGCGGCGGTGCCAGGCGCGACCAGCCCTTGGCTGCCCGTGCCGCCCGCGGCAGGCGGCCCTGGCGCGGTCCGAGGTCCGAGCGCACGAAAGCGAGGGCCGCCATCAGCTTCCAGGCGTCGCTGCTCTCGCCCCCGTCCAAGAACTCCTCGTGGAAAAACAGCACCAGTGCCTTGTCCACCTCCGTCGGCGTCCCCAATGAGTGGTCCCGCTGGCAGGCCCACAGGCTGAAGGCGGCGTGCCGGCGCTCGTAATCCGCCCTGGTCGCATCCCCCACTGACTGCTCCTCCAAAAAGGTCAAGCCCCGGCGGGGGGCCGAGGGCGGGAGTGTAGGGAAGCGGTTCGCCCTCTCCTGCCGGCGAACAGCCCGGCGGTCGCTCTCGGCTGGGCGCGCCACTGTCTCTGACGCCGCGCGCGGCCTGCGCCGCGACTGGCTGGCAGCGGCAGCCGCCACAGCAGCCGCTGGCCGCTTGCGAGACCGCGGAGCCGGCGCAGATGGCATCGCCGTGCAGCCGAGGGCCGACATCGACAGCGGCGCCGCCATCGCGTCGGAGAGCTGCCGCCTGGGCGGGCGCACCGGGCGCGGCAGGCCCTGATGCCTTGGCCCGCACGGCTTCGGGGATATCACCAGCCTGGGCACGAGAGGCAGGGTCAGCGCTGTTGTGCTCGGATGGGACCCAACGCCAGACTGCCGAAGACCCCGAGGCTAACAGGAGGGCGCAGGCCTGGCGACAAATCCGCAAAAGCGGTGGCGACGATGATCTGCCTTTGAGCAACGCCAACACTGGGCCATGGAGTCATTCAAGATGATGTGCGTGGTGTTGAAATTTCGAGCGGCTCGCAATCGGTGCTTCAAGCATAGGACTAAGAAGCAGATTAGACAAAAAATAAATAAGACTAAAATAATATAAAAAAAAAAAAAAAAAAAAATTATATAAACTAAAAAAAATCTCACTAAATAAAAAACTATAATAAGATGAAAAAAGAACAAACTGAAAAATAACTAAATTAGATAAACAGGACTAGAAACTAATTAAAGCAATAACTAATAAAAAGAAGACTAAAATACAAAAAAAAAAAAAAAAAAAATAAAAAAAGAACATATAGAGAAGCAAAAAAAGCGCTCTCCCCTCCAATACCACCTGTGCCTCCCTCCTGGTCCATGGTGTAGACAAAACCCGATGCCATCCTTCCGCCCAAGCAACCTCCGGCACCTCCTCGAACATGACCTCCTCCTCACGATTAAGCTTCGGCTCGACTCGGAAATGGACTCGCTGCTCCATGGCTGCTGCTATGACTGCTGGATCTCGATCGTGCTGCGACGAGGCGTGTCTGATGCATGATGTGGTGATATGATCAGCTTGCTTGCTCTCCCGGGCCAAGGCCTTGTCCCGCGGGGCGACCTGCTGCTCTCCATCACGACTGAACCTCCATCGCTCGTTGAAGATAGACAGTCGACGGGCTTGATCTGGGGCGATGGTCTTCTCAGTCACTCCTGCCCCCCACCACGATGCGTCCACGCAAGATACGACTGGCGAGAGCGGCCGCCCGGCGTCTCGGAAGCGCAGGGGCAGCAGCGCGCGGCACCATATCAGCTCCCGCCTCACTGCCGGAGTCAGCCGCCGCCTCTCGCGGCCGCCGTCCCCCATGAAGCCGTACACGGCCCCCAGGCAGCTCAGCAGCTCGCGGCGAATCAGCGCCCTCGACGTGAAGTGGGATATCACCTTCATCATGGTGTGGCCACTGCACCAGCCTCGCTCCAGCAGCTCGCCGATACCCAGGCGAAGCCGCCAGCGGAGGCGGACGCTGAGACCGATCACGGGCTTGTCCCCGTCGAAGTGCCAGCCCAGCGCGTCGCCGCCGACTGATGCCTCCACTGGGTGAGTGGGCAGGCTTGAAGCCGTCAGCTCCTTCTGCGCTACAGCAGCCGCGTCGTGTACCTCGCTCAGCGTGTGGGAGAGGGCGATGAAGTTGTCAACGTAGACCGTGTGCGCCATACCTTGCTGCAGGTCAGGCGCGGGCCGACGGTCCACGAGACGACGGCCAAAGTGGCCAGGAAGAGCCCGAGCAGTCACCGCCTCGTTCAAACTCTGGCAGATCCAAAGGCTGATGCCCCAGCCCATCGGCGGGCACCTGAAGCACGGCACGACCCAGGACGACGGTCGCACCGCCGACCCATCGGACAGGTGCGTGAGTCCGAGGTCGCCAGCCTTCAGCCTGGGCAAGCCAAAGTAGCGGCGAAGCCACGACGGAAGCTCGATCTGGTAGAAGGCGTCGCAGATGTCGACGCCCCCGATGCTGATGGGCTCGTCGCC
>CAUYUJ010019889.1:148546-168865 GCA_963575745.1 Prorocentrum cordatum | reverse complement strand
GCCGCGTGCTGGCATTGTGACAAGGCAGGCTGAGGAGCACCGCCGAGGCTGGACGGCCAGGTGAAACTCGAGCAAACAAGTGGCTACAGCTCTAAGCAAAATGGCTACGAGGAGGTTAAGGATGATGATGATGGTGTTGATAGGAAACCCGGTATCAGCGAGTTGATGTACAATGAGGTGTCCGCAAACGAGACACTGCTGTCAACGCTGTTATAACTAACCACAAACGAGACACTGCTACCAACGCTTGCACAATTAAAAAGAAACGCTGGCATTGACACTACTAGCAATACCAAAGTGGAGTTTAAACGAGGCACTGCCATCAACCGATTCAACTTCCAATAAAAGAAGATCACAATTGAGTTCACTCTGAAGTGACCCATGGCTATCAATGCGAGAAGTCTCTGCAAACTATTCACTCATGGCGACCGCCGCGCACACGCGTGTAGGAAATCGTCGATGATGATAGTGGTAATGGAGTGGGGGCCAGTAATGCAGATACACTGCTGTGCATTCACTTGCTGCGAAAAGAAACTCTGCATGAATGAGTTGATATATAATGAGTTGTCCACAAACGAGACACTGCTATCAACGCTTGTATAAGTAAAAAAGAAACGCTGCTATCGACACTTCCCCCAATACTAAAGTTGTCTTTAAACGAGTCACTGCCATGAACGGCTTCAACTACAGTCTAACGAAAGGAACTGCAGGCTGAGAAGCACCGCAGGCCAACGTGAACCAGTCGTGGTGATGAGGATGAGTGAAATCTGCGATGATGATAGCGATCATGAAGTCGGTTGTAGGAACACACTTTTGTAGTAACCAACATACACTGGTATGCATTCACTTATGGTGAAAGGAAACTCGGTATCAGTGAGTTGATATAGAATGAGTTGTCCGCAAACGAGACACTGCTATCAACGCTTTTAGAACGAAGCGAACCCATCAGAACACTGGTATCAACGGAAAGAATGCTGTAGAAGGACAAAGCGCTGAATGTACACCGATGTGTTCGACGACTGCGTATGTAATGATGTGACGATATACAGACTGAGCCCTTCGTGAATGTCTACATGTTTTTTCTGACGCCTACAAACGGCGCTGACGTGTGTGAGAAAATTGTCCGCGCAGCAAAAGCCGGCGAAGCGTGCGGGAGCTCGCATGCTGAGACAGACTACGTCTGCAGACCGCCAGCTGCAAAAGGTTGCGAGCGGTTCTTGGAAGATGTTTACGGAACGGAGCTACGGTGTCTGAAAACATTGGCATCGAAGCGAAGAGACTCGGAGCCCTGCAGCCTGAGAAACACCGCAGGAACTCGCATACTGAAAAGGAATGCATTGCAAACCGCACGTTGCGAACCCTGCAGGCTGAGAAGCACCGCAGGATGTCGCATGCTGAAAAGCACTTGTACTGCAGAGCGCAAGCTGCGAAACCTGCAGGCTGAGAAGCACCGCAGGAACTCGCATGCTTTCGAACACTACTGCTCGAGACCGCAGCTGGAGAGCGGCAGACCGCAGGCTGAGAAGCACCGCGGGCAGGGAGACTTGCAAAACTCAGATGTCCTGATCGTCTTGGAGGAAGTTACGCCAGTCCGGCGGCTGCCAAGAATCGATGATGCGCCTGGAGCCACCGCCCGTGCTGCCGCCGATGTCAAGGTAGTCGCCTCCGGCCCTGCGCAGACGGCCGCGCCCCAACGCCAGAATCGCTTGGTTGCGGATTTGAAGCAGCGCTCCGCTCTCAAACATCTGCAACACGTCCAGCTGCCTGCGCGTGAAGTTCGGCTTTGGCTGGCCAGCCTGGGCAGACAGATGGCGGGAAAGCCGCTCCCCCTCGTTGTAGCGCGCGATGGCCTCGGCCTTCTGGTGGCGCAGCCGGCGCCGCTGTTGCCGCAGAGCTTCCTCGGGAACTGCTGCATCACGGCCCTCACTGTGATCAGCTTGCAACGCTTGCGTTAACCAATCAACGTCGAAGCGCCCTGAGAAGGCCAGCACCTCCCAGATCTGTTTAGTACCGGCCACACGTTGCAAATGGCGATGCCACCGCTTACGCTTCTGGTCTTTCACAAACTTGGCGACGCTACCCAGACCTGCACCCTTGGCCTGGCCACCTTTTCCCGCAGGCTGAGAAGCACCGTGAGAACCTTTCTTACCGCCTGGCCCTTTGTTAGGACCCTGCGGAACCGCATGGCCCCCTTGTGGCGCAGACTTGCCTCTCGCTTTTCCCTTTTCGACATCCCGTTCCTGAAGCGCACGCTGCTGCCGCGACTGCTCGTACTGGTCGCGAGCTAGTCTGACAAATTCCTGGCGCTCAGGCTCCGTGAGAACGTAGCGCATGTCGTCGATGTTCCTGCTCCGGAGAAAGTCATGTCGAAGCTGAAGGACAGAGATAATGGCTCGGCCAGTCTCCTCCTGAGACGCAAAGGCCGCGTCATACTCCGAGCCAGGCTGAGGAGCACCAGCTGGATCAGTGTCCGCTAGTTCCGCGGACTTCCTCTTTTTGAAAAGCAAGAGACTGAGATGAAAGAGGACTTTCGGATCGTACTCATCGTCATACCTTTCGTCCCAAAACTGCCTCAGCTCCCTGTGCAAGTCGTGCGCGCGAGTTTGAACAACATCCTCGACGTAGTCGGGATCAGCCGGTGAAGTCGGTGAAAGCGGAGGAGTTGGGCTCGGCGACCGATCCCAGTGCACAGAAGAGTCGGCGTCCGCCTGTACGCTGGCGTCGGCGTCGGAGACGTTTTCGACGACAATCTTCCGCCTCTTGCTCTCCCCAGGCTGAGAAGCACCAGGGGGAGTGAGCACAACCGCCACGGCATCGTGTGCGTCGTTGCGCATGCCACGATCCGTAAACGACGCGCCAACGGCAATCGGGCGGAAGCGGGCGACTGCTCCGCAGACCGCGACGTGGTCGCCTTTGAGGTCGGCCGGAGTGGCATGGACCTCCCAGAGCTTCTCGTCGTTCTGCTGGCGCTGGTAAGCCTCCCGCGCCTCCTGGAAAGTCAGGTTGTCGTCGCCGACTACAAGCAGAACGACTGGCACGTGCGGCTCCGAAGCTTTGAGAATCTGAGCCATGCAGTCCAGGTGCAAGCGGAGATGGCGAACTGTCCGCTTTCGAGTCTGGATGGTCGGCGGTTTCTTGCCGCACACGATGTGCATGTTGGCGATCACCACGTGGAACTTGTCATGGCCTGGTTTGTTCACCTCAAAATGTGAAATAACAGCATCAATCTCTCGGCCGCTAGGAGGCCTGTAAACTTTGCTGTCTTCGCACAGAGTCAGTTCCGCAGGCTGAGAAGCACCGCGGAACCCCCAGAGAGTCAAGTAGTTGTCGACCTCCGAGAAGCGAATGCCATCACCGAAAGGCTTACTGAGGATCTCTGTCACGTTGATCCCTGCTCGGCGAAAGCCTTCACGGAACGCACCGACCTCGCAGCCACAGACCATATCAGCATCAGCGGTCTCCACTATCTTGGCGCACACCCTTCCGAAGTTAGCGCAGTGAGTGGCCGCCTGCTTACCAGTCATCATGCCCTGCTCGAACCCGAAATTGAACGAGGCGACCGTGAAAGACGCAGGCTGCACAGCGCCAGAACCAGGCGTCTGTCCACCTTCCTCCGCAGGCTGAGAAGCACCGCGAGGCGGCGCAGGCTGAGAAGCACCGCGAGGCGGCGACACTTCGGACGAGCCTCGCGGAGCAGAGGCTGCGGATGAACGTTGGGTATGGGGGTACGGCCAGGGGAACGCCATTGCAATCGAAACTGAGTGGACTGCAGTGAGTGAATGCAGTGGCACGATTGAATGCAGTGGACTGCTGTGTCACTAGCAATTCCTGAACCAAACACGGCTGTGGCGGAAGGACTACGAAGCGTCTGGCTATTCAAAATGTGGCCCGGGAATGTAGTTCTGGGAACTCGAAGACCAAGAAGTGGCCTACAGTTGGCTCCGGGCATCCAAAATGTGGCCCGGGAATGGAATTCTGGGAACTCGAAGAGCACGAAGTGTGTGACTGTTGCATCCGGCCCTCCAGAATGTGGCCCGGGAATGGCGTTCTGGGATGTCGAAGAGCACGAAGTGTGTGACTGTTGCATATGGTTATTCTAAATGTGGCCCGGGAATGGCGTTCTGGGATGTCGAAGAGCACGAAGTGTGTGACTGTTGCATCCGGTTACGGTTATCTAAATGTGGCCCGGGAATGGCGTTCTGGGATCTCGAAGAACGAAGTGTGTGACTGTTGCATCCGGGTATTCAGAATGTGGCCTGGGAATGGAGTTCTGGGAAGTCGAAGAGCACGAAGTGTGTGACTGTTGGTGAAAAACGAGCCCGGCACCCTGCCGCCCGGCAACTCCCCAACACCTGCCCGGACCCCCCTGTGGAGTGATCTGTGAGCTCTTTTGAGTCAACTAGAAACCTATCAGTCTTCGCTGTTAGGTAAGAACTCTCCCAGTGGGCTTCGAGGAGGAGGAGGAGGAGGAGGAGGAGCTGGGCTGGCCGCGGGGGGGTGAACGGGGGGGGGGGTCGCTGCTGCTACCGCGCCGTGCCGGCATACGGCGGTCGGGGCGGAGGGGGCGCGCTGGCCGGGGGGCGAGGAGGAGCTGGGCTGGCTGCCGGAGGGCAGGGGGGCGCGGTTGTCTTGGCTGGGTTGGCGCGCCGGTGCCGTGCCGTGCAAAAATGGAGTCGTCGGAGCTCTAGATAAGGGGCCACGTGCGAACCCTACCCCTACCACCCCCACGATTTCTGAGGGGGAGGGTTCATGGGGTTCACTTCGCTCGGGAGCTCCCGAACGAAGTGAACCCCACCCTCCCCCTCAGAAATCGTGGGGGGTAGGGGTAGGGTTCGCATGTAAGCCCCTACTAGACGCAAGTGCAAGATACTAGGTGCAATTGTTTGTTGCGATTAATACATATAACGGGGGACCGGGTCTGGGGGCTGGGGGCCGGGACCCCCACCACAAATGTGGGGCCCGGCGCGCTGGGAGCCCTGCCGGAGCGCCGGGGGCCGTCCAAGATCGCCCGAAGATGGCTTCGGAACGCTCGAAAACGCGCTTCGATGGCTCGGGATGCCTTTCAAGACGATTCCCATGACGCCAAGAAGGCCCCCGAAGGCCCCGAAGACGCCCCGAGAGGCACCCCGAGAGAGCCCCAATCAGCAAAAATCGTTGATCTCCTGCAGGGGAACTTATGTTTTTGGCGTGTTCGCCTTTTGGGCTTCCGCTGCATCCAAGACGGCCCAAGAGGCACCTAAGCTGGTCGAGGATGCCCCCAAGAGGGTCCCAAGACGGCCCACGAGGGGGCCAACCGAGGCGCCCTAACCGCCCAAGAACGCTCCAAGGCGGCGCCCACGACGGGGACAAGGAACCGCCTTTCGGCCCAAGAGGCCCCCAGGAGACCCCAAGAGGCTCCAAGAAGCGCCCAAGAAGCCCCAAGAGGCCCCCATGAGACCCGAACAAACACCACAAGAGGCCCCGAAGACGCCCTAAGAGGCACCCCAATAGAGCCCCAAATGCACAAAAATCGTAGATTTCCTATCGGACAACTGTTATTTTTGGCGTGTTCGCCTTTTGGGCCTCCACTGCGTCCAAGACGGCCCAAGAGGCACCCAAGACGGTCGAGGATTCCCCCAAGAGGGCTCCAAGACGGCCCACGAGGGGGCCAAGACGGCCCCCGAGGCGTCCAAACCGCCCAAGAACGCCCCAAGTCGGCGCCCAAGACGGGGACGAGGAACCGAAAATGCGAGCCATTTGGCCCAAGAGGCCCCCAGGAGACCCCAAGAGGCTCCAAGAACGCCCAAGAGGCCCCCAAGAGGCCCCCAAGAGACCCGCAAAAACACAAAAAGAGGCCCCGAGCACGCCCCAAGGGGCACCCCCATAGAGCCCCAAGAAGCACAAATCGATTTCCCGTCGGAAAATCTATATTTTTGGCGTGTTCGCCTTTTGGGCTCCCATTGCGTCCAAGACAGCCCAAGAGGCACCCAAGCTGGTCGAGGATGCCCCCAAGAGGGCTCCAAGACGGCCCACGAGGGGGCCAAGACGGCCCCCGAGGCGCCCAAACCGCCCAAGAACGCCCCAAGTTGGCGCCACGAGGAACCGAAGATTCGAGCGTTTTGGCCCAAGAGGGCACCAGGAGATCCCAAGAGGCTCCAAGAAACGTCTAAAATTATCCCGGCAAAGCAACCTAACAGCGATGTGTAGGAGCATATCTGGAAGCATTCCCCTTAAGATTCAGATGAGAATCCAGTTGTAGAATTCTGCTGTTCTCGCAGTCGTAGTCGCATTCGCGATGACAGTCGCAGAGGCAACGGCAGTCACAGTCACAGCCTCAGCCTCAGCCTGCCTCAGCCTCAGCCTCAGCCTGCCTCAGCCTCAGCCTGCCTCAGCCTCAGCCTCAGCCTGCTTCAGCCTCAGCCTCAGTCTGCCTTCAGCCTCGGCTCAGCCTCAGCCTGCCTCAGCCTCAGCCTGCATCAGCCTCAGCCTCAGCCTCAGCCTGCCTCAGCATCAGCCTGCCTCAGCCTCAGCCTCAGCCTGCCTCAGCCTCAGCCTCAGCCTGCTTCAGCCTCAGCCTCAGTCTGCCTTCAGCCTCGGCCTCAGCCTCAGCCTGCCTCAGCCTCAGCCTGCCTCAGCCTCAGCATCAGCCTGCCTCAGCATTCAAAATATGGCCCGGGAGTTCTGGGGAACACGAAGTGGCCTACAGTTGGCTCCGGGAATCATGCCCAGGAATGGAGTTCTGGGAACTCGAAGAACACGAAGTGGCCTACAGTTGGCTCCGGGCATCCAAAATGTGGCCCGGGAATGGAGTTCTGGGAACTCGAAGAGCACGAAGTGGCCTACAGTTGGCTCCGGGCATCCAAAATGTGGCCCGGGAATGGAGTTCTGGGAAGTCGAAGAGCACGAAGTGGCCTACAGTTGGCTCCGGGCATTCAAAATGTGGCCCGGGAATGGAGTTCTGGGAGCGCCAAGAGCGATTTTGCGAGGAAGTCTCAGGCGATTTGGGTGGCGGCGGCAGAGCGCCGGCAGATCGCCGGATCCCGCCCAGACCCCCCTGGGGAGTCATGATGCTCTTTTGACCCTACTAGAAACCTATCAGTCTTCGCTGTTAGGTAAAAAACCCAAGAGGCCCCCAAGAGACCCGACAAAAACACCGCAAGAGGCCCCGAAACAAGTCCCCAATGGGCCCCCCAAAACGGCCCAATAGAGCCCCAGGGCGCGCCCAACAGGGTCGACCGGAGAGCTGGTCCGACTTTTCATACTCTACACAGGGTCCGTCCCCGGCGGTGCCCCAAGCAGGTGTTGCCACTGGAGTCCTCGCTTGCCTGAGACAAACTCCAAGCATTATTCGCACAGCGATTCCTGTGTCTGTGACACGCTAGAGCCGAAGCGCGCGCGAAGCGCGCGCGTGGTTCTAGTATCATGTACTTGCGCTTCCGATCAGGGCGCCGACGACAGGCCGCGAGGCACCCCAAATGGTTCCAATATTCTTCAGCCTGTATTCCAGGGGCCCAGAAAGGGCCCGCGCCGTCCCGAGAAGAACGCAACGTGGCAGATGAGAGCCCCAAGAGGCCTCCTGGAGGCGCTCGCGACGGTCCGACAGAGCCCCGCTACGGCCCAAGATGTCGCATCAGAGAGTCTCGTGGCGGCCAGGAGCGGACCCGGGTGGCCAAAGAGACAGGGCCAAGAGAGCCCCAAGACGGCGCAGTATGCCGCCACAGTGGACCCCTACGACGGCCAAGCTGCCCCGTGACAGCCAGAGGCCCCCATCCTGGCTCTAAACAAAGTACAACACGGCCTTTTCCAACATGAGTGCACCAGGCTCAAACACCGTCCGAACATGGCTGGGGGAAGGCATGGGGACTGCTCAACGACACCCTGGAGACGGGATGCGTTGCGCGCGCGGTGCGTGTGGCGTGCGTGGCGTTTGCACGAAGTGCTCATGTCTGCATAACATATCTTGCGCATCCAAAATGCACTTGATTTTATTGTCGGGTGTATGGGTGAATCCATGTACTTTTGCACGACTGCAATGAAGCGCGCCACGCGACAATGTAGCAGGACCTGTCAATGCGAAAATGCTGAGAATTCAGTGGCCGTCACGGACTTCTGTCTGGAGATCCATCGACTTGTAACATTGGCCAGCCCCGCAGCAGAACTTAAACGCGCGCGTGGCTCTAGCCCATGGATTAAACGCCGCAGGGTTTTGGGCAGATGCCAGGCAAGTTAGAGGTTATCATTACAGCGTGTCGCAAAGTGCACCCAGGATTCTGCAATGGGCGGCGTTTGGTACGGTTGAGTTGAAGATCGTTCACGGACGTACGGACGGAGACATCTTGTATCCGAATGTGTCTATGTGAACCATTCAGGGCGATCTGGATTTGCCTTTGGAGGTCTGCTGGGGGAAGGCGAGCACAAAGACGTGAGAAACCCCCTGGCGGGCCATGACCACGTGGCCTCTGAGGTCCGAGGGGGCCAGTGGGCCTTGGCGCCACTTGCGCCGGCAACCTCCGCGTGACCGACTAAGCCAGCACTCCCCCCTTGTTCCAGGGCCCTCTCGTAGCTGTTTCGTCTCGAGCCTTTCTGGCCCACTGCTCCTCTTGGCCCACGTTCTCCTGGCGGCATGGCGTCTCCGCGCCCCCCGGCCCGCCGCGCGTGGAGCCCACTGCCGGACCTGGGCCGACTCTCGGACGCCTGGCTCCTCACCGACCGCGGCCCCCTCGGCGCGGGCGCGCGCGTCCGGCGCGCCTCGCGGGGGCAGCCGGCCGAGGCGCCGGCGCGCCCGCCGAGGCGACCGCGAGGGCTCTCGGACGACGCGGCGGCGTGGGCGCGCGCGCGCGGCCAGGGGCGGCGGGCGGGCTGCTTCGATGGGCGCGGGCGCGCCCGCGGCGCGAGAGCGCGCCGTCGAGCGAGGGGGGCAGCGGCGAGGAGAGCGCGCCGTGCGCCGCGGGCGAGGAGAGCCCTCCTCGTCCTCCCCTCCTCCTCCTCCTCCCTCCTCCTCCTCTCCTCCTCTCCTCTCCTCCTCCTCCCTCCTCCTCCTCCTCCTCCTCCTGCGCTTCTCTATTCTCCTTGCCGCTCGCGCCCGTTCAGGTCCTGCAGCTTCTCGGCCCCAAGCTTGCTCTTCTCGCCCCCCGCTCCCCCCGCCGCGCGCGCGCGCGGCCAGGGCGCCAGGGGGCTTGCGGTTGCCACCGCCGCGCAGGTTCCTCTTCACCTACGCGGCGGTGTTCTACTTGCTGGGCTACGAGCTGCTTTGGGCCACTGCCGCAGGCAGGGGTCCCAACGCTTCCTCCGTGATCTGGCTGGTTCGGGGTCGCTCTTTCACCCCGCCAGTCAGAGCTCGGGTGGGGGTGGGCCGGCTGCCTCCTGTGGGCACCCGGCAGCGGCGAGTGTGCACACTCTCCGCTCGGGCGCCGCTGCCCCCCTGGCAGTGCGCGCCCGTGTCATCTGGGCGTGGCCCCAGCCAGGCCGTCCAGGCAGGCGTCTGACCTGCTCGCGGGTTCCTCCCGCGCCTGCCGCAGCTGCTGCTCGTGTGACGCTGGCTTCTGAGCCCCGTCCCGCAGGCTCGGCATCCGATGGCGCCTGCCTCCCTTTCGCCGCTACAAAACTCCCCTCCTTCCTCTTGCCTCTTCCCCTTGGACCCCGGAGCGGACGCCCATCTGAGGAGAGGAGTAGGAGGTGGAGTTCCCTCGCATCACGAGGAGGCCGCGCCATCGGCCCGGAAGAAGAGTGCTCGCGCTACGCCCGTTGCCGGCGCCACTCAAGGGTCGAGCCCGCCCGCCGCCGAACGGTCTATTGCTCGCGCCACGAGTGTCGCCGCCGCCTCTCGGAACACCGCCCGCCTGGCAACAGGCGGAGAGGCCGCCGGCGCGAAGATAACGGCGTCCAGGACGGAGGAGTCGGAGTCGGTGGACCCTCTCTTTCTCCACTCCCCCTCTACTCCTCCCCCTCCAGTCGCCGCTTCGCCATGGCTCAGCTGCCGTTCGCGGCATCGTTTCCCTCGCGTGGGCAACGACAGGCGCGCGCGCGCCCAGGGCCCTTCGGGCGGATCGGGACCCAGCGGATTTGAGGGGGTTGGCATGCGCCCTTCCAGCGATGCTGCTACGGCCCCGCAGGGGAGGGGTCGTGCCGCCCACTCAACCGTCGGCCTGGCTCACCAGTCTGGCCGCCCGCCGCGAGCAAGTTTTCTGGCCGCCTCGCCCGCTCCCGCGGGTTTTCGGCCCCCTCCAGGGTCGGAGCCGTCGGTTGTCGAAACCAGGCGGGGCGGGAGCTCTGTTCGTTTGGCAATCACCCACGAGCTGTCGCGCGCGGTGCCTCCCCCGCCTACTGTAGCGGCGGGCGCTGTGGATTCTGGCGGTTTGGAGGGGGTGGGTATGCGCTCCTCCAGCGATGCTGTTGCGGCCCCGCAGGGAGGGGTTCGTGCCGCTCCCCCAGCCGCCACCGCAGTTAACCAGCTTAGCACCCCGCCGCGAGACGGTCCCAAGGCAGCTTTGCCCTCGCTTTCGGGACTCCAGCTCCCTTCAGGGTTGGAGCCGCCGTCACAGACGCGTGCCGAGCGCACAGGGCCACCGCGGAGCAGTCCCAGAGCCGCCTCGCCGACTCGCGCCAGCTTCCGGCCCCCCCCTGGGTTGGAGTCGCCGTTACAGCCGCGTGCTTGGCGGATGGGCCCACCGCCTGGCTTTGATGCACGAACACCAGCACTGCCGGCGGCAGCACCAACGCCTGCGCTTACGCCGGCACCAGCGCCAGCGCCTCCTCCTGCGCCGAGGCCGGCACCGATGCCTGCACGAGCGCCAGCACGGACAGCGGCAGCACCGACGCGTGCGCTTACACCAGCACCAGCGCCAGCGCCGCACCGACGTCAGCATCAACGCCAGCACCTGGCGGCGTCAGCACCGACGCTTGCGCTTACGCCGGCACCAGCGCCAGCGCCTACGCCAGCACCGAGGCCAGCGCCGACGCCAGCCCTGACGCCAGCACAGACGGCGGCAGCACCGACGCCTGCGCTTCCGCCGGCACTAGCGCCAGCGATTACGCCAGGGGGCGCTTCGACAGTGTTGCCCTTCCACCCGCCACCTGGGTTTGAGGCGCTGTCGGGCCCTGCGGTCTGGCAGGTGGGGCCATCTCCCTGCCTCGCTAGCCTGGAGGCGGGCGCTCGGGTGCCGCCGCCGCACAACCGTTGCGCGACCGACGCCGCGGTTGGGTTTCCTTTTCCTGACAGCGGAAGTGGGCAGTCGGCGATCCCCTGCCTAGGGGCCTCACCCCTGCCTCCAAGGGAGCCGCTTGCGGTCAGTGCCTCCCGTGCGAGCGCCCACGCCATCTTGCACTCGCTCGGGCTACTCGGGAATCCAACCTCGGCGTCGACGGACCCCGCGTCCCTGCCAGTGTCGGCCCCCTTGTTGTCAGGCGCTACGCGACATGTTTCTGCTGCTGCTGCAGATGGTTTCGGGGTAGCTGGTACCTGCCTGCCGGGCGCCGCTGCTTCGGCGCCACAGAGCACGGGTCGCACCGATCCCTCAGCCCCCGCCGCAGCTCGCGATTTGGGCACGCCGCCGCAAAGCTGTCCTATGGCCACTTCGCCGTGTCTTCCAGGCTTCCTGCCCCCACCAGGGCTGGAGCCGCCGTCACGGCCGTGTGCCTCGCGTCGCTCTGGGGGCGCCCTCCGCGAGGCTAGAGGCGCTCCAGCCCTTCGCCGACGTGGCGGTTCGTCTGGGTTTTCAGCCATTCGGGATCGCGGCCACGTTGGCCAGGGCACCTGCGCCACCTCATCGCGTCCAGCTGCGCGCTGGGACCCCAGCTTCGGCGCTCGTCTCAGCGTGGGGGAAGGCTCGGTCGAACGCCCCTCCGCAGGCGCTCCCGCCTGCCCCTCCCGCGCGCGTCCCCCCGCCACTTGGGCGGGCCGACCCCGCTGCGGTCGCCGGCTCCGCCGAGGGGGTCGCAGGGGACGCACTGGGGCTGCCTGCCGAGGCGCCCCAGAGGGCTCTCGATCTGGCTTTCATCTGCCAGCGGGAGGCGCTGCAGCGGTGCATGTTCATCGTCCAGCTGGTGGGGGGCCGCGGCTACCTCGGAACCGCATGGTTCCTCACGGGGATCAAGCCCCCCCCGTGTCGCGTGACCTGGTGCGGGTGGCGGCAGGCCCTTGCCGCGCCCGTTCCGCCGGCTCCCAGGCCGCCGGCGGAGCCGCCCTCCACGGCGGCGCATCCCACCACAGGGGTGGACGCACGCGAGCTGCGTGCACCGGCCGAGGGTTCACGCAGCGGCGAGTCGCTGTAAGCGACGACGCTGCTGCTGCCAGGCGTGCCTGGGCTGAGCGAGGCCGTGAGAGTAGGCACGCGCTCCTCCAGCGATGCTGTTGCGGCCCCGCAGGGAGGAGTTCGTGCCGCTGTCGCGACTCTCGCTCTACCCCTGGCTCCCCTTCAGGGCCGAGTGGCCATTTTGGCAATTTTCACCGTGCTGCCGAAGCCCCTTCCGACGGGGACTCAGGCGCACCGCCCGTCGCTTCCATCGGTTCTGTTGCCAGTGGGAACCCCCCTCGAGTCGACTTGTCCTCCGGGGTCACTACCGTGCCACCGGCCCCTCGAGTTGACCTGTCCTCAGGGGCCGCTGCCAGTTCCGAAGCCTCTCGCGTTGACTTGTCCGCGGGGGATTCGAGGCCGTCTGCACCTACCGGCACCACGCCTTCCTTTCCCAAGGTCGCGCCCTTTGTCGCTGACCTTTCTGCCTTGCTGCGCCTGTTTCCTGGCGCGAACATCGATATCACCCATTGGGCTGCTGCTTTAGCTCAGGTTGGGATGGGTGCTCGTTGTTCTCTGTCGTCTTTCACCCGCACCTCCCTCAGCGCGTCGGCCCGGGACGGCTCGTACGTGTTGGAGCCGCCTCCCCGCGATCCTTGGCCGTGCCCTCCAGCGCCTTCTCTGCCGCCGCCTCCTGTAACCTTGACGGGTCGCGCGCGCGAGCGGTGGCGCTTGAGGCGCGCAGCGCGCACCTTAGCACAGCACGCCGTTGTTGCGCTAAACTGGCTCACCTTGGGCCATCCCAGCCTCGCTCCCATCGAGGCCCATGTGTGCACAGCGGCCACGCCCTGCCAGGAGGGTACTCGCGACCGCCTCGAGCGGTTGTGTCGGATCGCAGTTCGCCTTGCCCGCGGCGGCAAGAGCGACTTAGGTCGGGCTTTCTCCAAGTTCGACGCCACTGAAGTCTCGCTCCATGGCCTGGCCACCCATGTTGCAGCTATCGAGGCTTCCTTCACCTCCTCTTCCCAGGTGCCCGCCCCCATGCGGCAATGCCCGTCCAGCGCGCCTCCTGTGCCTGGATCGTTGGCTTCAGCGGCAGGCTGGGACTCCACCCAGTCTGAGCCCTTCGACCTCCGAGTCAGGGCGTCCCGCATCAAGTGGGATTATTCTCCGACGTTTGATCCCACTCCCTTCCTCGCCGACGCGCGGGTCCGCAAAGCTTTTCACGACCCCGAAACCATGCGTCTTCCGTCGGCCGAGTGGCCATCGGGCCTCCCGGGGGCCCGCGTCCACATGGACCGTGATCAGCTGTGGGAGCTTCTTCGGAAGTGGGACTCCTGCGGCGCCCTGTACTTGACTCCCACCTCAGACCTGGCTTGGGATGAGGCTTGCGGAGCGTTCAGGGTCCCCAAGGACAGCGAGTACGATCGGCTGATTCTTAATCCCACGGTGGTGAACAGTCGCTGTCAGAGCATTTCTTCCAGCACTCAGCGCCTTGGGCAGGGTTTCCTGCTCTGCCGCATGGGTCTCGCTGCAGGCGAGTGGTTGGTGGTGTCATGCGATGACTTACGCGAGTTCTATTACACCTTTAAGGTGCCACCAGCTCGAGCGAAGCGCAATGCCCTCCGCGTGCGGCTGCCCAGTGCGCGGTTCAAGGCATTCAATGCGTGGCGCCCTGACCTCGAGGGCGTGGATGTTTCCCCGTGCTTGAACGCGCTGGCTATGGGCGACAACATGGCCGTGGAAATCGCAAACTCTGCGCACGAGGGTGTCCTTCGCAGCTTCGGGGCTCTTCGCCCCCATGAGCAAGCTGTGCACAGGACTCCGTTTCCGCGTGGCCATTTCGTCGAGATGTTGAACATCGACGATCACACGGGCTTCCAGAAGCTGTCCTGGAATGGCCTAGCTCCCCGCCCCGACGACCCAAATCGTCGTGATAAGGAGGTGTTTGCTGCGTGCGACCGCGGCTACCCTCGCGTGGGGCTGGTCCAGCACCCTGGTAAGCGGACCCGTGGCGCGACTCATAAGGTCGTGGTCGGTGCCGAGGTGGAGGGTCGGATAGGCATCGTGTGCGCGCCTCTTGTGCGCACCGTGGCCCTGTGCCGGCTAACCCTCATCCAAGTGTACCTCGGTCATTCGACCCGCGCGGTGCTAGCGTCGCTCGTCGGATGTTGGGTGCAAGTGTTTCTCTTTCGCAGGCCCATGCTGTCGATTTTCACGCACGTCTACAACTTCCTGTCGTCGTTGTCGACGGAAGATGGGTTCGAATACGAGCTCCCCGTCTCCGTTCGCGACGAGCTGCTAGCCTGCACTTACCTGGCCTTTGTCGCCATTACCGACCTTCGCGCGGGCTACTCCCCCGAAGTGTTCGGCACGGACGCCTCCCTCGGCTGGGGGGGAGTGGTCCGCTCCTCGATCAGTCCACATCTCTCCCAAGAGTTGTGGCGCCGGTCTGAGCACGGAGGGTGGCACACGGTCCTCCACAACCGAAGTTTGCTTGCCGTGCTGGACCGGGGAGTCCCATTAGGCCCCGAGCTCACCCAGCTGCATCGCGATTTGGGGCTCCCTTCCATTGAGCCCCCAGTCGCGCCGCACTGGATAAGCGAACTGTCGGAAGCGCTGCACTTCCGCCTGGCCTATAAATGGGAATTTCGAATGCCGCGTCACATCAACATCCTGGAGGCCACTGTTTTCAAGAGTCTGTGCAAGTACTGCTGCGTTCGCATGCCGGACTCTCGGATCCCTGTGCTGCTCGATTCTAAGGTCGCCTTGGGCGCGGCCGCCCACGGTCGCAGCAGCTCTCCAGGGCTTTCCCATGTCCTCAGCACGGCTTTGCCTTACATCTTGAGCGGTGGCTTATACATGGGTGGCCTCTATGTGCCCACCGACGTCCACAGGGCGGATGACCCCACCAGGAATCGGCCTGTGCGCCCCCCCTCCAGGGAGGCTCCTGCGTGGCTGGTCGACGCTGAGGCGGGCGATTTCGGTAGGTTCGATTGGGTCGCACTTGCTGACGCGCATTCTCCCTACCCCACTTGCCTATGGGGACGGCTCGCCGCGCTAGTCCTAGCACAGGGGCTCCTTGCGCGGGGGAATGCCCGGGCCGCCCATGGTCTGGCGGCACGTCCCCCTCTCTCGCCCGCCCCCGCGGCCGACGCATGGTTTGCAAGCGCGGCCGCCGCAACTGGGGTCGAGGCGCCGGTTTTTCTCGAAGCTCCCGGCACGCTTCCGCAGCCCGACCCAGCGCAAGCCGAGGCTCCAGAGATTCCTAGGCGGAACGCCTCTCCCGCGGTGGGCGGCGGATGCCTCGGGGGAAGGAGCGCCGAAGGTGCCGCTGAGCTCTCCGCGCTTCCCCATGAAGCCTCCCAGGGCGCGTCGCCTTTCGAAGCGCCCTTCAGGCCGGGTGCGGCCCCCGTTGCCGCTGGCCCGCCCGGCGCGCCCGCCCAGCTTTCGGCGGCCAGGCCGAGGCTCGCCGCCCGGACCGATCCCAAGCGACCCGCCAAGGTTGCAAAGGTGCGGACGGCGCGCGAGCTCCTTCAGCTCAAACCGGGTGCCGACCGGTCGGCCATGGAACGCCAGTTCCGGCGGTTGGCCACGCCGCACCGCCCGGACAGGGCGCGCCATCGCCCATTGTCCGCATCGGACCGCGCGGACGCCTCTCCCCTCTGGTCCAGGTTCTGCGACGCGAAGTCGCTCCTGCTTGGCGAGGCTTCTCGTTGCCAGCCGGGAGCGGGAACCCTACCTTGCCAGGAACGGGAGCACGGGACTTGCCGCGGAGGCGTTCGTGCGGGCCCGCGCCTATATGCAAGAGCGCGGCCGTGGCCAGACGGGCGCGCCGCCGGCGCCTGCCAGTGCTTGCAGCCCGAGCTGGGCGGAGCACGGCCGGATTTCGGGGCCTCCGCCTCTGGGACTCCCTCGGCGCCCTGCTCTTCGCGCGGAAGGCGCCATCGGCCAGCTCGTCCAGCGGAAACGGTTCGCGCTGAGCGCCCCCGTCGTGCGCGCGCTGCTCGTGCGCCCGCGGCGCTGCTCTCGGCGCCTGGCGCGGCCGCGCCGCCCCCGGGTCGTAGGGCCAGGCGCACTGCCAATTTCGCGCTGTGGGGCCAGCCTTGCGCGCGCCATCGCGCCGCCGCGTCGGCGGACGAGGGGCGTGAGCCTTTGCCTTCGCGCTCCTGGAGCCCGGGCCTTGGAGCAGGCGCGCCCGGTGCCCCCTCCAGCAGCGCCCGGCTCGGCAGCACCTCGAAGTGGCGCGACGCGCCGCTTGCGCCGGGGGACGGCGCCCGCGTTCCGCATACTTTTTCCGACCGCGCCCCGCGACGCCAGTCGGACTCGCAGGACGCGCCGCCAGTGGCGTCGCCGCGGGGCTCTCGCCGCGCACCGCCGCCGCGGGGCGCTCGCGCGAGCACCCGCTCGGCTGGCCCAGCCGCCCGCTTCGCGGCCGCTCCGCCGCCGCGCGGCTCCGGCAGCGACCCCGCTTGCGACCTCGCTTCCGGAGCTCGCGACCCGCCCACGGTCACCGGCTCGGCGAGCTCCGGGAGCTTGCCGGTTGGCGCATTCTCGGCGCGGGGCGCCAGGATCAGCATGGGCCCTCCTGCTCGCGCCGCCAGTGCGCCACCAGCATTACGCGTCGACGGTGCACCCATGCGGGTTCCTGCGGATCGATTGCGGCCGAACGCGCTTGCGCGCATACCCGCGGCCTCGGGGCCCGCCGCCGCCTCCTTCGCCATGCTTGAGGCCGCGCCCCGTGCCGGGGCCAGTCCGAGGTCTCTTGGCCCCGCGGCCGCGCCTCGCGCCGCACTTCTGTCGGTGGACTCGCCCGTTGATAGCGCGGATCTCCCCCAACCTAGCGGAGCCGCGCACGAGAAGGGCTCAGACGCGTTGGCGGCTGCGCCACACCTTCTCGACTCCTTGGAGCCCTCTGCGCGCGCGGCTCGAGGCCTGCCCCAAGACGGGGCGTGCGCTACCTCGGTTGCGATGCGCACCAGCCGAGTCGCTGGCCCAGCGGCCGCGGTTGCGCGGCGCGCGCGTGCCGACCGGCGCGCTCGCGCGCGATTCCTATCCTCGGTCGCCGCTGCCGAGGCCGCTCTCACCGAGGTTATGCTGGGAACAGGCGAAGAGACTGGCGAGAGCGCGGGAGAGCTGGCGAAGCGAATGCAGACGCTCTTAGCCGAGCTCGAGCGGCGCAAGGATGCGATGCGCATCGCCCGCTCTCGTCTTGCTGATTGCGTCAGAGAGGCCGCCTCCGCTGGATTCCCTGAGGCGGCGGCGTACTCGCCCTCGCCTGTGGCAGCGCCAACTGCCCTCGCGGAGGTGGACAGCGCCGCCGAGGCGGAGGCCAGGGTTGGTACGGGCTTGCACAGCGAGGCTGAGCCGGCGCGGCATCGCGACGAGAGTGCCACCCTTGCCTGGCCTCGGCGAGTCCCCCACCCCGCGCGCCGCCGCCGCCGCAGGGCGGCAGAGACGGAGCCTCCCAGCGCTCCCTGGTCAGGCGCTGTTCTGACTTCGGCCGGCGATCGGCGCAAAAGAGCTCTCTACGCGTTCGAATTGTGGTGCGCCGAGGACGCAGGGGTGGCGCCACTTCCGCTGTATCGTAGTGGGATCCTGCTGTCGAGGTTCCTCGCAACGTTCGGCGTGTGGCTGCACGACGCAGGTTTCCCGCTCAACATCCTGGTGCACGCGATCATAGGCGTCCAGGCACGTCTCCCTCATTGGAAGCCCTTTCTCACCGAGGCGTGGGGAGTGGCGAGGGCCTGGAAGCGGTCTCAGCCACCTCGCCTTCGGCCGCCAATGCCACGAGCGCTCTTGCGCGCTATGGTGGCAGTTTGTTTCACTTGGGACTGGCCAGTCATGGCCGCCTTGCTGCTGGCAGGGTTCACGATGTCCTTGAAGCCCGACGAGCTGCTGTCAGCCCGTCGCTGTGACCTTTTGTTGCCTTCGGATTGCCTTGAGTCCTCAGGCAACGCTTGGATGACCATTCCCGATCCAGTGAGCAGCATGTCTTACCCGCCACAGCACGCCTGGTGCTCTGACAAAGCGGTGGTTCGGGTTTTGGAGATGGTCTTTCGGCATTTGGGTCCCACCGATCCTCTGTCGACCTTTGGTCAAAGCGGCTTCCGTACTCGGTGGAACCATTTACTTTTGGCGTTAGGCGTACCGCTCGCCGAGACGCCAGCGGGGTTCCACTTGACCCCTGCTTGCCCCCGCGGCTCAGGCGCGACAGACTTTCATACGGCCACAGAAGATATTGGTCGTATCTTCTGGCGTAGTCGCTGGCGCCAGGCGTCTAGCGCGGAGCGCTTCTTGCACGACGATGCTTCCGCCGCGATGCTTTCCGCCTTGCCTGATGCCGCTCGGGCCCGTGTCACCTACTTCGATGGCGCGAGCGACTTCCTTGTCGCTTCCTTTCTGAACTGTGGCCCCACTGCGTGGCCCCTTCTGCTCGCGGCCGCCCGCCAAAACCTTGTCACTTCGCAAGGGCTTTGAGCCTGGGTATGGCTGCTACGGCCACCTGGCCGTCCAGATGGCCTCGTTGGACGAGGTCGTCTGAGGGCGCCGCACGGCTTGGGCGCGGCGCCCCGTCATCCTTTACGGGTCGCCGCGCGCGCGCCGCGCGCCCGCCTCCGGGACCTGATCGCTTGCGCTGCGTGCGGGAGAATGCGCTTCTCTATTCTCCTTGCCGCTCGCGCCCGTTCAGGTCCTGCAGCTTCTCGGCCCCCTCCCCCCCTCCCCGCCTTACTCAGGCAGGCCTGCGGCGCTGCTACGGCCACCTGGCCGTCCAGATGGCCTCGTTGGACGAGGTCGTCTGAGGGCGCCGCACGGCTTGGGCGCGGCGCCCCGTCATCCTTTACGGGTCGCCGCGCGCGCGCCGCGCGCCCGCCTCCGGGACCTGATCGCTTGCGCTGCGTGCGGGAGAATCCTCCTCCTCCTCCTCCTCCTCCTCCTCCTCCTCCTCCTCCTCCTCCTCCCCCCGCTGCCATGTTTCGTGTTCCTGTTGCTCTGCTCTTGCCCTCGGCTGCTGGCTAGGGCGTCGGGCCTCCGGGCCCGTGTGTTTCACGCCTCTAGCGCCGAGAGGGGCCGTTTTTTCACGCCTCCTCCTCCTCCATCCTCCTCCTCCTCCTCCTCCTCCTCCTCCTCCATCCTCCTCCATCCCTCCTCCTCCTCCATCCTCCTCCCTCCTCCTCCTCCTCCTCCTCCATAGTACGACTGCCGACCGCATTCCCACACACTTGCTGTACTCGATTCCGGCGACTCCACGCGCAGCCCGGAGGGCGGCGACGCGCAAGCGGGGCAGCGCGTCGGCGACTTGCCCGGGAGGAGGAGGGAGGAAGAGGGAGTAGGGAGGAGGAGGAGGACTGGGGGAGGAGGGAGGAGGAGGGAGGAGGGAGGAGGAGGGAGGAGGGAGGAGCAGGGAGGAGGAGGGAGGAGGGAGGAGGAGGGAGGCACGTCGGGGTGGGGGTCCTCGGGGCGGGGACGTCGGCTGCCGCGCCCGCCTGGGGCGCGCAGCCTCGCCCCCCCCCCCCCCCTTGGCGGTCGAGAGCCCCGCGGGCGCGCTCAGCCTGGAGGTGGGAAAGGGGTCCGGCATGAAGTCGGGCCGGACGCAAGGGGGGGGATTGGGAAACGGGGGGTTACGAAATTTGCTGCATGCAGCTGGTTTCGGCCCCACCGAGGGGCCCACGCCTCGATACATAGCCGCCTCCGGCGGCAGGAAGATCAGCTACCCCCCCCTTTGCTATCCCCCCCTTTCGCCCGACCCGAGAAAGGGTTGTGGTGCTAATCTTAAGTCGGGCCTGTCCCCCTACAGGAGGGATATCCAAAGATAGTAAAGCATAGTCGGGGGACTAATTTTTGTTTGAGCATTGTTTTGTTTGAGCATTTTGTAGCATTTTTGGAGTATTTTTTCATTTTTCGTCGAGAACCCCCCTGTAGGGGGACACGCCCGACTTAATGCTCATCTCTTTTCCCCTCGCGCGCTGCAAGAAATGCCCCCCGGAAAGATCAGCGTGCTCGTGGGCCTGTGAAGACAATGAGATCTAAATTTTTTATCAGAGAACAATTTTGAACTCGAAGCGGGCACGGCCAGCGAGCCCTGCGTCGAAACGTGTTCGGGGCCGAA